>WSYQ01000156.1:0-405570 GCA_011426435.1 Lysiphlebus fabarum
AGTATGTATAACGGAGGATTGTTCAATTGCTGCTGTTATTTGGTTGTTTTTGGTCAGCCAACATAAGAAACAACAGGGTCGAAGAATCAAGAAGGGGTACGTACACACATATACATATAATATTGCAGACTGGATAAAGAATGATGTTATGTGTCCTACATATAATAATTGTAAATAACCTGTGCATTCTCTCTCCAACAGAGACAATATCACAACTAAACAACTGACATGAACACAAGTATAGTAAAGTCAACAGGCTAGAAGTTGCAGTATATATATTTTATTTTTATTTTTATTTTTAAATACAAAAATAAAATGATAATTATTCATTTTCGACTGTATATATATATATATATAAATAATATAAAAGGTACGCCTGACAAATGAGTCAAAAAATAGAAAAAAATAATAAAATTTATCTTTTATTTTTTCTAGTTGACTGAGAGAAAAAAATAAATATATATATGTAAAAGCTGATGGTCAAATGTGTAAAGACTCGCGTGTTCTTTGAAATGATTGTTAGTCTGGCTTGCATTATCTCTATATGATATTTTTTTTTTTCTTAGCTACCTCCCTCTTTCCCTTTTACTCTCTCACCCTGTATCTTAAGAATACCTCGTCGTCAAATAACGTTGTTTTTTTTATTAAATATTGAAAACTATTCAATGTATTGTCATTTATTTCTTGGACTATACTTGCTTATACTTTTTATGAAAATCGTCGTTATATTATATATATATAGTCATATCACGTAATAAATTAAATTAAATAAATAAAAAAAAAAAAAAAAAAAAAAAAAAAAAAAAAGAGGAAGAGAAAGGGCCGCTAGCTGTATACTCACACAAGAGATAAGCTCACCCATTGGTCATCAGACAACCCCTCTGTACCTCTTAACCCCTTTTTTTTTTATTTTTTATTTTTTCCTCCTTGCTAGCCAACGAACCAAAGTGATAGTTCGTGAGTGAGTTGAACCAAGTCATGTTTTGTCTGATGAGTGTATTGAGTGTTTGAGTGTGTATATGGATGATAAAATAGTTTTTAATGAAAAAGGCAATTCTCAACATCGGGATTCCTCATGCATTACCACCCACTGAATTATCATCCACCCATTATCTACCTACCCTTTTTTTTTTTTTAATTATTTTACAAATATGCACTAAAAATCTGACAATTTAATTTATTTATATGTATATATATATATAAATAAATGATACTTTTTAAATTTGCCCATTACATTATACTAATGCCTCACCTCTATATTATTTACCCCAAATGCTTCAATCCCTACCATATAAATTTTTTTCCCATGAACAAACATTTTTTCAAGACCGGCTTTTACCCAACTTTATATGTCAATAATCACCCACTTAATATTCATTACATAAAACTATCAGTGACGCACACGACGAGAATAATTTTTTTAAAAGGGAATATTTATTTTTTTTTATTTATTTTTTCTCTAGATGCTTGTTCATTTTTATTTATATATAGAGTATAATTTTTTTTTTTAAAAACATGATAATAATTAATAATTTATATAAAAATACAAAAAAATACATTCCCAATTTAAATTGAGCCTATAATTTTTGTTGAAAAAATAATAATTATGGAACCAACAACTGAATAGTAGGTATATCCTTATCATCCTTAATTAAATATTACATATATATATATTAGCTGTGATGAAAGTCATATAATGTTTCCATTGCGTATATTATAATTATAATGATAAAAAAGAGTAGGCGGGACGGGACAATGCAATACGATAGGTTATCAAGTCATATTCTAAAAAATAACATTGATTCATGAAACCCTCTTGATGACCCAAATGACATCTAGTTTATTTTTATACATGTTGCGTAAATTTAAAAAAATTTAAAAAATTAAAAATTAACTAGGGCGCAATAATAGTAAAGAGTGTTTTGTTATTAACACAATAATAATAAATTGTAAACACGAATAGCCAGTCAATTATTTGCACTTGCATTCCACTCTACATCTCTAAACATGGTATATTCATATAAATAATACTAATTGATTTTTTATTAGTTTTTTTTTTTTTTTTTTTTTCGCAAATATTTATTAAATTTCGAAAATTTTGAATTCTTTGATTATCTTTTAAAATAGAAAATATAAATTTGTTAAAAATTACCACTCAAAAATCATATACTATAGGTGTATATAAATATATATACCGTTTTGTGTAAATATCCCGAGTAAGTAGAAGACACAATGATGATTTGACGTGATTCATAAATTATCACACACATAAATAAAAGGGAGGCATAACTTTTATAATTTTATGAAATGTGCAATTTTGTCTTTCAGCTTAGATAAATAATTATGATGACTGCATCTGACACTCACCGACTTGGTAATAATAAAAAAAAAAATAATAAAATAAAATAAAATAAAATAAAATATATATTAAGGTTGTTTTCCGAAACCAAGGTAGAATGAATATTTGTGCTTAAAAACGCGATATACCGTAACGTTATATTTTATGTCCGGGTCCCCAAGATTTTTGTGCTGCTACTGATTGAAATATTGACTACTGTAGTATTAGTGTATATACTAATATACACTAATACTATGCTAGTACTCAAAATTTACATCGTGAAACACTGCTATTTCACACTATAAAAAAAATCCTATTGTATGTTTGTGTATGTCCGTATCTGTGTGTTGATTTCCCTTTCCGCCAGAGAAAAACAACGAAGAAGAGACAAACAGTGATGCCGAACTATGAGTCCCCCACGCGCACAAACCATAAAAAACAATAAATTACTGTTTTTCAAACTTGAATAATTATTAAACGAAACAGACGAAATGAGAAAAATTTATATCAAAAAATTTGTCGTTCTTAGGACTATAAACTGTTAAAATTTGAACGTTTTCTGGTGCGTTTTAAAAAAGTTATTAATAAAAATACATAAAAATATGAGATAACACCTATATCTTGTGTGTTAAAGTTGTCAACTTTGACAGTAAATATCTCAAAAAAAACACACAAGAAAAAATTTAAAAAAATTGACAATATAGATAATTATTTCATTAAAAAAATAAGACCAAAACAAAAAAAATCTGGTGCGATTTCAGATCTCCGTAAACAACCTTAAAAGAATTGTAAATTAATAAAACGAATCTAATATAACAACAGTTGCTATTTAAACGCAAGCCTTCTAGATGACAATAATAATGAGTAAAAAAAATCCACGACAAGGTTGTTAGAGTTTTATATTTTTCATCCCAGTTGGTTATACATGTATATCTATCTATATATATGTATCGATGGATAAATCACAGACGACGCCTGTATATCTGTATATCTGTATATCTGTATATTTGTATATATATTTCAGAGATGCCTGTGTCCTGATTCACCTTATATCACTTTATTTATATATTTATTTTAGTATTAGTTTTGAGAACTAGATTGCCAAACACAAGAGATGAGATATTCCCTCCGCAACAACAACTATTATATATCATATAGGTATATATCATATGATAGAGAGACTAAAAAATCAAGCGTCGTCATTTATATAAAATAAATTAGCATAATTCATCGATTTGATACACGATTAAGACCCTGAAGGATACTTGACTTGTTTTTTTTTTACTGGGTAAAAGAAAAATATGAAAAAAAAAAAAAAAAAACACGTGTCATTTAATTCAATCAAACGTGGGTGGTGGTGGTGGTGTATACGCACATTGACTATATATAAAAAATAAAAAATAAAAAATAAAAAATAATCAAAAAGTATCACAATGTGGCCATGAAATAATATAGGTTTATTATGATTTTATCTGGTTATATATGCAATTGATAATATATATATATATATTTAAGAAAAAGCACAAAATAAAGAAATTATTTTATAAATATTTCCAGTTGGTCAGGTTAATTTCTTTAGTCACAACGCGTGAAGGGGAACAAACAGTGGTGAGAAGTGAAGAAAAAAATAAAAAATAAAATAAATTGGGCAAGAAGGGGAGATTAAAATTGTGAGAAAAGAATAGAATAAAGTTTTAGTTGAGGTGAATTGTCAGACAGGTGTATTCAAAGAAATGAATAGCGAGTGAGAGCTAAGGATAAGGGTAAGGGGCTAAGGGTCGTTTTTTATATGCGTTTATAACATATAAGGGAGGAAAAAAAAAAAAAAAAAGTGAAGCCATGACAAGAAAAAAATAAATATACTTATTCATATTATATTATATATTATACAAGAAACCAGGGGTTGCTCAAACAACATTTCAATAAATGAGGGTGGAAAAATATATACCTATCATATATATATAAAAAATAAAAAGGAAATATAATAATAGAAAAAGAAATAAATAATATATGTATGTATTTTTTAAGCTGGGAACAAATTCACCTTGCTGGAATTCATTGCAGGTGCATTCACGGAAACACTCTTCTCGCATCGTGAGACACCCTTTTTTTTTTTTTTTCGGTTCGATGACGTTGGGGATTATTATGTACTGTTGGTTTTTTTTTTTTTTTTTTTTTTGTATATTAAAAGTCAATCCAAGCGTCACAGAGACAGGTTCAATTTCACTTTGCTGTGATATCAAAAAAATAATAAATCTAGGCTAGATAGTTTTTTTTTTTTTTTTTCCCACAATTTCTTTACCCATGTATTTTAAAAATAATTTTCACGTCCGCAAGGATTGACTGACGCGTTAAGAAAGAGAGATAAAATTTTTAACGAGACAAATTTAACATTACACTTGCAAGTATGTATTTTTGTAACCGGGACGAGCATACATCTCCCTCTTAAAAAATTTCCTCAATATCTTCCTAAATATACATCAGCAGCATATATGATATCCCTGATTCCCTGAAGCTTTCTATTACTTTTATGTTAATTCCCACTACACAAATGAAACATTCCTCCTCATCTTACTCTCTTTTATTTTTCTCAATTGACAAGCCAACCAACCAACCAACCAACCAACCCTTTGCATCATCATCATCATCATCATATTGTAATACAAAAAAACATTACGACGCGCAGGAAGTTTGCCATATAATATAGGATATATATTTAGTGTATAAGTATGAGTGAGATGGTGTATGAATTTATATTTGAATGTATTCTTTGGTTTCACCACTTTTCTCTGTTAAAACTAAACCCCACCACCCAAATACCCACATTATAAACATTTATTTATTTATTATTATTCTCATGCATTGACATAAAACTGGATGCATAATGATATGTACATCCTGCTTTACACTTGCACCACCACCACCACCATCATCATCAACAATATATTTTTTTGAGGGCGTGGAATTGAATATTATATTATATTATATTATAATATATATCGCTGTATAGATGTATTTTGTATTAATTCGTAGGAGTGGTAGATAACAAGTGTGGGTTTAAAAGAAAATTTAAATTTTATTAATAATAATAATAATAATAATTGTGATATTCAAAAGGGAGGAATGGAAATAAATTTTGGAAAAATAAAATATAATAATAATGATAAACCACGTGGGACAAGTTACACACTTTTTACTAACATAATCAAAACAACTAAATATAAATATCATATATATTTTAAATAGTTGAAAAAAAAAAAGTCTAATACTGGGGTGTGATAAATAATTTTTAAATATAGATAATGGTTTTTTTTTTTTTTTTTTTTTTTTTCTTCTTCCCACAAGATAACAGTCAACAACGAGGGTTACATGAAATAAAATAATAATAATAATAATAATTGTATAAATACTTATCGTTTTAAATAAAATGAAAGATAAGTTATATTAAATAAAGATAAACAATACAATCAAATATCAGGGTGGCTGTAATAATGGGGGCGAGGAAAATAAAAAAATAAAAAAAATGCTGCGAACCGTTAGGATTCTTCGTGCCACGAAAGTAGGTTGATACCACACTGCGTGTGTTCAAGTGAGTTGTACATAAATATTGCTGTTGTTGCATCAATATATATATGTGTGTGTGTGTGTGTTGATAGTAATAATAATATATTAACAGGCATACTTGACTTTAGGACTGGCTAATCACACATTAATAAATAAATAAAACAGTAGCCCCATTTTATAATTTCCAATCTTTACTAATTTAATAATTATTTGATCCTGATTTATTTTAATTATTTTTTTTTTAATATAATAATAATAATATTGTAAATATCATGGTGATTGCGATTTAACACAATACAAATCGTTGATGTATTTATTTATGATGGTGGTGAAAACACGTGCCATAATTATATTGCAAACAAACAAACAAACAAACACACACACACACATACAATATTGTATAATTTACAATATATAATAATAATAATATTTATTAATCCAATTTATGCATCAACACACGATTTTTCTTAATACTTTGGGGGCAGAAGAAGGGGGGGGGGGGCGCGACTCGTTGTTTTTATATGATAACTTTCTATATATACTGCATACCCAATGAGCTTTACTCCAAAAAAATATCATAAATAAATAAATAAATAAATAAAAATGTATTAAAATTAAACCCCTTTTCATTAATTATATGTTAAAAAAATGAAATTCATTAAAGTCTACAAAATATAACTATGAATAATATTAATAATAATTAAATTAAAATAAAATACAATACATACACAATGTCACAAGTGTAAAAACACGTTCTGGTATGTCGATGCGCGATAAACTTTATGATATTTTTTGTACATCAGCAGAATATAAAAAAATAAAATATAAAAAACAAAATAACAAAATAACAAAAAAAAAAAAAAAAAAAAAAAAAAGGAAATAAAATTTTAAAAGTCACTGATAAAAAACCACCCGCACAACACGGGGGAAAGAAACAAACTGAAGGGGAGCAATATGAGCAGCCAAAAAGGAGTAAGTAGATATTTATGTTGGTGAATGGTCGGGCAGGAGGGCGGCCAATTGGTGGTGGTGGATGATGCTGAGAAACGATGAGGGCAGTAAAAGTAGAGGGGCTGAAAATACAAGTGCGCGCGCATAATTCCACATTTTGTAATGTTGGGTGTTTTTTTAAAAAAATAAAAAAAAAAAAATATATATATAGGTATATACAATATTTTTTAAGCACTTTTTTTGGGTAGTATGTAATAGAAGTAGTAGTAGTAGTAGTAGTAGTAGTATCAGCAGCCAATATATATTTTTTTGTGTATGTGTGTTGTAGAATTATAGATGAGAGGAAGAGGGCGCTGGAGGGAGGATGACCGGCAAACGGATTGAATCGAGTAATATAATGTTAAGTCGACGATGCGAGTCAGCAAGCCGAGTAGAATAAAAAGAAAAATAAAAAAAAAATTATGTATATTTTTTTCAAGGCATGCCAAGCCACATTATGTTGTGTTACATATGATTTGATATATATAACTGAAAAAGGATAGTACATAGTATAACATACCCCGGGAATTATTATAGCTATATTTACTACTTGTATTGGGGTAAATTTTATAGGCGCCTATGGCCACCACACAGCGCCATCATCATCATTGACATCATTATAATATTTAGCACACAGTAAATTTGTAATTCATCCAATAATACTTGATTATTTAAAAAAAAAATGAAAAATAACCTATAAAATAAATAAAAATATATTTGATAAAAAAAATAAAAAGAGTTAAATAAATGTGAGGCGAGAAATAAATACCATCACATTATACGACTCAGCTTGGGTTGTTCAGACAAACAGTTAACAGACAGAGAAAAATAAATAAGAAATAAAAAGAGAAAATGATAGAATGTGGCCAAAAGGGGGAGAAATAAATATATATTTACGCAACCCTCACAAGTTTGATTTTTTTAAAATCACGTACATACAGCTAACATAAGAAAACTACCATACCATACCAAGTCCAAGTTATGTTAATATTTTATTATGTTAAGAATGGAAGGAATATCACATACGACGATAAGCCACGTCGAAACTAACATAAACGAAATATCATATGTAAAATTAAAGACGACAGACAGACATACAGAGCTCAAATGAATTTTTTTTTTTTTTTTTTTTTTTATTGAAGACTCGACAAATTCCTTGTAAAAATAAAATAATAATTATAATGTTTATTAATTAATTATTTTGGTTTATAAATTGATGACTATTATATGATATATAGGGGATGTGAAAACAATAAATATTTCAAATGTACGCAAATACAAACACAAATATGTATAATTATTAATTAATTGACAAGCAAGATGACAGGAAAAACAAAATATACTGTGATTATTTTCAAGCAAGCTTGCATCCTTTTTTCATATAATTATCATGATTTTTACATTTGTCTGCGTAACAACTTGTATACATGTATATTTATCATATTTATCTTTTGTATGTATCTCAACACACACACACACATACAAAGAGTGGGTATTATCTGCTTCTCGCCCTCGTTTTTTCATCTCACTCCCTCGTCAAGTATAAAAGCAACCCGCAACCCATAATGTAACCAACAGCTAGCCAGCCATGCCAACAAACAAACCACCTCTTTTTTTTTTTATATATATATATATATCTTACTCACTCACACTTGTATATTTATATTTATTTTTTTTTATTTTTATTTTTAAACTTGCATACACATACATATATATATGATATGGGATTTAAATTTATAAATATTTTTCAAATAATTATTTGCGTCATTTTTATCCCTGTTTTTGAAAAAAAAAAAAAATACAATTTTTAAAAAGTTGAGCACTTGAATTTTTTTTAATTAAACTATCGATTTCATGCTCATAACTATATCTATCTGTCCATATCTATTCATCTATATTTATTATACATATACATATAGCTTGTATATGTGTGTGTGCGCTGGGGTAGTACACATATACATACCCGATGGCAACGACCCTGCATGGCCCTTGATATGAGTTTGACACCGATTATGTACTTGATACTTAATTATTAATTTTTTTTTTTGCAATAATTATACCAAATATATGTATTGACTGTCATGTATAGCGCATGATAAGAGACTTTATTGATAAGTTTTAAATAAATAATATTAAAAATTTTATCATCATCATCAAGAAAAAGCTATTAATATAGAGCTATAAATATTGTATATATTATTATATGTTGGGTATTTTATTATTAATTTATTTACAATAAATATTGGCTCCAATTTGACAAATTTAAAAAACCGCGTGTGTAATATAATAATAATAATAATAATATATTACACACGTATTATTAATACTTGTCATCTATCTTTACTTGTGTTAACAGCAGCAAAAGCAACAACAATATCATGTACGAATTACAATGACAATTATTACTAATACAATTAAATGAAAGGCACATCACCATCACCATCACCATCACTACCACTTTTATATACATATATGATATGTATAAGTATATTTTTCTTAGCTACCTCTTTGCCTCTTTGCCTCTTTATATGTATTACTCACACTGTGCTAACTTTCAATATAGGTATCTCCTTTACCTCTTTCACAACCCCACCGCAACCCTCTTCCATCACCCACTCACATCCTCCGAAAGACTCGTGAGTTTCGTGCTGCTGATGCTGATGCTGTGCTCCACCCCATCACATATTATATTTATATATATATACATATACATTTTTTTTATATCACTTTTTTAAATATTTTTATTCAACCCGTTGCACAAATAATTATAATAATATCAAGTTTTATATATTTATTTAATTTTAAGTAATAATAATAATAATAATTACATGTTTATTATAATAATATTGATTGAAAAAAAAAAAATTGTATTTTTTAGCAATTATCGTTGTTGTTTTTTTGAGTTATGAATTATTGGCAATGTGTACTATTTGGAGTATAAATATATAATGTTGGTGTTTATATTATTATTATTATTATTTAGTATGTTGTATGTGATTAGATGTTAAAAGTCTTACCTTGGCATCTTATGTTATCCAGGATTCTATTATAGGCCGTGTTAACCCAAGGGTTGATGATTGAACACACTGCACACAACTGAATATGTCTTGTTGAATTCCACCTACCCACCTACCCACCTACCCACATACACAATACAATACAATACCAATACACAAACACATACACTTATTATCGTCCTCGCGTCGTCGTCGTCGTCGTCGTTGTTGTTGGTGTTGGTGTTAGTGTTGTTGGTGTTGGTGTTGGTTCAGTTAGGGAAGAAAAAGAAGAAGAAAAACAAGAAAAAAAAAAAAATGAAACAACGACAATGCGCAACTTGGCCTGTGCAGAAGAGCTAAAAAATGAAACTTGGTTTTATTAAAACGCCATGTCAGCAAGTGAAGTAAAGTTGTATTCATTCGTATTACATCGGCTAAAATCGGATATTATGAATTTGTGTAGTGCGCGCCCTCATACGACTAAAATAAATATAAATATCGCCTACGCCCCGGTTTTTCAAATTCATACATATGATATCATATATATATATACACACACACACACACACACACACACACATAAAAACATTCAATGATATGCTATCATATATGAAAAAAAAAAAAAAAAAAGACTGGGAATAATTTAATACAAAATGAAAATCACCACTTGCATTGCATGATAACACCCAACACCCGTCTATTAATAAATAAGGCGCCCTCATTCAACCAAACCACCTAAACATCAATACAAGGATGTTTAAAAAAAAAATAATTGTTATTCAAATATATATAGAGAGGTAAAAAATATTAATGATATAATTAAAATAAAAATTTTAAATAGCTTTTTTTGCTCCCTCAATTATTTAAAATTAAAATAGGATAGGATAAAGTTTTTTTTTTTTTTCATTTTTTAAAAAAATAGTTGTACATATATTTATAATAACACACATATAATATATAACATATAAACGAGAGATGAGAAGAAAAATAAATATCAAGTCTGGCAAATAGACAGACACGATACGCTAAGTAGTAAAAGGCGATCAGACTGGTCAGACCAAAGTTGGCTCATCACATTTGTATCATATATATATATATTGAGAAGCTTGCTTTAGCTGTTGAGAAATTGAGGGAGTATATATAGCAAAACAAGACAGAGAAAAAACTCTGAATGCCACCCCTCACAGTAAAATGCCTTTGACGCTGTACAACTACTTTTATCTTTTTATTATCTTTATTTTTTTATTTTTTTTTTTTTCTTTCTTTACCCTCTTTTAGCCTTCGTATAATAATAATAATAATAATAATGTAGATGCGAGGAAAGACTTGCTTAAAATCCCTATCATATGCTATGCTGTGCTGTGAATACATGTATATATATAAAACAACATATATCCTTTCAACATGGTGTTGGTTATTTTGCTATGCTTAACTCTTTTTTTTTTTTTTTTTTTTTTTTTTTTTTCGTTGTTTCATCATCATCATCATCATCATCTTGCCTTTGTCGCACTTGTCGTGTTATATTTCTTTGCATTGGCCTCGCAACGGGGTTCATTTATATTTTTGCTTAGCTACATACAGCTACTTCTTTTGATACTTACTTATATATGTACTTATAAATTTCGAAATATATAAAAAAAAAAAAATTTTTACCCTCGATCAAGAAACTTGGCATTTATTTTGGTCGCATTGTTCTTTGCGGGATGGTAACGATTCCTCTCTTTTCTTTCATTTTATATATAAATTCCCTCCCTCAATGTCATGCTTTCTCACACGTATATATATATCATGTGTGTGTGTGTGTTGATTCATAGCATATACATGTGTGGAATATGAGAATTGTGCCCTGCTTAAATGAAAATCCTTTCTCGGCTTCTTTCACTCCCTCGGGGCGTCGTACTAACCCTCCCTTCTTTGCCCCTTTATCATCATCTTGAGCTTCGGCTTGGTCTTGATCGTCTGCTTCATCATCATCATCGTCCTCCTCTTCCTTTCCTCTTTGTTTTTGTTCTTTTTCTTTGGCAATTTTACTCTATGCTACTCGACTCTACGTCTCTATAACTTTAATCTCAAAACAACAGAGACGCATATACATATACACACATGAAAATATATTTAAATATAAAAACTGATTTCATGTATGTATGTACATATAATATTTACTCTCTATTTAACATTAAAAAAATGTAATAGGTATATAATAATATATACATATAGAATATTTTAATGGTATTATCTGATATAAATACATAAATATATATATATATATATATATAAACCTTATTATTATTTTAGAGTAATCATATAGAATAATACTTTTTGGCCTAAATTAAATATTATTTTAAAAGAAAGCTTTTTTCAATTTATTCTTATTTCAGTTTTATTTTTGCCTAAATTATATCTACAAATGTCATCTAATAAATATATATGTTTAATAAATTACACATTATAATACCTATGTACATGTGTGTGTGTGTGTGGGTGTCTGTATGTGGTTTATATAATATAAAATAAAAAAATAAAATGAAATAAATATATATATATATATATATATAATAGGTAGTATATACATGTATATACAATCCAAGGCACTTTGCGGCAAAGAAACCCCGAAGGTGACTGGCACCTATGCTATTGTTACATGTATACTTGTTTTGTCGTAACTGACTTTTAAATCTCCAATGATATTATTATATTTAACTTTTAATGTTTATATAAAACAAAAAATAAACTATAATATATACTATACTAGGTGTATATATATTTATTAACAGTTGCGATTATTCTTGTTAATGTAATAACATTATGAGATGTGCATTATTGAGGTGACTGCAGCAGCGATTATATACAATATACAATATACAGTTAAATAAATAAATAAATAAATAAACAACTTGCCATTTTTTTACCTTGACACGTTTATTCCGGCATGCGAGCAAAACTCGACGCACATGAGAGGTAGCTAAGGTAAAATATTATTTTAAAAAATTTATAAATAATACATTACTGTAAATATTATTATCAAGTTATGTAATAACAATGTAAGACTGTTTGTTTAGTTTTTCAAGTGCGACAAATAATATAATAAAATCATAGCTACTACTGTACTGCAGCAGTCCAGTCGTATATATAATATTATTTTTATTATTATTATTATTATTATTATTATATAATCGCTAAATCATGGAATTTATTTTATATTTATATTTATATACCTATAAAAGGGTTGCAGAGAAAAATAATTGTAAACCGCACAAAGATATACAAGATATATACCTATATATGATGCATGCTTTTACAAGTCCAAGTCCAAAAAATTAAATTTAAAAAAAAGCAAGTGAAGGGATGGATGATTCTTGGAATAGCAACTTTAATTTTTATTATTTATTTGGTAATGTGAGGTGGAAACGATTTTACTATATATATATATGTTGATATGATGATTGGGGGTAAAAAATGCTATCGAGAGTTAAAAACATATATGTACCTGCAGGGGATATGATATATTAGGTATATAGAAACAGTCAAAGAAAAAAGCTGATATGCAACTTTTTTTTTTTTTTTAGAATTTTGAACGGATCAAGCGGGGAAAAGAAAAAAAAAAAAAAAAAAACAAAACGGGAAAAACAGGCATGCACACGTTTCACGTAAAAAATTCAATGCAAAGAAAAGACAAGTGCAGGTAAAAATAATAAAATAATAATAATTAAATAAAACGAAAAAAAAAAAAAAAAACAGATGAAGGAGTTGGATGAGGATGATAAAGATGAAGAGAAAAAAAAAGAGTATAATATATCATATATAAATATACACGTGTCGCGCAATCGGGGTGTTGACCCTAAATAACTTTTTTTAATATGACGTAATCAGAACAAAAAGGGTTGAGGAAACTAAACGAAATGAAACGATATGATATGTTCCCACTGACTTGTCCTCCTTCTCTCTCTCCCTGCCTCTCTTACACACACTCATATTTTCTCTTTATATATATATATATATATATATATGTTTGAAAAATGTAGGCACTTTTATATATATCATATATATGATAATGGTTCATGTCATTCATATATGCGTATGACTGCAATTTTATTTTATTTTGCAGCATAAGATTACTCTGTCCGTTATATATATATGTATATGCGTTTTATGTGCACACATATCGCAAGCAACAGGCCAACAGCACATCAAGTCTGCAGCCAGTCAGCAAAAGCACAACGATCCTTTTATTCTTCGTTCAAAACTCAATCTTCTGCACTTGTTTCGATGACAGCAAGTAGCTATTCAATGAATTTGTAGCTGTTGTAAAGCACTACAATCATATCATATCATATCATATCATATCACGCATTCATTATATATTTATTTTTAATGAGTACGTGTTAAATACTGCGTTTGCAAGGTATTTTATATATATAACGCCCATATTATCGTATTATAAATATACTGCGCTATATATTATTATATGCCATATATGTGATACGCATCTATCATATATATATATAGCAAAGCGAAAGACGCTACTATTTACATCACATGTCGAGTCCAAGAATTGGAAAAAAAAGATAACAGAGTCTTTTTTTTTATCTCAATATTAAACCACTTCAAAAACACTTCCATATATTATTATTATGCATACATACATTTCTAAGAATTCAACAAGTTTTATTATATTTAATCCTAATATAATTTATATTTTGTTTACAATAAAATATAATAATAATAAATAAATAAAAAATAAAATCTTTGAAAATGTAATAAATTATAATATATAGTTGATTGCGTATATATATATATATATATTTATATAAATTATTATATGAAAGCAAGAATTAAAAGAATTTTTATATTTTTTAACGATTTCCGGGTTTTATGGGTTAAGAAAATTTAAAGGTATTCATGATTTATCCCTTTTTCAAGTGGTCACAAAAAAATATCTAGAAATAAATAAAAAAAAGAAAAAAAAAAAAAAAGGGTATCAAAAAAACATTTATACGCACTGAAAGGATGTAATGTTCAGTTCAAGTCGCAGCCAGTTTGGTTGTTAAACTTTTAAGAGAGCAAAAGCGTGGGATATCTTATCGAATTTGGTGCGCGTGTATCATATTATAATACATATATATATATAGACATTTTACCCCAACTAAAATAAAATATATATATATATATATATATACATGTAGAGAGAGAGAGAGAGAGGCGTCAATGACACACATATTATAGGTATATATATATATATATATAAATATGTATATTTCATTGCTCAGCCATTTGTCAGTCCAACAAAGTTCAAAATTCAACTCATCTCTTGTTATATGTTTCTGGGGTCCTGGTGCGAGGGTTCGAGCGAGGTCACGTGCAAACAAACTCACTCTGCATGTGATGTGATGGGGACAACTTTAAATACAACTATATTATTATTATTATTATTATTGCATAAAAAGGGTTTTTTGTATATTTGATTTACATATAGTAGCTGATATATCATACATGCGTAGTATATATATATATATTGCCATTGCGTATTCTTTCCCCATATATGTATACGCATCATCATGCATATGAAAAAACAAAGAGTATACATATAGGGTATGTATAATAAATTTAAAAAAATAATAATATTATAAATGAAAAAAAATAAGTAAAATGTAGTAAAAAGATGGTTTCAACGCAAGACTCGAGAGATTACCCTTATCCTGACTGAAATGATGTCGACTGTGACGACCGACCACACAATTCCAAGAAAACCACCAACTAAATAAAATATATACTTGCTATGTGCGTTGCAAATGATAATAATAATAATAATAATAATATAATACTTGCAACCTTTTATTATTATTATTATTATTATTATTATAACAAGGAAAAACAAGGAAACACAGTGAATTCTGCTTGGAATTCTGTCAACCAGTTGTTTTTTCATCTCTTTTTCTTATCCACTTCCTCACTTTTTCTTTGTCTATATGTATATCTATTTTTTAATTTTTTTTTTTTTTTTTCTTGTCTTATCAATTGTTGGACAGTATACATATAATCTATATATATTTTTGAAATGAAAATACAAGAAATGTTTGAGTGAAATAAAATATATCGTGGGATTCACAAAAGTTATGAGTAAAGGGTCGTCACAACCTTTTTGAAAAGAATGATTTTTTTATTTTTTTTATTTTTGGGAATTATATATTTTGAAATCTATGCTACCTATCTTTTGGCTCATTTATTTTATTTTATTTTTAAAAAACTCAAGGGAGAATTGGCCAAGCAAAAATATATATTTTAAAATATAAAAATAATGGTTTGTTGGAGACGATGTTTTGAGTGCGAGAAAAAAAATTTGGTAAGTAAAAAAAAAAAAGTTAAGAAGCCGTGGTCGTCGTATAACCGCTGGCCATGGCGGCATATAACGGCGTGCATACCATATTTAAACGTTAGGAAGAAGGGGGTTGACTCTTCAGGGACATTGCTCCCTGTGCTGGCTGGATTTTATCTTTATGTGTTACAGCTCTATGCTATGCTATGCTATGCTATGCTATGCTATGTACCTATATAGGTGGATGTATATATACAAGAGTGGATGTAGTAAAGTTTACTGCAGACGATATACTTTTTAAATCTCTGCAGGGGCAGTGCGCACCTTGTTGCTTTCCAGAGCTAAATTATATTTTAGTTCTGCAAATAAAAGTAAATATATATATATTATTTTTTAATAATAATTTCTCTTGCTCTCATCCACCCTCATGAGAATATATATAATATTATTCTACTAAAATATCATATAGGTATATATATATTACAAGAAAAAAAACGATTCAAAAGCAAAGTTTAAATATACGTGCATATACCTATCATATATATATAAAAATAAAAAAAGAAAAATAAATTGATTTTATTTATAAAATTAACAATTTGAGGGTTGATTTATATTTAGATTTAACTTGAGGGTCTTTTTTTTTTTATATATCTATATATTAAAAAGCACAAGCACATATGCTGGTATATGCCGGCCGTATAAAATATAAGTGAAGCAAGGGTGGTATTAAATTCATATATTGATCGATTTCTATATTTTGTAAAAAAAAAATGACACATACTTTTTTTTTTTTTTGCAGTGTCTACGAAAAAAAAGGGCACTCAACTCTGATAAATATATAAACGTGCAGTTAAATTTACATTTTTCATTATAAAAATAATAATAATAATAATAATTCAGGCAATATAAATGTTATTGCGATTTTGAACAATTGCGAACTTGATCAAAAAATGCTTATATATATATATATAAGTGTGTTGATGTGTGTGTGTGTATAAATAAAATATTATACGTATATGCGTATAATTATTACATATTTTTAAAAACATAAAATATCTATATTACAATAATAATAATAATATACATATGTATAGTAAAAATTATATACAGCAGTGATTTAAATATTTCAACAGGTGGCTTTATTATATAGAAATAGTTGATTTTATTGGGTAAAAAATATATACCATATACGGAATGCACCCTCCTTGAAGCCTTCAAGATTATTATTATTATTATTATTATTATTATTATTATTATTATTATTATACGTATATATATATGTATAAATAGAAAAATAAAAAAAAGCATTAAAAAAAAAAAAAATTCGTTTTAAATCCCAGAAATACCAACCAACCCTAAATCTTCTTTACTGCGCTATGCGCTTTTTTTTTTTGTTTCTCTTCTTATATATATATATATATGTATATAGGTATATTTATGTATATTTAATGCGTGTTGCTTGGCAAAAAAATAAATAACAACAAGAACAAGAAAAACAAGATGAAAATCAGATGAGAAATAGAGAAAAAGTACATTTGTGGCTATTTGAGAAAAATTGCATTGATGGAGATTGGGGGATAAATATATACATAGGGACAAGCAGTAAAAGCATCCTATATACAATATATAGACTGCAGTCTCATTTTGGTCTCTTATACATATATGCACATCAACAACACGATGATAAAACTGTATATATACATATATAAGCTTTGGCACGTTGGGTCTATATTCACATGACATCCCCCAAGCCCAGCTCAACTTTACATGCATACATACATACATAAATAAATAATAATAATAACAATAATAATAATCCATTTTTTACACCCCCTGACTGGCTTCTATACTGCAACCCCTATGAACTTTTTCCATTTTTGGTTGGTTGGTTGGTTGGTTGGTTGGTTGGTTGTTTGAAGCAGACATTTTCACTTTTGTCTAATGGTTTTGCTGTTGAGGCACAAAGTGATGTATTCCTTCCTTTTTTTTCTATTTGCACAACCCCTCTAAGATACAACACATATGCCTTCAACGAAAATTTATATATATATATATATATATACCTATATATAGGCGTATGTATATGCAGCATATGTTTATTTATAAATATAGTTTCATGTAACATTATATGTCTGATAAATCCTCCACACGACGTCGTCATTGCAACGTTGTCGTCAACGCATCCCTCTGTCGTTGACGCTCAAAGGGTCGTTGATCCCCCAAGGACAACGACCTTGTGTCTGATGTAGTTTCATTCTAGACAACTGCTTCAACAGTTCTGGATTCCCGGATTCATCTCGATTACCAATTGCCTTTTTCTTTGTCTATTTATCTTTGTTTTATTTTAAATTTTTTCAACCTGACTTTTATTTCTACTTTTCATCCACTTTTACTGTGTGTATATTTTTTTTATTTTTTTTCTTATCTCTGGCTTCATCTTATTTTACCTTTTTTTTTTATAAAGCGGCTTTTTTTTACTCATATGTATCACAATTTTATTCTTTTCATCTAGGATATATATATATATATATATATATATATACAATAGACGTCTCAGGTGAATTTTCATAAATGAAAGGGTCTCTTTTTGTTTGGCTCTGCACCCAGGGAAATCACTTGTATATACTTTTATATATACAATCGTCAACAATCACATTAAAAATCAAATTTATTCATATACCACACTGCTGCTGCACCTATATATATAAATTTGTTTTTTCAACACCTTGTTTCTTATGAATAAGCCAAGATTTACGGTATTACATTGTAGAAAATAAACAGTTATCTTGAAATACTTTCTCTCTTGAAATAATTACATTATCATTATATATTATATTAATTATAGAAAATTTATAAAATTTAAATATACCTATATAAATATCGCATATATGTAATAAAATATAGTGGCTATGGTTAATTGGATATATATGGATGTGATTGACGTCGACGACGACAACGACGACGACGACCCCGACCCACAATCACATCATCATGCCAACGTTGACTCTATCTTTGTTGCCACGACTATTTTATTTTTCTTAGCTACCTCTCTGCAATAATTGTCATTGTGTATAAATTTTTTATATTATTATTATCATCATCATCATCATCAGTTCTTTTAAATTATTTTTACTATTTTTCATTTTACACCAACACCATACAGATAATAATATTTTTTTAAATTTTTTTTTTTTTTTTCATAACAATTGTTTCTTGATCTTTTTACTGACTTAACCGACATGGTTGGTATTGTATTGTTGCTTCATTACATGGTGTATCATTGTTCAATAAACAGTACAATATAGTAGTAGTAGTAGTAGTAGTGGTAATGGTAATGGTGGTGGTGATGGCAGTGATTTAAATCATTTGACTCAAACACGAAATAATAATATAAAAAAAAATAACAGAGAATGAGATTTTTCCCAAAAGTTTCTTGCCCTTTCAACAGAGGCAGTAAAAAAAATAAAAAATAAAAAATACATTACAACCCATAGAGTTCGAGGACCTGTTCACTTTTTTTACCGTTTTTTTTTTTTTATTATTTAATTTTTTCTATGCTATACTATTTACCAATACTATTTTTTATTTATATTTTTATATTTTTTATATATTTTTTTTTTCTATCAGCTCTATACACATATGTAGGTGTGTATTGTATTTATATATGTACACGGATATGAATTATTGACTTTTTCTAATAGGATAAAAAGAAAAAAAAAAAAAAAAAACCAACTTTTGTTAAATATATATACAAAAAGACAAGTGTTTTGTCCATGGAATAATTTACATATATATATTTATTTATATGAATTTACCTCACTGTATTTTTTTTTATCTAAAAACAATGCAATATAATTTAAAAAAAAATCAAATTATTTTAAAAAATTAATAGTATGACACCCATTAGCGTATATTTCATTCGACTATATAGATAGGTAATACATTATACGCATTATACATTATAGGTATATCAATCAAAATATTCGCATAAATATAAAAAACTAAACAAAAAAACTGTGACTATAACTATATATATTTATATATTTCATTTATTCATTCCAATATACAGGGAAAAGAAAGAAAAAATGATGATGATTTCTATATAATAAAAAATTATATTTATATATATATATATATAGACAGTGTGGTTATAATGACGTAATGAAATGTTTGAAGGAAAAATAAACGAATAAATAACTTTGACCTACTAAATTCATCTTCCTCTCTCTTTCTCAAATAGACACACACACACACACACACATATATATGCATGCACTGTCAATTTTAATTAATTATTAGGTATATATTTATAAATTTAATATATATATACATATATATTTATATATCAAGATTAGCATAATGTAACGTGCTGAAAATGAAATAAATTTGACAAAAAACTTGAAATAAATGAAAAATAAATAATCGTATACTTAGCTATTAATAAAAATATTTTAAGCCCATATGATATATCGACAGAGGAAACAGGTATTATATGTATAGGTATATACTTAACCCTCAACACAATACACATATACAAGTTGTCATGATATGATGACTTTTGACGTGGTTAAATAATAATACATACTTACTCCTCTTTACAGCCCCCTTTCATTTTCATTTTATGTGATGCGTGTCTTGTATTTTTTATCAATTATTGTCTGCAGTCTTTTTTTGAAATCGTTTTTACCTCAAATAATATTAAAAAAAAAAAAAAAATATATATATCTAGGATATATACCTATATAGCTATATATTTTGAAAAATAAAAAACCCTTGATTTACAATAAAACACAGTAGGTGTGCAAGTATATATATGATAATATGATATGTAGTTTATCTTGTATAGAGTATATTTTTTTATATTTTTAAAATTGTAAGGAAAAAAGGGACATGAGAATGTAGCAGGTAGATTGGGAATTTTGATTTTGATTCGATTGTCGAGGGGTATGGTATGCATGTGCTACCCGAGATGAGACAGACTTGAACAGGTACCTGAGACTACGTAGTTTCTTCCCTCAATACAACAAGATGTGATGAGACCCTACACTATTATATGCTAACTCTTCGATCGTGAATGTGGCACGAGGGTTACGTGCTCAAGATGCCCCTTTACTTGAAAATTTAAAATTTAAAATATATATATATATATATATATATATATATATATATATATATATATATATAAACTTATATATGGTTTTTTTTTCTTTTGTTTTATTTTATTTTATTTTATTTTTTTTTTAACTTGTTGTTATTCTACGTATAAATTTTTTTACCCTCTTGATTTGAAATGTGCATGTGTGTCGTCATGTGTGTAGATGAGATGAGATGAGATGAGATGAGATGAGATGTGGTACCTTGCGTGCGGCATTTCATCTCATCTTGTCTTTCACCTCCTACTGCGATTCAATGTGTATGTATGTATGTATGTGTATGTTAACAGAGATAAAATTCATGAATTAAATAAAGATGGATTGAGAAAACGAGTCTGGGGGGTTGCAACAGGTTGCCACATGGACAAGAAATTGTTGAGAAAAAGACCAAATAACTACTTTATACTTGCATTGGATGTTGATGATGGTCCATCCCTCGTGTATATCATATATATCGTTTATCCATTCCATTCCCCTTTTAAATTACTATACATATATATATAAAAAGTTGCCTCAAGGCCAGGGGAAGATTGCCCTTTACTCACACCAACTTTCTCTCTCCCCTTACATACATATATATATATATATATATATAATATTATTCTCATCCTGTCTACATTATTTCGTGCGACCAACATCCATGAACATCTTGTATTGGGGTTTGCTTGCAAGAATTTATTTTAATCCCCCAATTTAATTCTATTTGTATATATATATATAATATTATTTCATTCTATTTTATTTTTTAAAAAATTTTTTATCTCTGATAATAATATAATTATATCCTATAAATATGTGTGTGTGGTAAATTATATTATCACCCCTATATATATATATAATTACCCTTATGCAGTGAATATTGCATTATGTGTGTAAACTGACACACACACACACTTACAATTAGAGATGACTGATGAGGGCACGATCAATACTTGTAAAACCTAATAAAATGAAAATAGATGATAAATATATATAGGTGGATATACGCACATATATTGCAGCATATTATATGCGCTTATAGAAACTTTACGCAGATAAATTGCATATACAGTATGAAATGCGTGGCTTAATATGGAATCATGCAAACCTGGCTTACTTACTCTTACTATCATTTGTACATACATGCATACATACACATTGAATGCAGCGATATTTCCACACCCCTCATACTATACACACATATACAATAAATATAAATACATATATATATATAAAATATATAGAGCTGTGATATTACGCACACTTGTATACATATACATACATACATATATATGACGTAATGTTATGTGTGGTGTGGGAGCGGCAACCTATACAACTATATACATCAGGGTCAACGGCCCGCATTCGTCACAAACTATTGTGTTTAACACTCTGAGCTACCCTATCATATATATATGTATATACTATTATTTCATTTACATATAAGCAGCTTTTATTTAATTCATCTATATGATATAAACACATATGTATATCTATACAGGTATATTTTATTCAATTTATATTATTATAATTATATATATAGGGTTAATAATTCAAGTGGTCTAATTGTCAACATATTATCTCAATTACATTTTTTATTGAATGCATATATTATTTAATTGTAGTCGCATCGTCGTTATACAATCGCATTTAATTTTTATAAATATATCAAGAAAAGATTTAGTAATTATTATTCATTATGAGGGTCAAAATGTTGTCAGTGTATACATATATACATATATACATATACCATACGTGATGGCCTATGCTGATGTGATGTGATGTGATGGGCTACATTGGGGAATGTGGTGAAACGTGGGCGATCGAGGTAAAAGACGCAAGAGGGTGATTACTCCAGGCTTCGCTGGTATATCAACTGGTGGGCGTTTTGATTATATTTGTATATATATATATATATATATATATATACATGAATTAGTTGGTTGAGTGCGTATTAAATATATTAATAATATGAAATATGTATAATAATTTCATTTTGCTGGAATATTACATAATCAATCGACCTTGCTTATATATTTTTAGTTAATTAATTTATATATATATATATTCATATCTATATCTATCGGTATATATATATATTGATATGGTACTTATATATTATATATAGGTATATTGCCAGTAAAGTTTGGTTTTATATTTTTATCACACTCATAATCACAATCTAAATTCTTCAAAATATTAATTTTTTTTGTTTTTATACACTATCTTATTACCCTAATATTTTCAGGTCAACCGTTATCATCAGATCACTATCACTATCAACATCAACATCAGATGAAACACGTTTTTTTCATTATATTTATTTACTTTTTTTTTTTAAATTTAATATTGAAGCCGCAATAAGAAGTGGAATATCACAATTTATTGGTTGGTTGAGATTTTTTGTCGTAACATCATCAGGTACATATCAAGGTGCAAGTGGGAAAAAAAAATAAATATATATAAGAATAAGAATAATATAAGATAAAAAAAAAGTTGAGTTTGTATCATTACCGTTAAGCCGACTTCCGCCTATAGGTATACATATACATATACCCTGCACCATATACTTTTCATGATCCTCAAACATCATGCCGGTCTTTGATGACTATGTTGGTTAATAAGGACCAATAAACATAACATCCTCATATAGTATTAATACTACAACTACTTTTAATAATAGCGCCTGCTGCAACCTATATACCTATATCATATACGCACATATAACATATAATATATGATATATATATGATAATGCGAATCGCGAGAAATAAAACTTTCAAGATTTTTTATTGCAAGAGATCCCCTTTACAACGGTAATCTGACAAGATTCTGCCACTTATGGAAGCGTTAACTCTTGTCCATATATATACATGTACATATATCTTATTATATATATATAATGTTTTATTTAATATTATTTTTAAAAAGCCTGGTGGCAATATACCTATATACCTATATATATATATATATTATTATATACGACAGCCGCATTTATTATTATTATAGATATATAGGTATATATTTATATTTGTATTATTTAGTAATAATCAAATTGCATTGAATAAATGAAAATCAATTTTCAAATAACATTTAATATATATTCCAGTATGGTAGTAAATTGTTACTTAAATTTATCTAAAAATAAATTACCACCCCATGATGAGCAACCAAAAAATAGACATCTGGGTCGACTATGTTCAAAAATAAAAATAAAAATAAAAAAAATATATATAGGATATATTTTTAAATTAAATGGCAGATTATATATATATACACATGGATTATTATTATTATTATTATTATTATATAAATTTGCATAAATATAATAATTATAAAAAAAAAAATTTCAATACAATTGATAAAATAAATTAAATATATATATATATATATATTTATAATAATAAGAAAAAAAAAAAAAAAGTCAAATCTTTCTTTTTTTTCCTTGAGTTTGTTGTGTTAATAATAATAATAATAATAATAATAATAGTGAAAGGGATAAAGAAAAAATAGAATTGAGCAAAAATGCGTTTGGTCAAATCTATAGAGCCTGACACGAGTAAAAAAGAGAGTTTCCTGTGACACTTATAGACATCATCAGTGAGGCAACTATAAAGGGTAGACAAACTAAGCAACATTATTCTGTATATGTATGATGATGATGATGATGATGATGATGTGCTTATTTTATTATTATAATATTGCTGCTAGTACATGTATATATATGTACATGTATTGGTGTCTATTTACATCAACATCAACATCAACATCATCAACAACAACAACGACAACAACAACAACGACGTCGACAATGATAAAGGAAGAATAAATAATAGTAAAGAGAGGGTGTGTATATATACAATGTAGATGTGCTCTTGATGATGATGATGATGATGATGATGATGATGACGATGAGGACGACGGGCGTCGCTTGGCATCAAGACTTAACTTAACTTGTGTGGCGAAGCAACTTTTTTTTTTTTTTTTTTTTTCTCTTACATGCGTATATATTTAAACATGTGTTGTATACATACCCCCAGTTCGTTCAACGACCCCACGCGTATATATATATATATATGTATGTATAATATGAACGCACGTGATGAGAGAATAGAAAGGAAGATTCAAAAACAGACACAAGAGGTGCAAGCAAGACGAGACTGGTAAAGGCGCGTGTCAAGTCTATTTACAGGAGAAAACGAGGACTTTATGTTACTTATCTTGTCTTTTATTATTTTATTATTTTATTTTATTTTTAAAAATATATCTATTTATTAATTTTTTTTTTTTTTAGGAATCTTTTAGCTATAATATGATATATATGACTATCTTATACATATGTACCATACCTATATCATATATATGTATATATGATGGTAAGAAAAACTTTTAAATAAAATAACCTTCCCTTCTTTCCCTAATACACCTGTTTTTAAAAAAAAAAAAAAAAAGCAACGTCTTTCTCTATTTTATATATATGTTTGTTTGTAATATATGGTATATGGTATAGCTAAACGTACTACAACCACAGCTAAATATCAATGCACCTGTAAATATATCAAGTCTTTTGTCACATCATCATATCATATATAATATTTATTACCATGACAATATATTTTTAATTTATAAAAAATTTTAAGCATGCTTAATAATGTATATATTATATCCATATAGATGTATATGAATGCGTATAATAATAATAAAAAAATATCAAGGAAAAGGAAGGCGAATAAATATATATATATATATATATTATTGAAATGTGGGGCCAAAGGGGTCGCGAGACTGATCGCGAACCGGAAACGGGGGCGAGCTCGACTGCCTTCCGGAAGTCGTAACTTCCGCAAACTTCATCCTTACTTAATTTCATGCGACCTGGGTATTATTTATAAAACCAGCCAACATAGAATATTCTATATATTCTATATATAGCTACTGTGAAAATCTCTACAACCCCATTTAATATAGGTATAAATATGTATATAAATATATATGCTAAAGCTTGTACATATTAAATGACTTTTAAAATGAAATAGATGCATTTATATTTGAAGGCATGGCATTATTATAGGGTGGATGATATTGTATTTATCCCGCTCCCATGAAACCCTATTGTGACCTTTTTTTTTTATTTTTCAAATTCTCACCTATCAATAATGTTAATTGCAGTCAAAAATTAAATTTTAAATAACAAATTATTATTTACATATAATAATAAAAAATTTCTATAAAAATTAATTCAATTATTGAAAATGTAAAAAAATTAAAATTCATGATTGTACAGAGAAAATAAAGATAGAGCAAATAAGATAGAAAGGGGAGAAAAATTAAAAAATAAATAAAATTAAAAAAAAGTTAAAAAAACCTTGTTGTCATGGATGAAGAGGTAGGTGGTGCGCACAGAGGGGTAGACTCGTGAACTCCTTACAGTGCATTGCCTTTAATTTCATTTACCATCCTCAGCAACAAGCAACAAGCAGCAATGTATTCCCGTCACACCCCGTACCCTCGTCGTGGATAAATACATCATATACATATGATATGTATGTAGTACAGCATAACTGAGGTTTACTTACTTACTTATGTTAGTTAGCATAGTTAGTTTGGTTGATGTGAAGCACAGTCGAGGATTCTTCATAAAAAAATAAATTTAAAAAAAAAAGCAGGGCTAGTCTCGACCATCAAGACACCCAAGACCATATTATTATTATTATTATTATTATTATTATTATTCATGCTCATGTAATTTATGGTTGGTTTATATATGATATTTCCATCAGACCAAGTCAAAAACTAATTGATCATTCAAAATTATTTATATATACCTATTTTATATTTATTAATAACAATAATAATAATAATAATAATAATAAATATAAATTGCAATGTGGGAGATGTGATATAATAGAAAAATATAATATCATATAGGATGTTGTGATGTTTGGCTATATTATTATTATTATTATTATTATGCTTATGCTTATGCTGCACCCCAAATGAAAAATAACATAAAAAATAAAACCAACAAGAAAAGACAAAAGTAAATAATATACAAGTCTTAATCTTTCTCTTGTTCCCCTTACATTATCATATGTTAAAATTTAACCAGCTATACATTTTTAAATGTGAAAGTACAAATACATATAGGATATATTTGAAGCTGTGAGCTCGTCGAGGGTAACGGTATATTCAACGCCTTGCATTTACTTATATATACTTATAGAATATTTTTACTTGTATAGAATTATTTATTTATTTATTTATTTATACATATATCATATAGATATATGCCCTTATGACATTCCTAAAAAATATTTACATATAATCTCGGCAGCATAAAGCAATTTTGTATAATTAAGAGAAATTTAGAAAAACTATATATTTATTTTTTTAAAATAATTAATGGATGACCTCACTTTTGTTAAAACTATTGAAGAAACTAAATATTTTTTTTTTCTTTCCAGCATGCATCGACCTTAATAGACTCTAATCTAATTATTTAAAAAATACTTGAATGTTTATATGTGGGTGGCTAATTGGGTATATATAATATATTTGACAAAAGATATTTTCATTATAATTAACGACAACGATAAATCAATTGTCATTATCTGATAAAAAATGTATATTATTAATTATTTTATGTTATATTTATATTATTTTTAATGAAAACATTCGACTCAAATAATAGTATGTGTATATATACATCATTATGACTTACACAGTCGCCATCTAGATTATTTTTACCAAACAACAATAATAAACATTGTATACAATATTTAAGTATTCAATTAATAACAATAAATAAATAAATGATAAAATAATAATTTTAATTACATTTTTTTTTTTTTTATTGGTTAATTTAATCATATACGAAAATAAAACATTGTAACAGTATTCTCTCTCTCTCTCTCTCTCTCTCTCTATATGGATGTTTAAAATCTTCCTCTCTGTGTTTATGCATAGGTAAAATGGCGAATGTAGATTAAGATAGCAGCTCCATCTTTGAGAGTCTGAGGAAATCATTTGACTGAACAAAGGAAACAAAACAAAGAAAAAAAAAGAGAGTGTGTGTGTGTGCAGGGTTGTTAAAATAGAGGGTTTTTGAGTTGTTTACAATTATCCATGGATAAAACGTTTAAAACGTTTAAAACAGGATAAAACGGATAAAACGGATAAAACCCACCTGATCTCTCGTAGGCTCAAACTTTCCCTCTTACCGACTATACTTACACTCTAACACTCTGACCTGTCAAACAATTGTTGTTTATTTAATAAACATTAATAATAACAAGTTTATAAAATTTATAAACATAATATTTATATCATTTATTTATGAACAAATTTGATGATCATATATTTAAAAAAAAACATATTAATAACAACAAATTTATTTAGGTTCGTTTGTTTGTTTTAGTGGCAGTTCCCGATTTCGCCACTAGATGGCGACGTTTTATACAAATGGATAAAACTAAGGATGTTTTAAACTATGTTTTAAACATAGTTTTAAACATAGTTTAAAACATTATGTTTTATACATTAACAACCCTGTGTGTGTGTATAAAATAAATAAAAAAAAATAAATAAAATAAAATAATAAAAATATTTATTCCAATGTCAGTTGTAACCTTGAAAGCAGTGTTATTTTGTTGTGTTATTCTTGATTTCGTAATAGTCTAAAAAATAATGTTTTATTGATTTAATTACAAAAAAAAATTAAAAATGATTTTTTCTTGTTCAATTTGTTGTGCTGAATTGGCGAATTCACAATATCAAATATCAGCAACACCATGTCATCATGTTTTTCATGAAGAATGTCTCAATCAATGGCTCGCCAAGTTAGTACTTTATTTACATAATAATTATATACTTACCTACCTATAATTAATTTATTTAAAATAAAAAAAACATTATTAAATAAAAATTTAATAATAATAATAATAATAATAATAATATTGATATCTGTATCTGTATACATGTAAAATAAATAAATAAATAAATAAATTTTAGATCAGAAACATGTCCACAATGTCGTAAAAAATTTAATCGTCAAAGACCAAGTCGTCTTTATTTAACAACACTGAGTGATGATACATGCCTTGAATCACCATCTCAATTACAAGATAAAATAAGAGATTTAGAATATAAATCAGAACAAAAAGATAATGAAATAAAAGCATTTAAAAGTGAAAATCAAATGTATAAAAATAGAGCTGAACAATTACGAAGAAATGTACAAATTTTAGAAGATGAAGAATCTGTAAGAAAAGCAGCAATTTTAGCATTACAAAATCAATTAAAACTTAAAAATGGAGATTTATCTGAAGCAAGTAAATACAAAGATGAAGTTAAATCATTGAAAAGTAAAATTTTATTATATAAAACGTAAGTTATAAAATAATATTTATTTATTATCATTTAATAATAATAATAATATAATAAATTATTATTTTTTTTTAGTATTCAACAACTTTTAACATCAGGTGTTGATGAAATTAATAAAATTCTTTCTAATGCATCAGATCCACGTTCAATGTCAACTTATATATTTGTTTTAAAAAAGTAATTGAAATTAATTTTAATTTATTATTTTTTTTTATTTTATTTTATTTATGTATAAAATATACTTACTTATTTGTAATTTTTATTTTTTTTTTTTTAGACAACTTGATCTTTGTATATCTCAACGAAAAGATCTTAAAAATAAAGTTCAACAACTTACACAAGATTATAGAAAAATTAAAAATAAACATGATGAATTGCATCATCAATTGAAACTTACAAAGTAAAATTAATATTATTATATTTATAAAAATACAAAATATTATTCGATTTTTATTGTATTTTCTTTTTTTTTTTTTCTTTTAGATCGTCACTTGATAGAAATGATAATGACAATGACGATGATGATGATGATGATGATGATGATGATGATGATGATGATGATGATGATGATGATGATGAAGTAAAAATTAGTCAAAAACCATCTTTATTTAAAAAAAAAACAAATAAAACAATAATTATTGATAATACAGATGTCAAAAATTATATGAATACTGCTAAAGAAAAAATAACGGTAATAATTTATTACTTAATTTATAATTAATTATTAATATTGTAAAATTAAATAAATAATTATAATTTTAGATAAGTGATTCTGAAGATGAAGAAAATTCAAAAACTTTTACATTAATGGGTGAAAGAAAAAAAATTCCACGTTTATCAACAAGAATATCACCAGATTCAATTTTACTCAAAAGAAAACGTTTATCACAACAAAGTACAATTGTAAGTATTAAATATTAAATATTAAATATTAAATATATAATAAATTAAATTATATTTTATTATTTATTATATTTAGAATCACACTAGTACACATGATGATCGTTACACACCAAATGGTATTGGAGGTTTTAAACGTGTTGATACTTTTCCAGTATCATCTGGTTTAAAAAGTAAAGTTGTTCTTCCAAAACGACTCAAAAAATTTTAATAAATTCAATTGAATCTACTAAAAAATGAAAAATAAAAAAAAAAAATAAAAAAATTACATTATTATTTAAATTACTATAAAATGAATGTCGATAAAAATAAATAAATAAACAAACATTCATAATTTAAATTTAATCACATTTTTAATAAAAATACTTGTAAAATAATAATAATAATAATAATAATAATATATTACATTAATTCATCAGCAACATAACGTTGATATAATAAATATTAATTAACAAAATTCAACAAAATAATAATAAAATAAAAAAAGTGACGATCAATAATATCAATAAATGTTTTTTTTTCTCAGCTAAATTTCGGCTAAATTATCAAATAATTATTTAAATTTATTTATATTATGGAAAATTTAAGAATAAATCAGAGTGATAATAATAATAATCAAATAATAATTGATTATTTAAAAAAAAAAAATTGTTACATTAAACATTTTAAATCACCAGTAAATATTTTATCAATAAATCGTAAAAATGTTGATGAAATTGATAATTTTTATAATGTAAGTTGATGACAAATTATTATAAAAATATTGTGGTGATATTTAGATATTAATATTTATAATTGATGTGTAAAATTTAAAAATAAATAAAAAAATATTGTTTGTAGTGTGTTATTTGATATAAAATTATTATTTTATTTTTTTTTTAATTAAATTTTTTTTAGATTGTACAATTACATCGTGAACAATTTAAAAGTCAAAATGATAAAAAATTACATCCTTTAAAATATTTTAAACAATATAATTATTCTGGATGACAAATTTATATTTTTCTCAATATCCAAAAAATTATGTCAAATATTATGTCACCTCTTGTTCTTCCAACAACATATTCAAGATCAATTGAATTTCCAAATTTACCTGATAAAAAAAATCCAGCAGTATATCAACCTAAAAATTGCATTGCTTTTAAAAGATAGCATATAATAATATTTTATTTATCATTTTATTAAAAGTGAATATTAATTTAAATTAAAAAAAAAAAAATAGATAATTTAAAATTCAATTGATGTACATATATACTTATTGGATTAAATGAATAAATAATATTTTTTCCTTTGACAATAGATTGAAAATTTTCATTTAAAAAAAAAAATTTTTCACGTACTTTTAATTGTTAAATTATTTATAAAATAATATATAAATTATTTTGATGATTATTTAATTTTTATTATGCTCATCAATAAAATATAAGCTTTGACTAGTGAATTGGAAAATTTTAATCAAAAGATAAATACATACAACATAATATGCAATGGTTTGCTATTTTACAAAACTAAAGGTTTGAATAAACTTTACAACTATGAAGCAAGTATTGAAATTTATCTATTATATCACTCAAGACAATAGCTTTATTGTTCAACAAATGCCATAAGTCGTTATAACTTAAATAATAATAATAATAATGTTGAAATGTATTAATAAATATATAATAAAATATAATGAATAAATATATAAATATATAATAAAATTGTATTGACAATTAAAGTTTATATAAATTGTTTACCCAGATAAGACTAAATTGTTGAAAAATAAAAAAAACAAAATTCAATTTATTTTTAAGACTGGTGATGTGAAAAAAAAAAAAAAAAAAAAAAAAGCTATAAAACTGTATAGCTATTTTTTTTTTTAAATTAAATTTTATTTTTCAAATAAAATAAATTGTATATAATATAAAGGATTTATTTAACAAATAAAAAAATTGATTAGAATTTAGTCGAGTATTATTGTACCATTTATTATTATTATTATTATTATTATTATTATTATTATTATAATTATGGATTAGTAATATCTAATTCCATAGACAAAATGAAATTGAATATGATGAATTAGTTATGAAAATGATATGTACCTGTACAATGATTGAATTTGTAATATGAGAAACATAAAATTCATGGACATGAATTTTCATCATTGCAATGAACATATGAACATGAAATTACCACATCAGTACCTATCATTATAATATATACAATATATTTATGTGAAATACGTGCATCAGACATTCGATGATGCATAGTTGCTGTTGACATGTTGAGATGTCAGATTCGCATGATACTCCTCTTGAATTGAGGTACTTCTCCCCAGGTCACTATTATCCACAAACACCCTACGCAATTTGTTGAATTATCATACGTAATTCATACATGTTGTGTATATAGCTATCTTGACCAATTGAATTATTATGTACCTATAAATATATAATTTTATAATTTTTACAATTTACATGTTTTTTTTTTTTTAAATTTATTTTACATTAAATAAATTACATTAATTATTTATTATTATTATTATCATCATCATCATCATCATCTTGATTGTATTTGATCAAGTGAGTCAATGATGGTGTAAATAATTTTAATCCAATAAAACCAGAATAAGTAAAAGTTGATTGATAATATGAACCAATACCATTAATTGGTGATGGTGGATTTGTATATACTTTTCTTATATCAAAATATGGAATTGTTGTTCTTCCAAAATCTTTATGCCAATCAGTCATTTGAAATTTAATCAATGTATATTTTTTACTTGTATTATTTATTGATTTGTATTGTAAATTTTTCATATATTCTTTTTCATAATTTTCTGGTTTATCAAGTTTATTTAAATCAATAAAATACCTATGAAAAAAAATAATAAATAAATAATAAATAAATATTATAAAATTTATATAATTACTTACCAATTATTATTATTATTAATATTAATATCATTGTTAATTTGTGAAATGGTATTTAAGTGTAATTGTGAATTTATATTTTTTTTATCTGCACCAAAAATTTTTATTCCAATAATTTTCATGGCATCATTACATTGTGTAATATCAAGTTTAACACCTAAATAAATAAATAAATAAATAAAAAAAAAAAAAATTATTAAATTAAATTAAATATAAAAATTATAAAATAAATATAAATAAACATGCCAACAACAAATACATCATCTGGAAAATAAATGTCATTGACAACAATATGTCTCAATGTATCATTATCAAAATATTGTATTTTATTTTCATCATCTAATGCTTCTGTCCAATATGTTTTATCATCAACCACTTGAATTTCATTTTTATATTTGCCTTGTTCAATATCAAGATAAATTATATTATTTTTTATTCTCCAACCAACACCTGTTATTACACTGTAATTTTTTATTTATAAATAAATATTATTATTAATAAAAATATACATATTATAATAATCACACAATGATATATACATAATATTAAACAAGACCTACTTTCCAACATTTGCCATGACAATTTGTGTTGAAACACCTGTGTGATTTTTTTTATAAGCCTGACAAAAATAAGCTGGACAACTACCAACATATATATTTGTATATTTAATCAATGATTTGTCATTTTTATTACCAAATAATTCAATTTTATCATCATTTATCTATCAATCATAATTTATTTTATTTTTAATTTTATAAAACTATGTATATGTATTATTATTATTATTATTATTATTTGTTTTTAAATTTGTTTTTACCATTTGATATTCCATTGCATGATACGGTCTATTTTTATCATTTATCTGTTAAACATATATATTAAATTATAATTATTATATAAATTAAAATCAATTAAAATCATAATATATAATTATTTACATCATAATATAAAGAGTAATATCCTGATTTTGTTTGTTCCTTACAATTGAAAAACGTAAAATTATTTGAAATAGCAAATGGCATGCCTGAATCATACAATTGACAATAGCTGCTTACTTTAAAACCTAAAAAATAGAAAAACAATCAATTTATTAATTCATAATAAATTTAAATAAGTATAATTATTAGTTAAAATTTACCTAAAATTTTTAAATATTCAATCTTGAAAAATTGTGGTAAACCTTGAATAAAATTTAAACGTTCAAATGTTTTACCTGATAATTATTTAAAAAAAAAAATATATAATAATTTTAATAATTAAACAAATATAATTCTAATATTATAAAATAAATTAAAAAACCTTGAATTAAATTAAATGTTCCACAATTTCTAATTTCTCTTGATGAATTTGTTAAGGCCCATTTTGTTTTTGATATAAGAGAATTTATTTGATAAATATATTCAATAACAACATCCTCGGCTTCATTTTTAATAGTATTTGCATCTATATTATATAGTATATAAATTATTTGTATAAATATTTTAAAATAATTATTGTTTAATATATTTTTACCTGAATTTTTATTTTCAGTTTTATAACGATAATATTGTATTGTATGAGCTGCAATAACAATTGCATAACCTTGAGTTAATATTTCAAATATTGAAATAAATGTTTTAGATATTTTATTGTGAATTGATTCATGATAACAATCATTATCATTTTTTTTCTATTTAAAAATTAATAAATAAATTTGTATTAATAATATAAATAATAATAATAATAATAATTACTTACCAACAATTTGTCATTTTCCAATACTAAATTAAAAAATAATTTACTTTCTTTTCCACTTGGAAAATTAATTTTTGCTTCAATAAAATTACTAACAAATGATCTCAATGTAATTCTATATGAACTATAAAAATTTAATAATTCTTGTAATCTTAAATCAACTGTTATACCTGTATAATTTGAATTTATTAAATATTTTATTGTATTAAATATTGGTTCTTGAATTTTTTCCATTGCTATTCGCATTGGTTCCATAATATTTTGTGTTTCAATAATATTTGTTAATTCATTTATAATTCTATCTGATTCATTACTAATATGAATATTTAATTGTTGTAATTCATCTAGTATTGTTGATAAATCATTTTTAACTTGAAAAAAATTTTCTTCATTATCATCAATAGTACCACTTATTATTTCATAACCAATATTTAATAATTTTAATCCACTAAATATTGTTGGTAAGCATTTTATTGTTGATTTTAATTTTGATAAAGTTGGTTTCAATGATTTTGATTTAAGATATTGATTCATTGTTAAAAATGAATTAGCACTATCAATTATTATTAATAACAATAATAATAATAAATTAAAAAATATTATTTTTTTAATTATCATGATGTTTTGAATTTTTTATTAAGTAACATCAACTTAACACATATATATATATATCAGTGAATAAATTTCAATTAAATTTTATATATTATCTTGTATAAATTAAAATAATACAAATATAATTTGAATATTATATGTTAAACTTGTTGATATCTGTAATTCAATATCGCATGCATATGTCAATTATTATTATTATTATATTAAAATAAAATTTATTGACAATTTTGTTAACAATGTCAACTAAACTCAAATTATTTATTTGATAATTAAATTTTTTTATCATCAAGTTTAAATATAATTCGTCTATAAAAATTGAATTTACCAAGTGACGATCGTTTGAAAAATTGGATTAGCAATGGGGATAACAGAAGTAAAATTTTGTGTGTTAGTTAATTAGTTAGTTAGTTGGTTGTAAAGTGTGAGCTTGGCTACATATTCCCAATCATATATAGTTATACGCAGTTGGATTCAATGATATCAAATGTTAAATGTCAGTTTACGAATAGCCATTCAAACTATATTGAATTTAAATTTCTCTAGTCTGTTATAGACTGCTCCCAAAATTTAACCATCCACCACCAATTCATACACATCCAAGATAACGCAAAATGTTTAAATACTTAACAAAAGAGGCCAATCGGTTTATCTATACGTATACTCTCTATTATTATTATTATTATTATTATTATTATTATTTTATTTCATTTCATTAAAAATAGGATTATAAAACTTTTTTTTTTATTTATAATATATAGGATATAAATAAAATAGTTTATATACGTATATAAAAAAGAAAAAGATGATAATAATAATAATATTAGTTTTTTTTTTTAAATATTATATTACAATTTAGATTGTAATAATTTTTCAAGTTCTTTTCTTAAAATTTTACCAGATGAATTTTTTGGTATTTCATTGATAAATACAATTCCACCTCTCAGTCGTTTTGGTGATGATACACGTTCTGTAATAAAATAAATAAAAAATGATGATAAAAATAAAAATTTTAATTTTAAATTAAATTTTTTTTTACCATCAATATATTGACATAATTCATCAGCTGTTAAAATTGAATTTGGTTTTTTAACAACAAATGCAACTGGTAATTGACCACATATTTCATCATTTTTACCAACAACAGCAGCATCAATAACACATGAATGTTTTAATAAATAATTTTCAATTTCAGCTGGTGATATTTGAAAACCATTATATTTAATAAGTTCTTTAATACGTCCAACAATATATAAATTTTTTTCATTATCATAATAACCAAGATCACCAGTATGAAGCCATTTATTATTATCAATTGTATCACAAGTTGCTTTATAATTATTTTTATAACCAATCATAACATGATCACCATTGAAACAAAGTTCTCCAATTTTATTTGGTCCAAGTGATAATGATGTTGATGGATCAATAACTTTACAATTTGTACCAGGTATTAATAATCCAATTGAATTTGGTTCAACTGTTTTATAAGGTGGTGATATTGTTACTGCAACTGATAATTCTGTCATACCATAACCATTTCTAATTATAATATTATTATTAAAACGTTTTTTAACAGCAAATAAAATCTAAAAAATAAAAATAAAAATAAATACTTTATTATGATTAAAATAATAATATAAGTATATATATTTAACCTCTGGTGAAAGTGTTGCAGCTCCACATATAATTTCTTTGACACTACTAAAATCATATTTTGAAATCATTGGATGATTTGCTAAAAAATACATAATAGGAGGAGCCAATGGAATTGTTTCAATACGATATTTTTGTATTGTTTTACAAAATAATTGTGGATCAAATGATGACATAAATACAGCTGTTAAACCACGTGATATTATTGATAGCATTGTTGCTAAACCATAGCCATGAAAAAATGGTGGAGTTAATAAAATTGTTCCATTTTTCATTTCTCCAAAAAATGTTGGACATCTAAAAAATTTAATTATTATTATTATTATTATTATTATTATTATTATTATTATTATTATTATTATAGGTAGGTAGGTATATTTAATAAAATTTTAATAATAATATAAAAACTTACTCCATTGCATAAATAATTGCAAGAATATTTCTATGTGACAACATAACACCTTTTGGTAAACCAGTTGTACCAGATGAACATAAAATAAAAGCTTCATTTTCAGATGGATTATTTATTATTTCTGTTTTATAAAAAAATTCATCTGGCCATTTTTTTGATACTTTAATAATATCATTTGATTCAATTGAATTTTCAAATTGTATTATATTAATATTCCAATTTAAATTTTTAATAACATCAATGACTAATTTTGATGTTTTTTTAGACACAAAAATAATTTTTGGTTTTGATATATTGAGACTGTGATGTAATTCATCTATAATAATAATAATAATAATAATAATAATATGATTATAAATATTTTTATATGTTTTTTATATAATATAATATAATATAATATATAAACCTTTTAAATAAGTTGAATTAATTGGTGCAATACATGCACCTCGAAATAAACAAGCACATACAGCAACAAAAAAATTACAATTATTTTCACTTGATATTGCAATTGTATCACCTGGTTTACAGTTGTATTGTTCATCCAAAGAAACAGCAAGTCTCACACTTTTTTTAAGTAAATCATGACTTGTTAAAATTTCACCGGTTGTTGCATTTACCTAAAAAAATATATCATCAGATGTATATTCAAATAAATATTTAAAATGATGATTACCTGGATAATTCGTAATGGATTTTTCACAAGCTTATTAATAATAAATTGTCCCAAAGACACATTTGGTAATTCGAATCCAGGTGGTCCATTCAGTATATATTCATCAGTCATTTTTATTTATTATTTTCAATTAATTAAATTAAATAAACATCTGTAAAAAATTAAATTATATATGTATAAATATATTTATACATATACACAAAGATTTTTATAAATTAATTAAAAATAAATAAATAAAGTAATTTATTTAATTTTACATGTATTTCAAAAAATAATAAATAAATATTCTCTGCTTTTTTTTTAATGACAATTGTTTTTATTAAAAATTTAAATTAAATTATGATTAAATTTTTAATAAATACTTGAAAAAATGTAAAAAAAAGGTATATTTAAAAAAATTATCTCTATATTTATTTATTTATTTATTTATTAAAAAAATCAATAATAATACTATAACAATACTAGTAATACTAGTAATAATAATAATATAACAAGTATATAAAGAGAATGAACAATTATAAAGATGAAACCATCAAACAAAGTATAAATTGTTATATATATATATAGAATAATGAGAAATCAAGTAAAATGAACTTTATTATAATAGACTGAGGATTTTGATAACACATCAACGTATTATCTTGAAAATTCATGTGAATGTCTGTTTATTTAAGATAATAATGGTTTAATCAGTGTCAAATAAGAGTAAGAATATGTATATACTATATGGTATACCTGTATGCAACTAATTTACATCAACATAATATTAAAAACAATAAAAATAAAAATTCAATAAATAATGTAGATTTTTAAAAATCTATCAAGAGTTTTGATGTTGGTTGTTTGGTTTGTTTGTTAAAAAAAGCGAGGTTGAGTTTATTATATTATATTAGAGGTAGCTAAAGAAAATTTATTTTGTTTAAAATAATGTACGACAGGGTTACAGTTTATATCCTGTGCGAGTCATATCCCACCATTTTATTATATACACTATATATATGTATATCAAAACACTCTCACTATATATATATATTTACTATACATATAATATATATAATATAGAAACTGCAGGGATGAGATATTTTCTTCTATTTTCAAGTATGGGGTATGGTAAGCTACAAGAACTTGATTTTCCAAACCATTACCAGCCTCGTTCCACTGTATACATTGTCCTTAAAAAAAAAAAAAAAACCCTTTTTTTCCTACACTATCTCACTCACACTTATTATCATCAAATCCTTTTATCTATATATGTAAAGCTTTTTCTTCATTCCACTTTCCCTGCTCCTACTTTATCCTGCTTTTCTATACTCTTTTACTTTACAGCTACCCTTTTCACCCTTTCTCTCTTCTCCTCCCGTTTACTATACCATCGTTTTAAATTAATTTATATCAAAATTTCAAATGACACTCTTCGGCCCATGCAATAAATTAAGTTCTCTCTCTACATTATAGAGAGAGAGAGAGTGGTTGAGCATAAGCAAGAGGGTTTTCATATACTTTTTACCTATTTACGTCATCCATGTCGTTCTTTCAACTTTAATCACCAAAAAAAAAAAATAAATATTATTATTATTATTATAAAAAATAAATTGTTTCGTTATATGTATTATTATATTTTTTTAATATTATTATATAGGTATAATGTGTTTATTATTATTATTATAGTATATAGAAATTAAATTTGACATTTAAAAATTAAATATTAAATTTGTGGTTTTAGTGTTGATAAAGGTAAATTGTATTATTATATAGCACAACAAAAAGCTTTGGTCTGACCACATACTTGAATTTATTTTATTTTATTTTTTCTATTTATGGATGATATAATATATATATTTAAGTGTTATATTTTGATAATATAATTTATCTTTAATATTATCTTTTCGTCTGTTTGATAATCAAATATCAATTAATAATTATATTTATTTTAAGATTTTTAAATTTGACCTACATAATATAAAATAAAAAAACTGACAACATATTTATGCAGTTAAATTACAATTTAAACATGTTAAAAAAAAAAAAAAAAAACTAGTTATGTAATTAAATAATTTTTGTCTTACTTTGTATAAATTTCCAATTGGTTTGTGACACTTGTTGCTTTAATTTCTCTCTCTCTCACACACACACATAAATATATATTTATTTATCAGTATATTAACACGACAATTAATTAATTATTTTATATATATATATGTATATTATAATATACGCATCATCGCAATTTTAATAAAAATAAATTTTTCCAAGTAATATGAATAATCAGCTGTTAATAATATAATCCACAAACAGAAATTAAAATATTAAACTAGATTTGAAACTCACCCACTAATAATATTATCATATAAATATGTATGTATGTATGAATAAGCGTACAAATAAGTAAGTATACACTAGTGACTTTTTTTATTTATAAGGTGTCATCATGACAATATAATAATAATAACAATATTTTTATCAATAATTTTTAAATTAATTTCTAATAGTAGATATATCGTAAATGAATTTTCATGTATGCTAATTAGAAAATAATATATACAAATAAAATTAAATGAGTAAATATAAATTTGTCAAAATGGGTATATTCAAGTTTTACTCAGATTATGTCGTCTATAATGTACCACCAACAATTATTTAAATCATCATCAACCAACCAACATATTAAACTTTTGAATTCTATCAATTCTATTTGTATATATATTTTATTTTATTTTATTTTTTTAATACAATAATATACATATAGTAATTTTTATATGAGTTTATATTTATTTAGATTAATTTGAAATAAAAAAAAAAAAAACAAGTATTCCATGACAAAAGTTAAAAGAGTTATGTCGAATCAAAGTTTGAATCAAATGATGACATTCGTGTGGTTACAATCAACATCATCACTAAGATATGGTTTATAATACAATTTTCTGAAATTATTATTATAGGTATATGTATGTACATGTACCTTATTAGTTACTTGTACATTTTTTTTTTTTTCTATGTTTTTTATATATATAGGTATATGTATATTTATTTCAAGGTAAAATACAATTTGCGCACAAAAAAATATTTAATATAGGCATCACAACTTTTTATAAATAAATAAATAACATAACATAACATAAACAAAAATATGGATATATTTTTTTGTTATATTAATGTTTTATACACACATATAGATATTAATAAAATAACTTGATCTTGAATATTTATAAATATTTATTTGTTGCAAAAAAAAATATTGATACAAACAAGAATTTAATTATGCTGTTTATAATGTTTTTTTTTTATTTTTTTTTTTCTTATTTTTATATATGTATATATAATTAGTTTATAATAAAATATAAAAAAAATAAATAATTTGATTCAAATGTCAAAGCAACTCCACCTTGAATATATATATATTTTCATGGTCATGTACATTGATCATCGAGGAAATAAATTTTTACTTTTTTTTTATACATATTATTTTACGTATATATGTATAAATCACAAAAAATATATATATAAAAATCTTGTTGTTTCAATTTTTTATATATATATATATCCTTTGATTGGAGAATTTATATAAAATGAAACTGCAGTAATATATTGTCATCAGTAGATTAGCTTTTTTTCATTTTGCTACAACAATATATTGTTTTATTAATTTAAAATGTCACGCACTTTTTGTTTTTTACTTTTTATTTCAAGTACATTTTTAATAATTAATGCAAAAATTCCATTTGGTAAGTTTTATATTATTTTATAATATTAAAAAAAACTATTTATTTATTTATTTATTTATTTAAATGTTATATTAATAAAATTAAATTTTTATGTACTTATAGCTGTGCCAAAATGTAATAGAAATTCAGATGATTATTCATTTTGTCTTAAAAAATTATTTCAACAAGTATGGGAAAAAGTTATTCCAGGTATATTTTAAATATAATAACAATAAAAATAATAATTATCTAAATTTTTATTATTTTTTATATATATATAGGTGTACCAGAATTAGGTATTCCATCATTGGAACCATATGAAATAAAATCAGAAAGTTATGATTTAGATATTGGTGATATTGGAGCTAAAATACGTGTTAAAAATGTTAAAGTTTCTGGGGCAAAAAATATTGTATGGCAGTCAATAAAACCATATCACAGTAAAGATTATTTTAAAATGGATGCTAATTTTACAACATCAAAAGTTTTTGCTGAAGGTGATTACAAAGGTGAAGGAGGTTTTGGTTCATTTAGACATAAAGGAAGAGGTATGCTTATACATATATACATTTATTATTTATTATTTATTATTTATTAAAAAAAAAAAAAGTACAAATACATAATATTTATTTAGGAAAATTTAAATTAACATTGGAGGATTTAAAGTCAACAGTATATTTAGAAGGACCAATTATTAATGACAGATGGGTTGTTAAAGTATTTAAATATAAACCAGAAATTGGTAATTTAAAATTTTGGGCATCAAATTTAAATAAAAATAGTGATGAAATTAGTAAGTTGAATTAATTAATTATTTTTTTTTTTTTTTTTTTCATTTTCAATTAATAATATTTAAAATAATTATAATAATATTATTATTTTATATACAGCTGCTGCAATGTTGACTGTTATAAATCAATATTGGCGTGATTTTCTTCCTGAAATATTACCATTTGCTGAAAATATATGGAATGGAGTTTGGAAAAATCTTACCAATGAAATCATGAAAAATGTTCCATTCTCTGAAATTCTTCCATAATTTATAATTTAAAAAAAAAAAAAAAAAAATTTTTCTACACTATATATAAAATTATTTGAAATAAATAAATAAATAAATAAATAAATAAATAAATAAATAAATATGACAACTTGTATTATATGCTAATATTAATTTTATTGATACACACACACACACACAATTTATATATCAACGAAATATGGATATTAATTTTTTTTTTAAATAACATATTAATAGATATTTAATAGTAGAGAATGACAGTTATTGTCATGATGGAAATCACAAAATCACAAGCTGAGCAATATATATTTATATATATTTGCCACGAGTGGTTGTCATTATGTAGTAGAAACATCATCATCATCGTCATCGTCATCGTCTGTATATGAAAATTAAAAGTCGCACTTGTGGACACGTACAGAAATTTGCTGAATCCGCAGAGTAATGCGACAAATAAACTCATGCAAAATTTATATACCTATTTGAAAATGCAGTTTAACAATGGTATTTTGACTATCATTGATAGAGGTTTCAATATAATCCTTACAATATTGGAATCCAAAATATTTAGTGTATCAATATGAAATATGTTAGCAATGAATATTTTGTACAACTATACATATATAGACTTGATGATATATTTAATATTATAATATTATATTATTTTATTTACATATTGATGATTTAATTAAATAAATAACTATCATGATGTGACAAATAAATTTTATTTCCATTTACAAAAAATTTATAAATATGTTAATTAATTTTTGTTATGGAAAGTCATGGAAAAATATCTGAAAAGTTAATATTTTTTAAGCCATCATTAGTTATTTTTGCAAATAATTTGTTCCAATTTTTTTGTGCCATTGGCATCATTCCATTGACAAAATTACGCCAGTATGTATTTATTAAATTAAGTATTGCATCACCTGTTGTGAAAAAAAAAACAAAAAAAAATGTTTAAATTAAATTAATTTATTATTATTATTATTATTATTTGATAGTGTTAATTAACAACTCACCGAGATCTTTATTTCCTTTAAATATATTTGATGCCCAAAATTTCATATTACCAAATTCTGGTTTAAAATTAAATTCTTCAATAAACCAATTGTCATTTGTAACTGGTCCTTCTAAATGAACCATAGCTAACATATCTTCTACAGTTACATTAAATTTACCTGATGAAATTATATATTTAATTTATTAATTATTATATCAATTAAATAAATAAATAAATAAATAAATAAATAAATAAATAATTATATAAGTTTAAACCTTGTCCATTGTGTCTGAATGATCCAAGAGCACCTGATGCTTTGTAATCACCTTCAATAAAAATATCTGGTATTGTAAAATTAAAATCCAAAGTAAAATAATCATTGCTGTGATTTGGTATAACTGATTGAAATACAAGTTTTTCTAATCCATAAAGTACAACATTTTGAACATTTATTTTAGCAATTATTTCATTCAATTCAAATGTATATGTTCCTGATTCCACTGTGTAAGGTTCTAAATTTGGTATATTTAATTCTGGTACACCTGCGTATACATATAGGTATATAAATATAAATAATCCATTATAATACATATATAAAAATTATTTTAATTTTATATTAATAATATATACCTGGAAGAATTTTGAACCATATATCTTGAAATAATATTTTTAAACATGACGAATAATCATCTGAATCTCTTGAACATGTTTTAACAGCTATATACACATAATTTTATACATACAATAATAATAATAATAACACAATAAAATACAATATTTTTTATTTATTTATTTATTAATTTTTAATACAACTTACCAAATGGAATTTTTGCATCACTTATTAAAACTGCACTCAAAATGAAAAATAAAAAAAAAAAATTGCGTGACATTTTTAAATTTAAAAAAAATATTGCGTAGAAGAAAATAAAAACTGCTTAACTGATGACAATATTATAATTGTTTGACTTTATATATGTGTAGATGCTTCAGCTCAAGGTCACATTGTGCATTTATAATAAGTTATATAAAATAGTATGTATATATAATTAAATCAGTGAATTGCAAAAAATATATATCATCATCAAAAAAAAAAAAAAAATTATTTACCAGATACAGGCCTTTATTATAAATTTTTAATAAAATTTTAAATGCAATTAAATTTTTTACATTTAAAATGGTGGTGGTAGTGTAAATTAAAAATAATAATAAGTATAATTGTATAATTTTATATTTATAATTTTTTTATATAATTAATAACATACACACATATATTACTTGATAAATTTTCCATGAATTGGCAAAAAAAACTTAAAAAACAAGTTTTTATTTTCTTGTTATTGACTTTGTTATTTCACCGATACAAGTATATATAAATTAATAATTTATTATTTATAATTTTTTACATTGCAACAAAAAAATTGATTATTCAATTATTTATTTATTTATTTATTTTTTTCATTTGATAAACATATGTTAATTTGAAATATTTGTTAGTTTATTTGAAAATACGCAATAAGTATATATTTTAAAATTTTTTTTTTTTTTTTTTTTACTAAAAGTACAATGGTTAAGATTAGTTGGTTTGTCGATATAAGTGCGGTGTTTGTTTTATTATACTATATATATAAAATAGTATATAGGTATATATTTATTAAGAGAATATAATTTAGCTATACATGTATTTTCAAGCAAAATTTCATTGTATATCAGCGTATCCAAAGACCGAAAACTGATTTGCTCTCCAGCTGGGCTAGTAATAACACAATTTTGTGAGCAAGATAAAGTAAAAACAGCTACCACAATATATATATACAACTATATACCTCTTTACGCTTTTCCTTCATCAGCTGCATGTTTAAGTTAAAGCCCAATTTAATGGGGTGGAAATGCGCGGCTCGATCAAGTTGTATTCAATTATCCCCACTATACAGCTATATATATTTATCATTGCCCTTTTTATATATATATGTTTAAATAATTTTCCTACTTTTGTCCATATATTCATATACATGTATGTCATCAAATAATTATTGACAAATTACTTATTTTAGTTGTATATATGCATACATATATAACTGTAAACTTGAATTTTCGTTGAAAATAAGCAATAATATATGTGTTCAAAGATATTTAAATGATTATATTTTGTATTGGTTCTTTTGATAATAATAAATAAAAATATTATTATTATTATTATAAAAATAGTATATAAATATATGTATACCATAGTAAATCTTAATATTGTATTGTTTGTATCCTTTATTCAACAAATAGATAATCCAATTTATTGATATATTTTATATTTAATAATAATAATAATATTTATGGATCGTTTCTTCATGTAGTAGGTATTAGCTGCCAATTTAAGCACGACTGGACCAATTAATATTAATGGCAAACTTAATTATTATGTTGCAATATGTTCATCCAGTTGGATGATCCTTGTAATTATTTACAATAAATAAATATAAATTTATGCGATATAATATAGCAACAATGTATTTTTATTTTTTTATTTTTTTATATAAAAATCATAACTTGTCATTTAAAAATAATAAATATAAATATTATATGGAATATATATAATTATGTAAATCGTCGTGACACATGATGAGTGTTTTTAATTTTATAAAATTTGTGGTCATCATAATATGTAACTAAGTAAAAAGAGACAAAATAAGTGATATGATATGATATGATATGATAAAGGATGACCAAAACCAGCACAGGATGTACTTGACGTATTGCTCGAGTGATCGGATATCGATTAAGCCAATGTTAGAGACAAGGAGATATAACATATAACAAGAGCAGAGCAGAGCAGAGAGCTAGGTAAAATGCGAGTATAAGCTGATGCGGAAAGAGACAGTACGCGTTAATATATACCTATATACTAAATACACATGGAGCTGTATATAGGCTTTGCATTGATGGGTCGTAATTTGCACACTCGATATATCGTTTAGCTAATTACCATAGCTGTAATATAGGTATATATACGCATATCGTCAAGTCATTCAATGACGGCCGCCACCGCATCGCACCAACATCTATATATGTATATAGTAGCTATATACACATTCATTAGATGCATGTCAAGGGCGTTAATGTTAATCGTCGTATAATTGAAAAAAAAAAAATATATATATATATATAGGTATATTTTATAAATATTACAACTCATTTTATAAAAATTTTTTCATTTTATTAAAAACTATAATATAAAATGTATTAAATTTTGATTAAATTTTTAATGATTTTTTTGATAATTAAATTATTTAAATATTTGTGGTTATTTATTAAAACTTTAAAGTTATAATTTTGGCATTATGATGTATATGTATACTATACCTTTATACTTGTTTTATTACAACTATGCTAAAACTATTTATTTGAATTTTAGTTAATCAAGATATTTATAAATTTTATAATTATACGCATGCTTTAGTAATTACCACATCTTGGCAAGTCAATTTTTTTATGAAATTAATATAATTTCATCAGTTTAAATTTTTAAAAATATAAATTATTACATATGTACACATTGCAGGGTTTAAAATTATAGATATTTTTTCATAATATTTATAAATATATATGTACTTATATGTATTGCAGTCTTTATTTTTATTTTTATCGTTAAATTAATCATTTTTTTTTTTTTTTTCTGTTTAAACAAAATATGAGACAAAATTTTGTGTATATATGTATAGGGGATGTAACTAAAATATGTTTGCGACAACTACGGAACAGGAACGGCTGTGTTTGTTCTATTAAGTGACACTAATTGAAAAATAAAATGTTATAGCATATCGATTACCCAGAGTCCAGATTATTTTTAAAAAAATATAATAATGCATGTTGAAATATCAATAAATATGTATGATTGCAAAAATATAATAATATTTTTTAAAAGTATATATCTCAATTCTTGCATTCACTAAAGTTTCAACAACATTTAATTTTTCTAAACTTTTGCAATCTTTATTTGATAAAGTTACTCTCTAAAACTTGACAAACTTTTTAAATTAACAAAACGTAGAAAATTTATAAAAATTATCATATGAAAATCTGTTATTGGTTTCATCACAATGAAAATTTTTTTGTGTCATTCAAATTGACTGTTATGTCTGTTGTTAAATGAAATAAAAATAAATATGGTATAATACATATATATATATATATATACAAGCTACCTATATATGTAGTTATATGTATATATATAGTTGGTGAAATGTCAAATCAAGTAGAAATTCCATTCGGTTTATCTCATTTCTGATGTATATGAAAAATATATATATTGTCAAGTTAAATCCATGTCAATCGTATAAAATGTAAATACTTGTATACAATTATCTTGGTTGGCATATATTTAAATGAAAAAATAAATATATATAAATAAAAAAATTATTATAATATAATGTAATTTGTGATAATTTTTCAGAATTATATAAAATTTATTTTTAATAATTTGAATTAATAAACTTTTCAAGTATAAGCACATTTATATAATAATAATATATTTGTCCCTCAGTAAACTATAACGACTATAATATTATACTTGCCCAATGGCAATGATAACCTGAGGCTATATATAAAATATATATCACATCACATCATATATAAAGTCGTTTGCAGTTGTCATCACCACTGTCATGTTGTACTCAATAAATAACAGTAAGCAATTATCAAGCTAGTTGTATTGCATTTTCATATAATACAACTCATACACAAACTTAAACATATAAACTTTAATAATATAATTTTAATCAAAGTTGCAGTCAATTATTATTTATTATATATTTTCATATTAAATTTTTATTTTTATATATAATATATTATATTTTTTTAGTTTTTTATTTATAATTTTTTTGTTGTTTAAATGTACATTTTATTTTATTTTATTTTATTTTATTTTATTTTTCATATATGAGGAATAAAAATGTATAAACAAACGAGTGTTTCTGTATTGCACAAAGCGATTGAATTTCATTCTGCTATGACGGAAATGATATATATATAAAAAAAAAAAAAAAAAGAAAAGAAAAATGAAAATGAAAATATAACTCTTATCATATACAATCGAAATGTACAAACTATATATTCTGTCTATCAAAAGATTCACATGTATGTATGTATTATTATTATTATTATGATATTTATGCTATAAAAATATATACCTGGTGTGACTATTTCGATTTTCGATTATATATTATTGGCAAGCGATAGATGTTACAAGATATCTATATAGAGCTTGGGGCAAATAATATTGTCCATTATTTTTATACGACTGTTTATTTGTTTCGATTTTCTACTGATGGCTATTATTGCATTTAAAGTAAATAAACAAATGTAAAATATATAGGTATATTGTAGATAAATATATGGATGACAAGAAAAATAAATTATTATTATTATTATTTAATTAATAAAATATTTTTCATAAATATGAAATTTTATATAATTTTTTTTTTTTTTTTCTTTTGGCAATATATATATATATATATATCTTTTAACCAACAATCTGATGTATATATACAATGATGGGAAATTATCAGAAGGTATTTCGCAATATCGAAAGATCCCAAAAATATATAGGTATATATATTACATAAAAAAAATAAATATATAAAAAAAAAAAAAAAAAAAGAAAAGTTTTCAGTTATGTTCCACAAATGCGCTTTGAAAAAGAATTTTCAAAAGCTCAGACATTGGCTTTTCCACATTCGACGAGCGTGTTAAGGCTTTTCATGTCACTATATCATCGTTTTAAAACAAAAACAACATTGAAAACCTCTTATCCGATAAAAACATATATATATATATAAGAAAAAAAAAAAAAAAATTCAACTTTTCTTATGGTTATATTGAATCACAACGATAATAAAAATATATTACCTATTTCAAAAGAAATTGTTATTTTAAAAATGTCTCATACAGTTTAAATTTTATTTATTTTTTCAAATATAAATATTAAAAAATTTAAAATAAAAACAAAATAAAATAGGTACATATATCTGAAATATTTAAAGATACAAAAAATATCATCATCGTATATATGTATTTTTTATATAAATATATAATGCGTATTAATAACAATTATAAAAATATTTAAAACCTGGAAGTAAAAATAATGTCTTGTGCAGCTGTACGAGCACAAATAATCCAAATGCTCATTAAGCCATATTTTTTAAAACTTGTCACCAATGCAAAATATAAAAAAAAATTATATAAAATACGCAATTGTGTACCATACGGTAATTAGACCAAAAAAAAAAAAAAATAAAAAAATAAAAAGTATAAATAATATTTTGTTAAATTTAAAAAAAAAATAATAATAATAATAATAATAATAATAATAATAATATATCTATAAGAAAAGAAAAATAAAAGACAAGATTTCATTGTGCCAATGGCAGTGAGTGGAGTGGTAAAGGGTAGAGATGTAGGGGTTAGGGTAAAAAAAGAGTAGGGGAATCACGAGTCGACTTGCGGCGCAAGCATGAAATGAAAAGCATCAGCCCCAATGGACCACCACTACCAAATGTATATATGATATGACAGAGTATATAACATCACATACAAACTGAGCAGAGTAGAGTGTGTTGAGGAGTTTAAAGCAAGAGAGGGTTGGACCACACAAGAGGGTTGCAATTGTGCTACAGTCGCTTCGCGACACTTGCACAAGTTCAATCGTGTTTACAATAATTGAAATATTTTAAAATTTTATTTTAAAAAAAAATTTAATTTTCAAAATATATTTATTGTTTTTTTATTTTATTTTATTATTAATTAATTTTTAATTTAATCAAGTGATGAAACACAGTATATAATTTAATTAATTTTTATTCAAAATTTTCTTTTGATAAATTTTAATTTTTTTTTTTTTTTTAATCAAAAAGTGATACATCATTTTATAAGAGGTATGTAAAACTAGAATATTTTGTTTTTTTTTTTTTTCATCTATATACTGGTTGTAATTTATTTTTTATTTTTTTGTTTATTTGTGATTTGTGGTTTCTACGATGTTCTCTTTGATGGTGATATTGAATAGAAAAAAAAAGTAAATGTATGTCAGTAAAATTGAGAAAATAAAATAAAAAATATCAAATTCTGGAAGATTGCCAGTAAGTTGAGAAGACCTGTTGATGTTTTCATATATATATATATATATATATGTATGTATAACATAAAGAAAATATCAGACAAATTATTATTAGTTTTTTTTTTTTTTATATTAAATAGCTATTGTGTGGCTTTTCATGATATAAATTTATATGCAAGTATAGTAATATAATATATAAAATATATTTTATGATTTGACTTTAACGTTAAATTTATAAAAAATTATATTTATATGAGCTGATTATTATTTTCGATATATTTATCATAAATATTCGCGTGACAAGTATATTGAAACCACGTGCACACACAGCAATAATTTTTTACTTTTTAATAGAAAAACTTTTTATATACCTATATATAGATATATTTTTATTTTCTCAATATATATAAATTTGTATCATTTGACATGTCAATATTCAATGATATACAGATTATAAAAAATACCAATTAATATTAAAATAATTCACGTGAACCTGTTGACAATAAATTTACTTGTACAAATCTTGAAAAATATTAAAAGATTTAAAAAAAATGTAGCTAATCTTTTGGTCTTTAATTATTTTTCATTGAGTATATATAAATAAAATTTTAATAAATATTTTTCAAATGATAAAATGATATTTTTTAAATATTTTTTAGATTTTATATTATAAAAAAAAATCTTAATTCTCAAAGGCAAAAAATTTTTATATTAAATTGACAATAAGATATCTATTTATCTATCTATTTATTTATATATTTATTATTTTTTTTTTCTACTCGATATCAAAGTAATTTGACATACATATAGGAAAAAAAATATATATACCTATACAGTATATGCAGATAGAAAAGGTTTATTGTAAAAAAATAAAAATAAATATATATATATGCACGTGGCAGATGTTACCTGGGTTCTTGTCGTGTGGTTTGTATTGCCATATGATACGGCAACAAACATGTTCACTGTTTGCCACTATTGCTATGAAAATTTATTTGAAATGACCATACAATGATCATTTTATATATACATTTTTTTTTTTCAATAAAAAAATACTGTAATTATCGAAAAATTTATAAACGACAGTAAAAAATATAAAAAACAAATAAAGAAAAACTTTAATATTTTTTTTTTTTTTTTGACCAATTATATAAATTTGAATAAAAAATGATTTTTAATATTATTATAAAATATATGTATAAATATTAAGTAAATATATAATATATTTTTCTCAATTTTATAATCGATTTGAAATGGAACAAACTTTCTTCAACAAGGCTATATAATTTTTAGTCAAAAAAAAAATTTTAAAAGAAAAAAGTCAATATATATATTTGAAATTGTCAACGAAAGTTACACTCTAACTTGTGCAAATAAAAAGTTTATTTTTTAAATTCGATGATAAATAATATTTTTTAAATGTTATAAGTCTATAAATTAAAAAAAAAATTATTTCTCTTATTTAATTCTTTATTAATTTATTTTTTAAATAAAATAATACAAATTTTTTAGTAAAAATAATTAAAAATATTTTCAAGTAGCTAAATTATTTATTTTTAAATTTATATTATAATAATAATAATAATAATAATAATAATATCAACATTTTTTTAATCTACTTGAAAAATAAAATATATAAAATTATTTAAAAAATAAATGTAATGATTACTGAAGCATTAAAAAACTCAAGTCATTGTAATCGAGTACAAAATTTACTATATATTTATATACATACAACATCCATTTTGTATAATTATTTTTGAAAATGTTTTAGTCAATTTTAAAAGCACCAATTTTTACAACATACTATATTTTATATACTTTATATTTATATATATTTTTTTTTTTTTTTTTCATTTACTTTGAAAGTTTTATCAATTTATTCAGAAAAAAAAAAATTTATCGTATCTCATAAAAATCACTGACAATTATAGCCAAATGTTTTTTCATTTTAAATTCATCTTGCCATTTTAATGCATTTTTTTTTTTTTTATAGCACATATTGCTAAATTTTTTCTCTTTTTTAATAATTTTTTATTTTTTTTTTTTTTCATTTTTTAAACACACATAAACGTTTCATTTTATTTTTTATTTTTAATCACATCATTGTATTTTTTTTTTTTATTTTTTTAATTTAATGCATTTCCATAACAAACTCTAAAATTTATGTTTAAAATTATTTTATATATAAACTGCATTAGAGAGAGAGAGTGAGAGAGAGATAAAAATAAACTGAAGATGAGTTGACACTGCAGAGGATTTTCACACGCACAATAATATATGTACACTGCTTATATTTATTACGATAGCTTTTCACCAAAAATATGCAATGACCTGCAAATTTATTGTTTTACCCTTTTTTTTATTTTTCTCTTTTCATTTATATATATATACCTTGATTCTCTCATTTTATTTGATTTAAAAAAAAAAACAAATATTTTTTTCTGTTCACACAAAAATGGTTGTGGTCTCTTTCACTTCCGCATGTGAATTTTTTTCGGTTTTATTTCAATTTTTTTTTTATACCAACGAATATATAATATCCTCTACTGGTTTTCTCTCAATGATAAATATACCTATGATAGGTATTTATAAATCATTCATTATTTTATATTCATGTCAATATATATATATATATTTATTTTTTTTATAGGTATATTTTATAAATTATTATTTTCATTGTTTTCATCAGTTGTTGTTGTTGTTGTTATTATTATTATTATTATACTGTTGGTAAATGAAAATTTAATAAAAATTAAAAGATAAAAAAAAATTTATTTTTTTTTTCAAGTCTTATCGTATCTCTTTGATGAGTTTTTTAGGAAAAATGAAACTGGAGCACATAGAATTAGTGAAAAAATAAAAAAATTTATATTATATTTAAAAAAATAAAGTTTGTGATTATATATGTATCTATATGATACTGACAGAGGATAAAACACATGCTTTTACAAATAAGTCAGACAACTTGAATCCCCTGTTCATAAAAATAAATGCGCAATTTTATTTTTACAAAAATTAAAATGAAAAAAACATTTATTCTGTAATCTGTATAACTATAGCTACCTCTCATATAAAAAAAAAACTATATACTTATATTTACATATAAATTATTACATGTATATTATTATTGTACATACCATATAGATAAAATATTGATAAAAAAAATTATAAAACATATATTTATTTTGGAAAATATATATTTTTAAAATATTTTTTTTATTCATCATTTTAATAATGTTGGCATAAAATAAAGAGTTATATAGTCAATAAAATTGATTGACACAAAATTACCCAATAAATAAATAATCAAATAAATAACAATAGACAAGATTTATAAATAGAATAATCAGACTGCATGCATGCATGTATAATAATATTATTATAAAATATAATTTATATATGTGTGTATAAAAAAAAAAAAAAATGAAAAATATTGAAATATTTTTAGTATTGTTGAATTTGCAGATTATTCGTATTTCATGTGTTATGAGATGGTTTTTTTTTTCTTTTTTAAATATAATATACATATACTCAGCGAGTACCTACTTGAGCTTCATGAACTGACATTGAAAACAATGGTGCCTATAGTATACTCGTCACTGTGCCTGAAGTTCACACTTCAATGCACCAAAGTGTGCGTCGATTTTTATTTTTTTTTATTTTTAACTTTTTGCACATTTTAAATTCATCATCGTATACATATAACACATATGTATATGTATATACAACAATAAGGGTTGATATATAGAGACCTATACATGTATATTCATTTACAACATATTCAGAAAAGACAGAAACAAAGAATCATATACGACAGATGATAAATAAAAAAAAAAAAACAAAAAATCAATTAATGTGCATATGCATATATAGGTATATTATTATTTATTATTAAACATCTGTTTTAAATAATTTTTTTTATAATATTTTTTTGGTAAAATTTTCACGCGTATAAATAATAGGTGTAACGTTGTAAATATGAAAATTTTAAAACTTGTATTATATTTTAGTTTTATATTTAATAATTACTTTGACAATTAATTTTCATCTTTAAGTTTTGAAAATTCATAGTGATCTTTAGTAATTTCACCCCCTATAAAACAATATCCTATCAAAAGTTACTTGAATGTTTATAATCCAGTAAAACAACCAGTCTCTTTATACAATTAAAAAGTTGCCTGGACGACATTTATCCTCCAAACTAATTTATACCTTATATATATATATATATTCAACTTTATTATATACATATATACACACACTTGAATAATCTTTTTTAATTTTTCGTTTTTTTCTAAAAAAAATGTGTGGTAATAGTAAATATACCTTTTATATATATTTAATTTATACTATCTTTGTCTGTGCCATTTGACTCGTTTCTTAACCCCTCTGGCTTCAAATAGTTTCAAGTTGATTTTGCGGCTCATGGAGCATCGAATTTTCTCTCAACTATTCTCAAAGATCCCAAGTTGACTTTCGTACTCGTTTATTATATATCTATACACTTATCTCCACATCACATTAGCTATATCTTACTTGATAGTTTTTTTTTTTTTTTTTTTTTTTTACATTATTTTTTCATTTGGCAATTTTTCTATTCCTCACTCTGTTGCGCACCATGAAATTCGGGCAGACTGCCCAATTTATTTACTTCTCAACACGCTGGATTAACTGGTTAGGATGACACTTTTTTATTTATTTATTTTTATTACTTAACAAATTGATGATTTTTTTATTATTTTATTTTTCATCATTATTATATATACATATATTAATATATTGATGAATTATTTTATGTCAATATGTATAGTTGTATATGTTAATTTTATATATTAAATCAAATGTATATAAATAAATATTTTTATATTTTTTTGTTATAGATTATTGTTATATGTTTGTATTTTATTGAAAAGTGAAATATATTTTTTTATTTTTATCTAAAATATTGAGTGTTTTTATAGGAAAAAAAATATAAAATAAAATTTTTTCAAGTTTGAAAGAGTCGTCAATTGTATTTTCTTGTTCTTTACATAAGTTAATCCAATATTTTACTTTTCTAACATAGATGAAAAAAATAAATAAATAAATAAATAAATAAAAATAAAAATAAAAAATATGACTCACAAAGTGTCTATCTCAAATAAGTTTAGGCAGTACTGAAAATTGCGTTATCAAAGTACTCGTAAAAGAAAGAAAAAAGAAATCAGTCTTGCGAAAGAAAAAAAAAAATAAAAAAATTTGTCGAATATTGTGAAGAAAATAAAATGTTATTATATATAAATAAAAAATATTTACACAAACGCACACACACACACACACACACAATAATGATTGTACCTATATACTTTTTAGAAAATAATATTATAAAAAAATAATAAAAAATAAAAGCTAAACAATGTTGTCTATGTGTGTGTGTGTATAAATATAATAATAATAATAATAATATATCAAAAATTGAGACTTATGCAGTTGGCGTACAGTCCGCACGTCGACTTTTACCAAATGATTTATTTTATTTTACGGAAGGATGGACACGTCGGTCACAGGAAAAACAATCTTTTGCAGGTTATACATATAGGCACACAAAATGCACTCATTCGGATATACGAAACGTCAGCTACCAATGAAAATCTTTTCTATATTATATATTATATCGCACTCAGTTTTGTATCGAAAAATAAAAAATAAAAATATACTTAAACTTGCACACACATATAAACACAATTAATCAAAAACAAATAAATTTAATCGCAATAAATTAAATTAAATATATAGGTATATGTATAAGTATACAATATACAATATACAATATACAATATATAAATTAAAAGGTCCAATAATAAATGTTTTTGTTTGCAAGAGCTAAGGAAAAAAGTGACAAGAGATGAAAAGAATTGAGTGAGTTTTTGTGACTGTCCAATATGTATATTGTATATATTGTGCGATAAACCATGATGATGATGATGATGATGATGATGACTTTATATGCAATACCATCGTGGGTTAGTGGTGGTGGTGGTGGTGTTGATTAAACCACTGTAGCTGAGAAAAAAATTTTGGTTAAAACAATTGAATGCGTGTGTTGAATAATATTAATACACAATATACATATGTATAGTCCAGAAAAAACATAGACAAATATTTTTAAATAAAGTGAGACAAGAGAAAGGAGTTATATTCAAAAGAGGATACGAGGTCGGATATCCGGCAGTCCGTCACTGCATGGCTATCCCCTATCATATAGTATCTCCGGTCCAGAGAAACGCGTCATGGCACGCTGCTACTTTACCATATCGCTGTTTATAGTGTTTATATCATCATGTACAAAATTATGTCTGCAGCATTATCACATGTGTATATACATATATTTATACGACAGGTTTAAATGGTGATGATGAAAAAGGGGGTGCATCACAAAATAGAATTATGCTAGCTGTGACAGAGACATGCTGAAGAGTGCCAGAGATTGAGTTTAAATTTCTCTCACCATATAAAATATATTATACTACTATACATATAGGTATATATATATGTATACTCTTATGTTTATAATAACATAATACACTTTAAATTCAATTTTCAAGAAGAGTACAGCTATATTTTATCATATGGTATAATAAATCATTCGCAAATTTTGCCAATTGGTCATTTATATATGTATAATATTAAGCAAACACATATTCATATGCCAATTTAATGGTTTTTATATATTATAATCATCATCATCATACAAAAATTAATTCCAACTAAATTATTATAATACAATACGTTACATATGTATATGTATGTATAATAACTTTTCAATGATATTATCAATTATATATAATTAAATAATAATATTCGAGATATATTTTTATAATTGTTGAAAAATTTATTTTAAATCAATATTCAATAGACTGATTTAAAGTGATTAATGATGATATGGTATTATATAATTTGATGGAAAAGCACCATGAAAATCTTTTGTGATTCAATTCAGACAATAGACGTTATTGTGAATTTAGCATGGTTGTTGTATTATATACATATACGCATGCATGCATGCATACATACATATAATATATTATTGACATATATATATATATCGACATCAAGACCGGACACTCTTTGGTTCAAAGCTCACTATTTATATATGTATACATGTCGGTAAATATACATGCATATATACATACAGGTACACCATGTCAATTCATCAATAATTATTGTTGTGTTGTTGCTATTGCTAAATATATGTACGTTTATGGAATAATCGTGCGAATATGATCCATGATGATGATGATGATAAAATACACACAAATTTTATAGATATATGTATGTTTATATAGGTAGGTATATTAAATATGTCTATAATCATGTCAAATACACAACATGCTGATGTTTTTGATGAAAATTTTCATGGATATATTTTATTATAAATACATTTGCCATTGATCATTATTTCATATAAAAAAAAATGAAAAAAAAATATATTGTTGATGTAAAATAAAAAAATAAAATAGATACAACAATAGATTAAATTTATTTATTTTTTTAAATTATTTGAAATATATATAGGTACTTTTACAAGTTAACAAGTGTTTTATTTTATATCGTGTCTTTATTTTTATAATTTTGAAATTTCATCATTCTATTTAGTTTTTCTGAATCAAAAATAACAGAAAAAAAAAAAAAAAAATTATTTTAAAATTTTTATTATTTAATTTAATTATTAAATAATACAAGTTTATAATGTTTTATATGTATATATACGCATTGATTGTTGAAGAAAGAGCTATGAAGAAGATAAAAAACCAATTTTCCACATAATTTTACTTGAAAAATCAAGTATTTCCGTACTGATAGATCTTAGACACTCGATATTACCGGAAAATACGAAATTGGTTTGCAAAAGACGTGCTTGATGACGTTCGTATTTTATTTTTCAAAAAAAAATAAAAATTATTTAAAATATTCATTTGCCAAAATGTTTTTTTACGCAAAATCATTCAATATTATTATGATTTATATACATGTGATAATAAAGCAAATAAATAAATAAATAAATAAATAAATGATATATATGTATCTACTAAACAAACAGATATAATATTGCAATGTGACTCATTTGAAATAATAAATATCTATATATAAATAGTGATGCATTACATATAAATATATAAAAATATATAAAATATAAATAAAATTGAATATAGAATATAAAAGTCACGAAGCAATGCAAGCCTTCTTGTATATCACTATATCAGTGGTTATTTTTCAGTAAAAAAAAAAAAAAAAAAAAATTTTAAAGTTGTATCACGTAGCTATTGGATTTATATTGTTATGCCACACTGACGAAACAGATATTTTACAGTGGATCACCAAGTAGAAAATGCTTTCATGCAGCAAACTAACCAGTCAATTTTGAAATAAACAAAAAAATTAAAAGATTAATTTGTACTTTACAATATACGCATATATATTCAATAAAAAACTTTTAAACAAATTTATTTATTTATATAGTGAATATAGTTTTACATTTACAAGACAAGTGGTAAAGTTTCACATTTTACTGAAATGATGTAGCATATAACTGTATATATATATATAGTTTGTTATTTTGTTTTTTTTTTTTTTTTTATTATTATTCTTCTTTTTCAATCTCAACCACTTAAAAAACTACAGAGCTTTGTTGCTTTATTTCTTTTTTTCTCAAGATTTGTATCGTTATTTTATTTTATTTTATTTTTTTGTTTTGTTTGGTAAACCCATCAAGGGAGGTTCTATTACTTAGTTGAATAAATAAGTCGTGTTTAATCCCTCCGTGATTTCACTACTCCTTGTCGTGTACAACGACCGTAAACTTCGTTCTTTGCTAATGATCCCTTTTCGTTTTTTGAGCTTTTATTTTATTTTTTATTCTTGTATTCATATTTTTTTTTTTTTTTTTTTTTCGATTTGGTTTTTATTTTGATTTATTTCGCTTTTCATACAGTCACTCCTTTTTCAACAAATTCAACTTGAAATAAAAGAGATATCAATTTGATGAAATGAAAAAAAACAATGGTTAATTATCAAATTGACAATGATAAAATTTTGCCATTTTGCATTGAAAATAAAAAATAAAAAAAATAATTACCAAGTAGTATATATCAATATTTAGTCAGACAAAAAAATTTTTTTTTTTTTATTTTTTAATTTCTAATATACTTTTATTATATTTAATAAAAAAAAATGAATAAACAAAATTTAACAAGTAGTAGATATAAATTTTTCATCAGACTAAAAAGTAAAATATTTATTTTTTATTTATTAAAACAAAAAAAAAAAAATATAACTGTTAAATAAAAAATATGATTACTTATTTTAATTTTTCATCAGACCAATAAAATATTTATACTTAATAATATATATCTAAAAATAAATAAACAAACAAACAAATAAATAAATAAATAAAATTTAAAAAATAATTATCCAAGTAAAAACAAAAACTAATTGATAAATTTAAACAACAAAGCAGGTATATTAAAAAAATTATAAAATAGCATATTCTATATAAAATGAGATATGAATTTTAATTTTCAATACATAAAAAAAAAAAAAAATCAAATAAATCTTCAAATAAAAATGAATTTTTTCAGATTATACAGAATTATGTTTATACAAGTTTTTAATCCATGTGAAACACGAAAGCTTAAAAAAAAGTGAATATAGATATGAAAAATAAAATAGTGTCGACAAGAGAAAAGATGAATTTTATTAAAAGATAAAAGCTTGCTACAACAACAAGATTTTGTTCAGTTGGTAACACTGGTTTCAAAAATGAATTTGAAAAAAAAAAAAAAAATTATTATTAATAAAAAAATTAAACATTAAAATAAAAGATTAAAGTAAGCGTGATGTTGAAAAGATGAATAAAAAATAAATAACTTTGGAGTTTTGTAATGAATAATATTTTTTTAAAATTTTTTTTGCAAATAAAAATATAAAAATTATTTATAATGCTAAAATTAAAATGTAAAATATTAAAAAAAAAAAAAAAAAAATGAGCTTTTCAAGTTAAATCTATTTAAATACTAAAGATTAATATATAATTTTTCAAGTATGGGTCTGGCAACTGACATTCTCTATTGGTTTTGAGTGACTTTGAAATCTCATTTTAGATGGAATAGACGAATTGCGAGACTGTATATATATGATATAAAGTTGGTCAGTATAGATTGTTAGCTGTAGATTGACTAAGTTTGTTTGAGAAAGACATATATAAACACAATGAAATATATTACAACTATACATATAACTATATATACAACTATGTGCAACTATATGTAGCCAAGTAAAAAGGATTAAGTAAACTACTTGAAGCATTGTAAGTAAGTGAATGCTACCCGCATTTACGAGGCCAGACAAACCAATAATTCTAGTTATTGTTGAAAAAAAATATTATATATAGGTATATACTATTATTTTCAACAAACTAAACCATTTATGCTTTTTTTTTTTTTTTTTTTTTCATATATATATATATATATTTTGAGGATTATTGAATGGCAATTCCAAACATAACCATCGTATTGCTCGGACCACAGACTTTATACTAAAAATAAAAAATAAAAAATAAAAAATAAATATATATTGTTAAAAATATATATATCAGAAAATAAGAATATTATAGGTATATACAGTTACTGAAAACATTGACAGTATTGTCATGATGATATATAAACTCATTAAAAATGTTGCTTATATGTATGTCTGTCAACGAGGTGAAACAATTGTAAATAAATACAAGTTGGTTGCGATGAAAAACGTGTTAACTTTATATATATATATATATTGAAAAGTGACATTTTCAGAGTTGTCTCTATATATGTATAGGTATATTTAAACAACGTCTTGATACATATATATTAAATTAAATACTGTATATAATGGATTTTACATTAATATTTAAAATTTTAAATAAATACTTTTGCGTAGATCGTAATATTTTATGTGCAACAAATTAATTATATAGGTATATTTAAAAAATATTAAAATTCCTCGAGTATATATTTAACTATTTTCTACAGTAGTAACTACAGTTGAATAGTTTTAAAATTGCGTTTTTGTCAATTTAATTACGTTATACTCTTTTTCTTGTTTGTTTTTTTTTTTTTTTTTTTTTTATAATCTACATATTTGAATAATATAATGATAAACTATACATATATATTATATAAATTAAATTATACTGTATCATTATATTTAAAATGAAAATAAAAAAAAGTGAGATAAAATAATAAAATGTGCGTATATATACATATATGTGCATACATGCAGGAATTAATAAGGTAAATGTGAGTATATATACATATATATATATATATATATAATGCATACAGAGGTGCACATTACTGCATATTCGCATTGCATCTGCTTAGAAGTAAAATCGGCTTTATGTTATGTTACGAGGGATATAGAGTGGAGTGGAGTGCTGGCATTGCCTAATGATTTCAAGGGTGAGTGAGATAGAGCAGAAGGTTTATCGCGACCGCGGCTCCCAGATTTCCGGCTCATCCCTGCCAGCCGGATCTTTTGGAGCTTGAGCCGAGTGTCTGCCACACAAAACTGTATATATAAAGAAAAGCTTCTCTATATATACTCTATATTTATTTATATACAGAAGAAAAGTGTGTGGGTGTGGGTGAAAAGTCGGTATAAATTTATAAAAGCATTGAGTAAAAGACGAAAATCAGGAGCAAGCAACTTGACTCGATGCTCCAGATGGTGAATATGTATATATGTATGTGTATTATTTTCATTCCATTGTTTGCATCAAGAATGTAGATCGGATTTTATCAAGGTGTATCATTTTGCCAAGTTTTTCTTTCAAGTGATTCTATACATATAAATATACATGTAAATTAAAAATTTTATACAGGTATATTATCGTTAATTAATCCAAACAAAACAATTAAAATAATTAAATAAATATAAACAAGTTGATGATATTGAATTTATTTATTTTGATTTAAAAATTTTTATAGGTATATCTATATCATATGATGGAATAAAAAAGTTTTTTGTATTTTCAATTGCATCACCATGAATATTGTAAATCATTATTCTTTTGACATTCTCTGGTTATTTGAGTTTTTCATATTTTTTCAACAAAGTCAAAAAAATAATATTCTAAAAGTGAGCTTTACACTTTGAATGGATTTTACATATACATATAAATCAATCTCTATAGATATATATTCTCTTTATAATCTGATTTACACTGATGATTTGTTTATATTTTTATTTTTTATTTTTTTTATTTCAAGCAAACAAATCAATCTTTTTTTAAATATTATCTTGTTTACGATTTTCTAAAAAATAGATTTTCTTTTTTTTTTTTTTTTTTTTTTTCAAATAACTCATTACGATAAGGTAATAAATCAAAAAAAAAAAAAATAATTTCAAAACTATTTTTTAAATACTTTCAGTGTCAAACGAACCAACAACAAATTTTCATGTTGAAGAATTACAAAAATTAAATGGAACAAATTGTCAAATAATAAAACAAACAAAATAAGTATATAACCATTTACTATTTTAGACCAATATAAACATTTAAAATAAAAAACAAAATTTTGTAAACAATACACAGTTAAACGTTTAAATAAATATATAGACTAAAATTAATTCAAGCTTTTTCACGACTTTGATGGTTTGATCATTGCACATATGTTACATACCAGAATTTATTGTTGCTCAATTCTCAATGATACGCATGTAAACTATAGGTATATATATATATATATATATATTCTATATAAATGTATAAATGTACCTAAAATGAAAATAGTTTCAATTGGAGATACAAAAAAATAAATAATCAATATAAAAAAATCAAAGACAGAGAGGTTTTGTGAATTTACGTGTATTTCACTAAAGTAACGTTCGAATTTTCATGAATTCCTTTGTTCTCTTTTCAACAGTCATTGTATGGAGAGATTGTTTGAAACCATTTGAAACATTTAGCCACTATAAACAACAAGTCTCACTCGTTATTTTGAACATTTAAAATACTTTTATTTTATTATTTTATTATTTTATTCATTTAACAATATATATATACCTCAATCTGAATAAAAAAATTTCAATTTTGCATCTTACAAAACTGCGTATATATAAATACACATTAAACCACAATATCAATATGCATACAAAATTTTTCAATTTATATAAACACCAATATAATATAATATAATAAAAATTATACGTGACATCTTGTATTTTTTACTCAATATAAAAAACAAATTTAATTATTGCATTTGAAAATAATGAGACGATTAAAAAATAGTGGGGTTAAACTTTATACAGTTGAACACAGGTGAAACAAAGAACTTGCTCAAACAAAGTCAAATAATATATTCTACAAAATATATATTAAATTTAAATTTAAATTATATTATATATATATATATATGTAGTTTGAAACAATCACTGAAAGAATTTTATTAATTTTCTTTCATTTAAAAAACTTTAAATACAAGTATATATATTTTATTTAATAACTTGTACTTTTTTATTTTTATTTTTATTTTTTTTTCATTATCAATTTATTATTAACTTTGAAATTTTTATTTTTAAAATTTTAAATAACAACAATAATAATAATAATTAGTAAAGAAACAATAAGCTACAGTTAAAAAAAAAAACAAAAAAAAAATATAAAATAAACCTGTATACTTGAAAAGCAAAGGGTAAAAAAAAATAAAGCGAGATAATTTTGATTCTAAAAATTCTCTTTCAGCCTAGACTAGGTGAAGTACGTCCTCTGATTTCTCTAGAATGTGCGCCGACATTTAAAAAAGGAACTAAAAAAAAATATATATATATATACATACTGAAAATAATGAATAGATATATACAGGATGCTCATTAGGCATAGCCTGCGGTCTTTTTGGGTCCAGAGAACGTCACAGTGTTGCTTCTGCTATTATACTTTTATTTTTTTATATTTTTTTTTTTTTTCATTTCCAAGCATTCACTTTTCTCATCTGTCTCATATATATATTTTTTTATCTTTCCTATCTCTGTATCTACTTTTCTCTAACTCTGATTTTTTTTGTTTTTTTTTTTCCAATTTTTTATTTTTTTATTTTTTTTTTTTTCATTCATCTACCTATTTGCCTTTCCTCAATTACAAAATCATGCCAACATTCTCTTTTCGTAAAATGAAAAAGAAATATTTATTTATATACATGAATGAATAAACACAATAAACAAAAATACATGTAAATTCAATGAAAAATCATATTTATGTGTTAACAAAATAAAAATTTTCACAGACCTTTTTCTGTTTGTTGGCTAATAAATTTATAAAAAAAAAAATGTACATTCTTTTATACGAATATGTTTATTTACTAATGTGAGGCAGATGAAAAATGAAAAATATAGAAAATTTTGTTGATTTAATAAATAGTGTAATTTAAATAAATAAATATAATTTTGAATTGAAATTTAGAAATTGTTAGTTTATAGCAATATATATATATTTATACACATTGCAGCAGTGGAAATATAATAATATATAATAAGTGTGTAGAGTGAGACTATTGCAAGTCCGGTATACTAAGATGCAAATTCAACGACGCAACTTGGTCGTATCACCAGCCGTTGGCATTGGTGATTTGGTATGTATAAACTTTAAATTTAAACTCGTACAGGATATCTCTTACTTTGTCATTATATATATATATACATATATACATTTATATATTTCATCCCTTTTGCTTTATATACCATCTAGTCGCGCACACGAATGGTCTCACTGAGCTCGGAAGTTTGATAAGCGAAACGATTTACCCAGGCGCGTCAGATTCGCTCGACCGGATTAGACAACTGGGAATTAATACACTAGAGAATATATATATAATAAAAATCAAAAATAATATATATTTTTTTAATTTTTTTATGGAAAAGGCTTAAAAACAAGTCCCAAGTTACTTGGATTTGCATCATATTACTACAATGCCAACAAATTTTGAATATACCTATTACAAAATAAAACTCTTCAAAAACTTGTAAGTAGGTATATTAAAATTTAATTTTTTCAAAATAATTGAAATGAAACAATATAGTATAATAATTTTTAATTTTTTTTATCAGAAAACATACATGAAAACACGCTCTTTGAATTGCATTTGAATTCATTCCTGTTTTATCTTTTCCCTTTCAAAGTATTACTGAGTATTACAGTTTTAAGTTTCCAAGGATTGCAAAACTTGTGCCTTTGTGGTTGATATTGAGAAGCCAAAAAAAAAAAAAAACATTAAGTAGTATAAAAATAAAAAAATATATAAAATATCAAGTTGATAAAGATAAAGCTGGTAAAAAAAAAAAATTGCAACAAAATAAGAGAGGGATAATAAAAATATAGTATAAAATAGAGGCGTCTGTAACGATAATGGTTTCAGAGTGTCGCGGCGTCCAAAGTCTGCTCGGCTCAGCTTTGGTATATTTTCTGTGTATTACTTGGATGCACAAGTGCCAAATAAATGTGTGTTGGTAAATAGATATACATAAAAAAAAATAACAATAGAATATCCATGCATGCATATATATTTAAAACAGAGTTTTAAAAATTATGAACTTTCAAAACTATAATCTTTTTTTTTCACTAATATCTTTATACACTTTCAATATAATTTAGTCAGACGAGATAATTAATGATAAAAATATAAAAATATATATTTTAAAAAACAAAAAAAAAAAAATATTCATCTATATCTATTTGAAATTTATTTAATTTAATTATTGATTAATATATTTATTTTATTTAATAAGGGATTCAAGTCAATGTTTAGTCAGACATTGAGTTGATTCAATCACATATTCACTCATATATATAAATGTAATTTTTTTTAATATCTATATATATATATATATATATAATTAAAAACAAATACCATTAGCCCAAGTTGAAATGATTTTTCTCGTTCGGTAAATAATAAAATGTCCAGTATAAATAGCTGGGCGTGAGTAAGCAAAAAAAAATTGATGGTCTGAAACCAAGTCAGCTGGCCACTGGCACAGAGAAATTGAAAAAAAAAAATTAAATAAATATATACTGTAGGATAAAAAATATATAATAATATAACAAAAAATAAAATAAAATAAATAAAAAATAGATAATTTGGACAGTCTGTGAAGCTTCTAATATGTAACTTTTTTTGTGGACAAAAAACAAGGGTCTTGTAAATTGCTATTCTATTTTTACAAAACATAATTTTTTTTTTTTTATTTTTTCTCCAAACAATGAATTTTCATTTTTATATTGTCAAGTTTTTGAAATAAAAAATATCTAGTTACTTGCTTATAACTTTTTTTTTTTTGTATAATATAAAATATATATGAAAAATGAAAAAAATAATTTTCAATATTATTATATTATTTACAAGGAATAAATAAAATAGTGATCTTGAAAAACTTTTATGTTGAGATTTTTTTGTTCACACTTTAATTCTAGTATAGATTTAAAAGTCATAAATTACTTTTTGTATTTGAATGAACCTAGGGTTTGTTTGTTGAAAAAAATTTATTACTTGTTGATACTATTGTAAAAAAAAATTATCAACTATTTTTTATTATTTTATTTTTATTTTAATAAAATAAATTAATTAATTATCTCACTATGAAATTCCACTTGTAAATAACTTGATGTACCAATCAACAGTTTATCATATGAGCAATACAACAAAAAAAAAAAAAAAAAAAAAAATAAAAAATAGATAATAAAATAATATGAATAGTTTTTTTATTTCTTGGATTTTATTGTTTCATTGTTTCATTTTGAGTGAGGTGTTGGAGCATCAAAAACCAAAGTATTAGTATGCATTTTTGGTTGCGATGAAAGTAGTTGAAAGAACAAAAGAATCACAAAGAGCATCAAGTGAAAAAGTGGTCTCAAGTATATTCATACAACTTCAATAAGTGCAGAAATAAAAAAAAATGATGGATGAATTAGTCAATAAAATACAATATACATATACTAATGTTGGCATTGTTTAAAAAAAAAAAAAAGAAAAAACTATAAATAATGTTGATGTTAAAAATCTATAATTTATATAATTATTATTACATAAAACTTGAATTTAAAAAAATAATATGTAATTTCATTCAATTAGTGTTGGAGTAATGTAACATGCTTGATAAAATTAAAAAAAAAAAATAAAAAAAAAAAATAGATGCCTGTTGGCAAAATAATATACAAGAATACTGTCGAGAGATTGTTAAGTGCCAATTGACTTGTTTCAACTTTTTCTTCTTCCATCATCAACTTTTTTACTAAACTTTTATTTACTTATACAATATAAAAAAATATAATATATATATATAAAAGAAAATTACCGGATCAATGTCAAATTAAGTTTAAACTTTGATATTCCAAAGTTTTTATAATGACTACTACTATAAATATATATTTTTAAATTTAATAAAGTTACTATTTATTTTCAAAGCTTTTAATATATATATGTATACATTGAAATGAAATTATCCAGAATTATAAAATAGAAAACAATTTAATTATTTGATATATGACACATTGATAGCCATAATGACAATGTATTTTGTAAAAAAAATATCCCAAGAGATGTTTTATTTATTTATTTATTTATATTTTTTTTATATACTTACATGACCTGACCTAAGAAATAAATAACAAGGAAAGTTTATTGTCGAGACAAAATCCAAAGAACATTATTTGTTAGGCTTGGTCAGTCCTCGGGGATATATTATTTATATATTATTATTATTATTATTATTTATAAACATATAATATATATATAGCTATTTATTTTTACAAAAAAAAAACTTTGAAAAAATATAGTAATCGGATAATCGGCCAACAACAAAGGTGTGCCCTCAATTTACCATTGGTATTCAATCAGAAATATCCAAACAATGTTACTTATTTTCTTATCCATTTCAATCTATTTTATTTTATTTTATTTTATTTTTTTTTGTATTATTACTTTTAGCTAAATCAAAATATAAACTATCTTCTATATATATATGATATTTATCTAAAACTTTTTTTATTTTTTATAATATCAATTTCAATTTATTTAAAATTAATTTTTTTATATTTATAAATTAAATATTATTAAATTAATTTTTATTTACTCTGCGAGCTTAAACATGATAAAAATGTCTCTTTTATTATTTTTATATTTTTTCAATTGCATTATATTTCAAAAGATTTTATGAATTTAATAATAATAAAACATAAAATAGTCAACAAATGCTTTAAATCAATAAAAAGATTAAAACACTTTATTATTATCATAAAACATATAAATAATTTTATATATCATCATCTTATCAAATAGTTAAACTTTTGATCGGCAATATTATATGTATATAAATTATAAAGCTAACAATTTACAAATTTTATCAGCATTCAATTTACATATATCTACCCATCTCCAAAAATAAATAAATAAATAAATAAATTGTTAATTAAATTTACAAAATAAAACAAAATTAATGTTTTCATTATTAACGATTAAATTTAATGAAAAAAAAAACTCATAAAATTAAATTACTATTAAAATCTACAGAATAAATTAACTATTGATATACTATAAATTAAATATATTATTTTATCATCATCATCAGCATAATAATAATAATAATAATAATATTTTTTTTATAATATATTTAATATATTTTCAACAATTTTCAATATTATCGTCAAACAAAGTGAAAATATTCTCAAAAACTCAATAGACATTGTTAAAAGTGGATAAAAATAAAATACAAGATTAAAAAAAAAAAGAATAAACATACTTTGTGATGAGAAAAAAAAAAAAATGAAAAATTTCGAATCAATTCTGTCGAAAAGTGGTGAAAACCTGGTACCTATATATGCCAAAAGTATACAGAAAAATTTTACATTTACTATAGACATGTATATATATATATATATAACAATGTATATGTACATACTAGTAAAGTGTTTTCTAGCTACTAGGATATATATATATATGTATGAAGAAAAGAGGGGCGTTTTCATATAAATATATATATATATATATGATAAAAAGTTGGATTGGGCATACACAAGTCCCGTATGTGATGTTAAATTGAATTTTCTAAGAAAAGAAAAGTACTGAAAAAATTGGTTTAAAAAAAAAAAATATTGTAGATATGTTGGTAGTCGTATATCGAGAATCTAAAACAGACAGATAGATAGATAGACAGACAGACAGACAGACAGACAGACACATATACCTATATATTGTATAGAGTTTTATATATATATAAAAAAATTAAAAAATAGTAATAGTAAAATAAAAAAAATTAAATGAAAAGAAAAAGTGTATATATGATTGCTATATATGATTTTGAAAAATAATAAAAAGAAAAAAAAAAAAAATAGACAAATTAAGGTGAAACGAAATTTTCCGTTTGTCGTTTTATTTTTGTGTGCATCTTTGCGTCCGTTACAAAAGTGAATCAAATGGACGGCCTTTCAATTGTTACCTCTTTATTTCTTTATTTTTTCATTTTTTTTATTGTTATTATTATATTTTTTTTTTTTTTTTTTTAATATATATATTATTTTTCCTCCACTTGCAAGTCCACATGTTACACAAAAGAATATATATATATATATATCGCACGATTTTATTCAATATACTAGTCTCTTTTTTATTTGTCTTTTTCAGTCACTCGCGTCGGTTTCAGTCAATTTTGGTCGAGTTATCTCAATACCTTGGTGCTTTTTCAATACTATCAATATCCACCTTACTAGAATTTTAAAAAACTTCAATTCAATGCTATAAAAAAAAATATATATATATATATATATGTATATTGTTGTTTTTTTTTTTTTATAAATATTTATTTATCAATCTATTATATGATATATATATATGATTGTAAATTATTTCGAGTCAATATTTGGTCAGACGCTTTTAATATTTTAAAAAAATATTTTTTTATATATAAAAACAATAAAAGAAATAAAAAAATTTATGATAACTTGTGATAATAATTATATTATTGTTAAAATATTTAATCGATAAATAATTTTGTGTCAATTGATGGGAGGTTTATAAAATTAAGGTCAATATTTAGTCAGACATTGAGTTGATTAAATATATATAAAATTAAATAAAATTAAAATTAAAATATTAAGAGAATATTTAAAATATTTTATCGACATTTAAATATTTATATTATATAATTTAAAAAATAAAATATCAAAAATTTAATTAAAAATGAATAAAAAAAAAAAATATTTAAATTATTTTTCAACATTGGAATTTTCATTTTTTTGTTGAATCTAGGAATTTGTTTATAAATATATATATATATATATATATGAAAAAGTATTTATAAATAGTATATATATATATATTTGTATAAAATATTTGAAATTTTTTTGTTTACGAATTGAAAACACAGTGACAAGTTAAAAATGCTAAGGATTTTCTTTGGATTGTCACTGTCAGAGTCTCTTTCTTGGTATATACCTATATATATATATATATATATATAAATAGGATTATATATTCTCGCTTATTTATTTATATATATATACATATACAACCTACCACCCACCACCCATTTTCTCCAGTAATATTGCAAAGAGGATAAAGGTGTATATATAGTGAAAATTTGTGCAAAAGTATAAGAGTATTGCAGATAAAAGTAGCCGTGGAATGACACGGACAGAGTGCGGCAATTTCGGGCAATACCAACTGGCATACCAGACTTGCATTCCAGAATGAACGTTGCTTGGTATTTTACCAGAAGCAGCTATATACAAAATATATATGTATATGTATATAGTTAAAGGAAGGTTTTTGGCGATGCAATACTATATACATATAACCCGCAGGCCAATGGCATACATGACGGTCCTGTATTCACCAAGAATATTTGCTGCTTTTTTTTCATTCAAAAATCCTTTTTATCTGCATATAGTTTGTGTATGAATTTTATTATTTTTCAAACTCTCTTTATTAATATACCTATATACAATAGGTATATTAAAATCAATTATTATTATTATTATTATTAAATTTATTAAATATATACCTATATGTATATGTATAGGTATATAATTTTATTATTTATATAATCGTGTAAAATAATAATCTATGTAATTTTATAACCACAGATTTAAAAACACTAAATTCACTGTGGATTACTGTCTAGTTAAACCAAGCGATCAAATATCAATAGTAAAAGTTAGTAGTATAGATGAAGTTTGTCTATGGCAGCAATATACTCGTTTTTACCAACAACATTTTATGATATATATAAATAAATTGGACTTTTTTAGCTGCATGCCTCTGATTCTAGTAGTGTCGATCGTTTCATCGGTATACCATGCAACGACGTTATTCATCGAATATAAATATATATATAAATACTTAATTTTATTTTATTTTATTTTATTTTATTTTTTTTTTTTATATTTTTTAGCCAACATAATGTAGGTGATTTTTTCACCAAAGCTTTTTGCAATATCTTTTAAGTTAGTGCTTATATTCAATATATATTATTGAGTCCAATCTGGATTTTCTCTTTTTCTATATTACCAAAAAAAAAAAAAAAATTATCTGATTTTCCACGATATACCAAATAATATTATTTTAAGAAATTGAAAATAATAGAAAAAAAAAATAAAGCTGAAGTTTTATCAGGCAGTTATTATTTATATTTATTTAATTTTATATTTAAAAAAAATTCGCATTTATCATGATATCTTTATCATTTTATTTATTATATATATGTATATATAAATTTTAAGTGCATAAAAATATAAGTATATGTATATATATTCAAGTTTTGCTGAATCACATTATTAGAAAGATACACATTACAATACAGCATCAAAAAGTTTATATCACATTATGAGAAATGCGAAAATACTTTAAACATATAGTTTTGTATTATAACATATGAATTATTTTATTATTCTATTATTTATATATATACCTATATAATTTTACTTTGATCAAAATAATTTAATGTTTAAATGTTTTTCAATATAATAAATTATATGTATAATAATAATAATAATACACAAAGTGAAACAAATTATTCTGATTTATATTGTATTTATTGTTAAACTTTGCAGTAATTTTCATTGATATATAGGTATATTTGATATAAATATATTTGATCAAACTTTATTATATATGTATGTAGGTATATAAAAAAAATTAATATAATTTATAAACCAAATATATTGTTGTAATTAAATTAATTAATGTTTTTTTCAATAATTTTTTTAATCAAGTAAAATGTATTTGATATTTGAATTATAAATAATATTTTCAATGTTATTTCATATCAATTACATCAAGTGCATTTATTACGTAATTAAATTCAATGTAATATTAATAAGCTTGAAAATTAAAAATCAATTAAATTTTATTATTTTTTATTATTTGACAAAAATTTTAATACAAAGTTATTCAATGTAGTATAGGTAGGTATATACTAATAATAATAATGATAATAATTGGTTATAAATTAATATAAAAATATAAAAAATATATTAACCACAATTCCATTGCTAAAATTAAATATTAATCAATATATATACATATACCTATATTTATTTATTTATTTATTTATTTATTTATTTATTTATAATACATCAGCTATTGTTTTCGCTTATATATAATCAACATATATAATAAATTTGATACACATGTGTGTGATGTTACGCGTATATGTATTTATGCGGGATATATAGTTTATATATATATATATATATGGCAGGTTTGAGTCTGCAAAAGGATATAGAAGCATACGTAACTCAACATCAGTGAATCGTTCGTTCGCGCGCCCAGTATTCAGTAGTCAGACTCTATCATATATATAATTCTGAAGGAAGGATATTAATACCAACATATAGATAGAAGCTGTATTTGCCAGTAGTATATATATATATATCATATAGTATAAACCCCCTCGTATTTCCGTAATCCCAGGCAACACATTTCCTCTTGCTTCTCATTTTAGCATCCACCAAAAACGTTAGTCAACAGCTCTCACTGTCTCTCAAATATTTGTCATTATTTTTTTTTATTTTTTCTTCTACTCCTGTGCTTATATATATATATGGTCTTAAATAAGCCAGAGATAGAACATATATATATATATATATATAGAATACACCAACATCACATCACATCCTATTGTCCAGTTTGTCCTACTTGCCAGTTACTTTGAGCTTGATCCCTGACGTCTACAATATTTATTTTTATATGCTCATATCATTGTTCATTTTATACTCATCTTAATTAATCACACTGATTCCAACTTTGGCCATTTGACTCTTTTCATGAAAACCACAAACTTGATCTTTTTTTTTTTTTTTTTTATATATATAATTTAATCTTTTTATCTCAGTTTATCTTAAAATCTTTTTCATTTACCCAATGTCTGACCAATACACTGACTTATACTACTGAAATTTACAACTCTCTTCAAAATAATCCAAATTACATGATAAAACTGATTATGAGATTAAGACTGGCAATGTAAGGTTATACTAATTATAATTACTTTTTTTAATATAATTACATTTTTTTTATATATAATATTTAAAAAATATAATACATTGACATATTATTTTAATTCAACATGTGTTTAAAAGTGTTTTTTTTTTATAGATAATAATATACCTACCTATTATATGTATCTCATGATTTATAAATATACTTTTTTTTTTTTTTTTTTTAAAACTTGAATTATGATTTTTAAAATTCATGTTAACTTTATGGAATATTTGTCGATTTTTTATGTTTGCTTCTCGTACTTAAATTTATTCTTCATTTTTTTTTTTTTTTTTATTATTTTTCAACTTTTATACATGTATACCTATATAGTAATAGAGTGAGTGAAAAAAATATGGTATATTGGTGAAGTAAATATCACTTGTTATGCCACCTGCATCATATTCCCATCGTGCGATATTCTTTGCATAATTATTATTAGTGTATATACACTCACTCATACACTCAAACATTATTTAAACTGATATATATTTTTCATGTATATATAATTCTACTTAAAATTTTATCATGTCCCCTTAAGTTGAATTTAAAATTTAAATTAAATAAAAAAAAATATATATATATAATATCAATTTTATATATAATTATTATCATTTTTCTTTTTTTTTTTTTTAGCCAAGATATAAAAATTTAAATGTCTTGTTTTATTGAACAATTTTTTTATTATTCTTTTTTGACATGTGTCTTGATGTATATATTCATTTCAAATTTTGCTGACATGAAAAAATGATGAAAAATAAGAATTTATTATCATATACATATGTGGGGTTATACCTATACCTATTTATTATATAAAAAAAAAAAGTCAAAATATTATGAAAATATTTTTGATAATGTTCATGTATATATATATATGTATAGTAGAATAGAGTAGAGTAAAGGAGGGAGGGATAGGCTGCTTATTTTCTATATAAAGTCCAGTCTCTGGTCCCTGTTATTTCTCACCACAAAATTGCTCTCTGATAGAGAAAACATGTTACTACTTTACACACTGTGCATACAAATTACAAATACTTTTTTTTTTTTTTTTTTATTAATTTTTCTATATTTTCATTTCTATTCATTCAAAAACTTATATTTACCAAGCATATATTTACCAAGTCATATAATACAACATGACATAAAGTAATAAAGTATCATCAATAAAAAAAAAAAAAAAACAATAAATAATGGTCAGTGAGTAGTTTATTTTTGAAAAATAGTTAAAAAATTAGTAATAAACTTGAGCAATTTATCATTACATTTTTTAAATAATATATTTATAATTAAGTGTTTGTCTGAATTTTTTTTCAACAATTTTAAAATAAAAACAAATAAAATTTAAAGTTAAATTTGGCCAAAATAATAATAATAATAATAATAATATTTGTAGATATAATATTTTTCAATGGTATATAAATAATATATATATATATATATATTTTTTTAAATCGTAACTTTAAATTATCGGGAAAATAATATTATTTTTTTTTTTTTTTTATACATCCAAACCGAGAGTACTTGAGCACGTACAAATACCCTTATTAAACAAGAGGGTGTGATTGTTTTTTTTATCTTTATAAAAATTTGTAAATAATGTCATTTGGAAGTATAATGTAAAAAGTTTCTTGTCGTATACAATATTAAATAAATAAATAAATAAAAAATTGTAATAAAATATAAAAATAATAAACATTATAAGTAATAAGTATAAAGTATAAAGTATAAAGTATAAAATTATATAAAAATAGAAAAATTTGACATAATCATTCTCAAAGATGTTTTTTAAATAATAAACTTTTGATTTTAACATAATTCAATGCCTTTGGCATTATTTTTATCATTAAAAAAAGAGTATATATACATATATTTATTATTAATTTTTTTTTATTGAAATAATATATTTACTCTGCGATTAAGTTTGATTCTTGAAAAATAATAATCTACCAATAATATTTTTTTTTTATTTTAAATCCATGAAATAATTTCATTTTTTTTTCTCACTATTTTGTGCCATCAATTTTTTTATTTTTTTTATACTATAGCATCCATTAAGGGTGATGGTAAATGTCGTGGAAATTTAGTTATAAAACTAAAGCCAGCAGATTTTCATTCTTACTCTTTCTCTTGCACGTCCCTTCAATAAAAAAAATAAAAAAATAAAAAAAGAGAAAACAAGAATAATAAATTTGTCGTCTTTGGTTATACGTGAAAATAAAGTTATAAAAATGAATAAAAAAATAAAAAAAAAAAAAAATATATAAAATTATTAATAATATATAATATATAATGATAAAAAAAATGAAAAATATTTAAAGCTTGTGTGGGTTAAAGTCATTTTATAGCAACGATAAAATGGTAAACCAAATAACGTAAAGATATACTATATATATAATATAAAAATAAAAGTAAAATATTCAATGATCAATAAATTATTGAATGAATAAATTCATTCTTTACTATGATATTATTATATATATATATTTTATTAAATGAATTGTATAAGAGAGGTAGATGATATTTGTGCATACGAAAAGCTACCTATTTTCCATCAACCAACCAACCAACCAACCGAATCCCCATATACTATACCAACGAATCATTTACAGATCACTGAAGTGATTTTTCATCAATCAGTCACTATATGTATATGTGCATAAATAATAATAATAATAATAATAAAAATTACTATTTTATAGTAGAATAAAAAAAATATAATAAAAACAAAGCAAAATCGTTGAATTTAAATTCAACAATTTCAATCATCAATAAATTCATGACATATGCAATGCATGGAAAATTTATTCACGTGATTAATTACGTAAATTGAAATATACTTTATAATAATCTTAAGCATTATTATATTTAAATATTATTAACAAACTCGAGAAAAAAAATTATTTAAAATATTATTATATCACTGTTAAATAATTTGAATATTTATATGTAGATGTAAAAAATATTCCTTCAATTGTTGATTTTTTATTTTTATTTTTTGGTCAAATAGTGGTCTACACTTTTTATCAGTTCACGTTCGATGTATTTATATATTAAGCATATAAAGTTGATATCTCATGCATACATTCATACTGTTATACTGTATTCAAAATATACTTAGTTATATATGTGTATGCGAAATATATAATATAATAATTTTGTAGTAGTATGGTATGGTTTATGAATATTGAAATATATATTTTTGTGTGATGATTGTTAAATCACTGAAGGGTGACTGAAGTATAAAAAATAAAATATCTCACATACAAATATTATGTATATATTAATACATCCAACACACAACTGTCTATCTGGCCAATAAAAAATTCCATTTTCTATCAAAAATTCATTGCAACTGATAATAATAATAAAAAATAAAATGAAAAAAAACTTAAACTTTTCATTGGACACATATATCGATGGTCGATAGTTTTATATATATATATATATACTCATCTGTATTCAAACTTTAAAGAAGTTTTTTTTTTTATTTTTTTTTTTATGCAATGTGATATTCATGAGAAAAACTAATAATATACTATTTTTTAAAATAGATCATAAATTTTTTAAAAATCAAAAAGAAACAATAGAGATTGTCAGATGGTTGAAAAAAAAAAAAAAATAAATAAAAATTATGTGATTTTGTATTTTCGTTGACGTTGCAAAAAAATTTTTTTACGTGTTGCAAGATAATAGATATATATATATACGAATGCGGATATAGTGTTGAGTTAAAGTTCAATGATAAAAAAAAAAAAAATTTATAATAAATTATTAAATATTGAAAAGTTTAACTTTTAAATTTAAATTTAAATTGTATTTTTATTTTATTTTATTTTCTATGTGAAAATAGTATTTATTGATATAAATTGATTTTTATATACTGAATTATTTTCACATCAAATATCACAGTAACAATTCAAACATTTGTAAAAATTATTATTTTTTTTTTGATAAAATTTTATCTTCTTCTACAAGCAATTTTTTATTTCCGGCTTAAACTTCAAACGTCTATGTATCTCCAAGTCGATTGATCTGATCCGCAAACGGATTAAAGAATCTAAAAGCTCTGAAATTTTTTACCGATTTGTAGAAATTCAAACACCGGAATTAAATTAAATTGAAAAATTGAAAAAATCAAATGTTGAATAAAATAATAAATAACATGATTGGTTTATTGCTGCTTGCAATTATATAAAAATAAATAAATAATAATTAATTTTTATTCAATTACAGATATCTATCTACTTTTGGATTATATGTGTATATATTTTTAAAAAAATGATCAATAGTCATTTAAAAAAATTTATGGAAGGCACAAAATTGACAGCATTATTTGCTGTCTTTATTCAACTTGGATCATGTAAGTTTATACATCATAAAATTTAAATTACATTTTATAATTAAAACTAAATAAATAAATAAATAAATAAATAAGTATATATATTTAATGTATATAGGTATTTATATCCCTGGTATACTTAATTTTCAAGATGAATAAATTTCTAAATAAAATAAATTAAATTACTTAAAAAAGCCAACTAAAGTATCAATAACAAATTGTATATATAAATTGAAATTGCTTTTTGACATGACATGAGCAGTAATTATATGTAATTGTGGGGTTTTGCTTTTTATTTAAAATTTCATTTAATATTATCTTTGTTAAATGTATACGTATAATTCCTTGTACAGTATTACCACTATTATACAATTCATATAAATAAATATAAATATAAATAGATATATGTACATAAGCTAGACCTACAAAAACAAAACAGTGTGTGTTGGTTGGCGGGTGTCTAACTAAATCATTGTGGATTTAAGTGGATTCAACAAACCCCTTGGGTCCGATACGATGTATTATTGTACCTTTGTATATCCATTCTGAAGTAATCCACTATGACCCCCTTTTATTTTATTTATGGTATCTCAAATATATTTTGTTTTTCAGTTTAAAAATTTAACAGCATACGTGTGACAATATTACTATACAACTTTTTTTAATTATTTTTATTTGGCAAATTGTTTGTCTCAAACTATTATTTACTATAAAATGTTACTGTTTTTTCTTTCAATAAAGTCATAAGTACGATATAAAAGTTTTTTTTTTTTATCATATTTTTTTTCCACTTGGATACATATATTTGATATTCATATGCACCTAGTTTGGTGCAAAAAAAAAAAAAATTAGATAAAATAGAAGCATAAGTATATACCTATATATCAAAAAGGTTTTTCTATTTTTTATTTTTTTTTTTAAATATTTTTTAGTTGAAAAACCGCGTCACGTGAAGGATTTCTTTTTCTTCAACAAAAGTTGGAACAAGTTTATTTTCATTTTTTTTTTTTTTTTTGTTACTGTTGCGATATTCAAATCTTGTTTTCACATGCACAAAAAAATATCATATAGCAAAGTGTATTATTATATAGTATTGAACAAAACGATCAAAGAACCAGACAAACTCAACTGAGAGTCAAATGTTGAGAGACTACTTGAAATAGAGAATAAATTCAGTATTTGTTGGTGGATGAAGTGAAGAAGAAAAAGAAAAAAGGCTGATGAAAAAAAATATAGAAAAAGGCTTGTAAATACCTATATATATAGTATATATGGTCGAAAATATATATATATACCAATGAAATCTTGAAGAAAAGTAAAATTCAAAGATGCAAATATAAATAGAAACAAGATATTGACTAGACTTAATATATACCTATATATTTATTTATTTATTTATTTATTTAATTTTTTTTTTTTTTTTCTCATCTTGATAAAAAAATAAATAAATAAATAAAATAAAAGTCAATATAACCGAGAATAAGTAACAGCACGTTGAAGAAAAAAGATTATGCTGACGACTTGATATTTTTTTATATTTTTTAACTCAACAATTTTCTATTTTATTCTTTTGTTCTTATGTACTATTATATATAGTATAGTGTTGCACCAGAGCTGATAATTTATTATTTTATCTACGTTATTTAAACTCACACAATTTTATTATATATATTATTGTCTTTGATAAATTTGCATATTTATTTTATACTCTTTCAGCAGAAAATATAAAGATAAAATTAATTTTTTTTTTTTTTTTATATAAATAAAAATAATATTTGTATTTTAATAAAATCTATCAATCGATTTTTATTTTTTTTAATTTAAAATATATATATATGCAAATATAATTTTATGTATTTTAATATTTAAATAAATACCTATATATATATATATAAGTATATCTGGAAAAAAAATTAAAAGCTCTATTAATTAACTCGAATAAATAATGTTTCAAATTTATTATTAAAAAATATAGGTATATTCAGTATATAAATTAAAATGTTATCCAAAATTGAGTTTAAATTATTGATATAAAAAAAAAAAATATCGTGTAAGTACCTTGACCTCTACTTAAAAAAAAAAAAAAACAAAACAAGATTTGATATATAAAAGTATATATTTTTTTATATCGTATATAAATATATATTTGTTGGCACTTTGAAGGGTGCAAAAAGTTAAGTAAAAAAAAAATAAAAAATAAAAAATAAAAAAAAAAAAGGATAAGAGCCGCGGAAAGTGGATGATTCCCCTGCCAAATTAGAATTCTTTGCGTGCCTCTGGCCAAGGCTATAAAAGCTCCCCATGAAAACGACATTTCCCAGCTGGATTACAATTCAGAGTCAAGAATTTTTCCATTTATCGGTTCCCCTCTTGCAATTTCATTTTCTCTTTCATTTAGCTACCTCACTCACTCACTCACTCACATACTATACACTTAACTTTTTTCATTCGTGCTTCAATCTTTGGATACTAGTGCATACAACAATTTTGATGGAATTCACAAGCATATGGTCTGACTTTATTTCATGCTTCAATTCAATCTCGCACTTATACTATTTATTATTATAAATTTTTATTACAAATTCTTTGTATTTTTTTTTATTTTTATATTTCTTATGTATTATTTTTTACTCACGAGTTTATTTAATTTTTTTTTTTTTTTTTTTTACAGGTCAAAATGTTGTAAATGTTATGCCTGAATTTTTGGCACCACTGGAAAATCATACAGTCACACAGGGTCGTGATGTTTTTTTTACATGTGTTGTTAATCATTTGCAAGCATACAAGGTTAATAATTGGTTATAATTTTTTTTTTTTTTTTTTTTTCAAATATATACATATCCTATATATATTTATTAAATATAAATAATTAAATTTAAAATTTAAAGGTTGCATGGATAAAATCTGATTCACGTGCAATTCTTGCAATTCATACACACATGGTGACTCACAATCCAAGATTATCAGTAACTCACAATGGTCACAATACGTGGAAGCTTCATGTATCAAATGTACAAAAAAATGATTCTGGTACATATATGTGTCAAGTCAATACAGATCCAATGAGAAGTCAAGTGAGTTTTTTAATTTTTTAATTTTTTAATTTTAAATAATTAACTTGAAAAATAAAAAATAAAAAAAACATGAAATTTACTTTAGATACTTTAGGTACTTGAATTTACTTTTATTTTTTTTTTTTTTTTTTTCGACAAGTAATAAATTAACTTGTCCTGACAGTGCAATTACAGCTGTGCTCTGTTACTTTAATAAAAAAAAAAAAAAAAAGTAAAATATTTTATTATTGTTGTTGTTGTTGTTGTTTTTTTTTTTCATGAAATTAATAGTTGAATGAAAAAAAAATATATATATAATTTAAAAATTTGCAAGATGGGTCACATGGTTGTACAAATACCACCAGACATAATAGACGAAGAGTCATCAGATGGTCTAGTTACTCAAGAACGAGGTAATATTAAATTACGTTGTGTTTCAACTGGAATACCACAACCAACAGTTACATGGCGTAGAGAAGACGGTGGAAATATTACTTTGCGTGATGAATTTAGAGAAAAACTTGGTAAATAAAATTATCAAATACATATAATTTTTTATTTTACTAAGAAAATTAGATATTTTTTATTTCAATTTAAGATCAAAGTATTGCACGTGCAATTTAGTGAAACATTTAAACCACCTGGACAAACTTTATTTGAAAATTGGCGTTGTCAAGAAAACCTTGTTGCAAAGTAGTATAGAAACTGTAATTTTCTTTATAAAATCATTAACTATATTATTATTTTTTAATTATTTTAATTTAATTTTTATTATTTTTTTTTTCAACTTTAAAAATTTTTTTAATTATTTCAATAAATTAAAATTTTCAATTATTTTTATATATATAGGTATTATTTTTGACATTTAATATGATAGTAAAATAATATAATTGAAAAAAAAATATATATATATATATATATTTTTTCTTATTTTATAGTCGTTAAAAATTACGATGGTGAAACTCTCAATTTAACTGGTGTATTACGACAAGAAATGGGTACATATCTTTGTATTGCCAGTAATGGTGTACCTCCAACAATAAGTAAAAGATATTCTGTACAAGTGCATTGTAAGTTTTACATACATTTAAAAAAATATAACATTTAAAAAAAATTAAATTAAATAATTTATTTATTCATTAAATTAGTTCCACCTGTAATCAAAGTTACAAATCAACTTGTTGGTGCACCAATTAATAGAAATGTTACAATTCAATGTTCAGTTGAAGCATCACCTCGAGCAATGAATACTTGGTACAAAGAAAATGGTATAATATATATATATTTAATAATTAATTTTTTTTTTTGTTTATGTTTATTTAAATTAATAAATCAACAGGTGAAAAATTAATGCCAGGTCCAAAATATATAATGACTGAATTTCAACAAAATGATTATTCATGGCAAATGAATTTAACTGTTATTAATTTAGAAAAAATTAAAGATTTTGGTGGATATGTATGTTCATCAGTTAATGCACTTGGTAAAGCTGAAGCTGTTGTACGTTTACAAGGTAAAATACCAAAAAATTATTATTATTATTATTTTTTTTTTTTTTTTATATGCATATCTATGTAATTTATTTTTTTCTTATCAATAGAATTAGAATTAGTTACGGAAACAACACCAGGATCAATACAAAAAAATCAAGATACAAAAGTACGTAAAAAAATTCAACACAATAAAAAAAAATTAAATCGTCGACCATATGATAATAATAATGAAAATAATAATTATTTAAATGGTAATGATTATTTTGGTACAACTCAGATAATAAATGGTGGTAATACAAAAACAGGACATAAAACAGAAAAACCATTAATATCACCATCAATGTCACCACCATGGGTTGTATTAGCATCAAATTGTCAAAGATTATGTGCTTCATTAGCAACAATATTTTTTATCATTTTATTAATAACAATTCATGAATTATAAAAAAAATTTATTGTTATTCAGATTAATTTTATCGTCAAGTATAAATATATATTAAAAATAATAATAATAATATATTTAAAAATATTTTTGAAAAAAATTTTATTTTATATTTATTCATGAATCATGACAATGGAGATAATATGTCGAGTGGGTATAACATCAAAACAATATTAAACATTGAAAATTAAATTTTCAAGTGTATCATTATTAAATTGGCGTGTAATTATATGAAAATTCAATGCGGGCTTATTATATATATAATTAATATGTACGGGGCCCATATTGTATATTTTATTTATGTATTTATTTTACTTATTTATTTTGTCAAATAATAATAATAATTAAATGATTTTTAAATAATAATTTTAAAAAGTCATTTTCGGGTCAATAATTTGATTGACTAATTTGCAATATTATATATTAAATAGTTTTTATGATATTTCGAATAATTTCGAGCAGTAAAATACAAAAATAAAAAAAAAATATAAAATAATTATTTAATAATTAATTAATAATTGTATTTTTGTTTTATTTTAATTTAATTTGAAAAAAAAAAATCAATATAAAGTTTTTAAATAATTGTCTTCCTTTTTATTAATTATACGAATTTTAAAATAATAAACGTCAGGGGAAAAAAAAAATATGTATATATATAGAAAAAAAAAAAAAAAAAAAAACAAAATAATAATGATAATTATTTGTTGGATAAAAAAAAATTTGATTAATAGTTATGTCTAGTTTAAATGAGGCTGTTTTTTTATTAAGTACTCAAACATTAAAAAAATTTTAAAAAAATTTAATCAAACATAAAAATAAATATAATTTAAAAATATAATAACAATCAACTGGCAGCATCATGTCATTATATGTTAATTATAAATTTAATTAAAAAAAATTTAGTTATTTTATTTAATAATATAATATAAATAAATATGGTGTGGCACAGGAGTTACGACAATAAATAATATTAAAATAATTATAAAAAAAAAAATATATATATATAAATTTGAATCAAGTTTGAATGATACTTAATACAAAACAATGAGCTAATTAAATAGCTTTAATAATTATTAATAAGGTGCAGTCATTTTTTTATTTTTATTTTTTATTTAAAAAACTGTATAAATTGTAGGAAATTTTTTAGCAAAAATATGTGCGTTCATCTGTGATTATTATTTGAAATATATAATCAAAATGAAAAATAAATAAATTGCATGTAAAAAAATGAATAAAAAACTCAATGGTGCATGTCGTAAAAAGATATACTATATTAAAAAATTGTGGAAAAAGTTTTAATTGTATGGAAAAAAAAATATTTGTATATGTAAAATTTGTATAAAAAAAAAAAAAAAAAAATGAATTCAAAAAGATAATTATGATATGAAAAATTTTCGCTTTAAACTCAGTTTTCTTTTGATTAATTATTATTTTATTTTAATCAACAAAGTTATAATATATTTTTTTTTAAATATAAAACGACACATATGAATTGCATAGGACCACGTTTGATGTCTGTATATATATATTGCTAAAAACAAGTAACATAAAGCTACTAACAATAATAATATGTAAATAAAAAAATAAATAAAAAAAAAGATAACTGAGAAAAAGACCCAATGCGAGAGACGACACAGAATGTAGATTTTATAATGTGTAAAAACATAATTTAAAGAAAAAAAAAAAAAAACAAATCACAAATAAATATACTTATATAAAAAAATTTGAGAAACAGAAAAAAACTTCGCAAAGCAACGAAAAAAATTGTCTACAGTAATCTTTTTTTATTTTGAAAAAAAAATTTTGCAAATTATCAAAATAAAAAAAAAAAAAAATAAATAATAAAAAATGTATGAATCGGTATTTGAATACATATCTGTGCGACGTTAATTATTATTATTATTTGTTTTAATTAAAAAAAAAAAAAAAAAAAAATGTGTTTTAGCAATATACAATTTTAAAATCAAAGATATGCAATAAATAAATAAATAATTATATAGTTATGTATCCATTGTTACTGATTAATAATATGAATATTGATATAATACCGTTTATCTTTTATAAATAAATTTGTAAATAATCTGCCTTTGTTAGTTATTAAAGTTATATTATTATATTTAAAAATACAACTGATGAATCAGGATGTCAAAAAAAAAAAACATATGTACAACGATACAGTAACTACTATAGTAATCAAGACAATAAAAATGTTATTATCGATGTTATATTAAATTTTTTTTAATCCTCATTTTGTAATCTTTTTTTTAAAAAAAAAAAATTGTTTTACATTTTATTGTATAATGAAAATTTATTTACATACAAAAAAAAGTATATAATTATATATGTATATAAAAAAATATATATATATATATTCCATTCAATTTCTAGCACTATGTTTACGTTTGGAAGATTTAATTTTATCAGCTTCTTTGATTGCTTGATTTTCAATAATATCTTTGAGTTTCTCAACATGCATTTGATAATCAATAGATTCAGCATATGTATCTAATGATTGAATTTGCTCAACAGCTGGGAATGCTTTGTGGGCAGATGTAAGCATTTGTGTATAAGCATTAACTTGATTGGATGTAAGTATTGAAATTGCTGTACCAGGTAATCCAGCACGTCCTGTTCTACCAGCACGATGAATATATCCCTTTATGTGTTTTGGAAGATCATAAGAGACAACTAATTTAACACCAGCAATATCTACGCCCCTAGCCAAAGCATCGGAACTAATCAACCTGTTGATTAAATTTACATAAATAAATAAATAAATTATTAATTAAATTATTTATTAATTTATTTATATACTTACACTTGTATTTGACCATTTGTAAATTTTTTTAATACTTCAGTACGTTGTTTTGGTGATAATTTTGCTGATAATTCATCAACAATAATATTATTTTTAGATAATAATAAACCAACAAGTATTGCTAATCTATGAGCAGATTCACCAGAATTTGTAAATACAAGAGTTTTATCAATTTTATTTTGAGATGTTGATGTTATTAATTTAACAAGTGCAACTGGTTTATATTCAGCTTCACATTGTACAGCACGTTCAGTTAATTCTTGTGGACTTGTATAACGACCAATAAAATTACCAACTTCTTTATCTAAATTAATATCCTCATCACGATCATTTATAACAACAGATGTAAATAAAATTGGTTGAAAAAGACCAAGACGACTTAATTTTTCTGGATCTTGTGAAAGTGTTGCACTGAATAATAATTTTTGAGCTGGTGGTATTTTACTGTTGATATTATAAAAAAAATATAAATTTATGTTTATTTAATAAAATCAATATATAAATTTAACATAATAATTTTAAACTTACCATGATTTAATATTTTTAATATTAAATATTGGTGGTGATCTGTGTGGTTCTGGAATATATTTAAGCCATTCAGTTGTTCTATCAGCTTCATCAATTATTAAAAATTCTAAATTTAATAATGTAAAACCTTGAGTTTTTTCAATATGATCAATAAGTCTACCAGGTGTTGCAATAACAATATCAACTCTACTTATATAATCACCATTTTGAGTTTTTTTAACAAGATTCATTTGTTCATTTTCAAATGATACTGTACCACATATTAAACCAACTCTTAAATCACTTGGTGCTGCATATGTTTGCATAACTTTAAATACTTGTGATGCTAATTCTTTAACTGGTAATACAACTAAACATCTTATTTCACGAATAAATTTTTCTTGTAATTGATCAATAACTGGTAATACATATGCCAATGTTTTACCACTTCCAGTTGGAGCTGATACACATGTATGTCTTGGCCAATATCCCATTTTACGATCATTTTTACATTTATTCATCCAATTTATTAAACTTTCTTGTACTGGAAATAATTTATCAATTCCATTTAATTTTAATGTATTTATTAATTTAATATCTAATTTATTTTCAAAATTATCTAATAAACAACCAGTACTTAAATTAACTGATATTATTTCTGGTTTTGCTAACCATTTTGGTAATACTCTTTTAACAATTTGTTTTTTTTTATTATGTGCAGCACCAAGTATCATAAAATCTTGATTATTATTTATTTTATTATCATTATTATTATTATTATTATTATTTTCAGTTAATTTATTATCACTAGAATCATTTTCAAGACATAATTTTTTTGTATCATCATCAACAACATTATCATCATCAATTGTACTTTTTATTTTATCATTTTTTAATGATAAATTTTCTATATTTTTATTAATAATTGATGTATCATTTATTTGTGGTTTTTTTGCTGTTTTTTTTTCTCTAAGTTTTTTTCTTTCTTCAATTTTTTTTAATAAATCTGTTAAATGATCTTGTGAATGATCTTTTGTTTTTTTATCATCATCATCATTATCATCACCATTATATCTGGAAATTCATAACAATAATATTATTATTAGTTGTAAATAATTAGTAAAAAATACCAATATTTAATTAATATTTATAAAATTGTTTACTTACCTGTTTACAATAAACAAGTCCATTTTTAATAAATTTTATTATTTTTAACCTAACACTTGTATTCACGTGATTGACAAAAAAAAAAAATAAAAAACACAAAAAAATTAAGGTAAAACTATGTTGTAGTTTTCATTTCCTTTGGCCGCGTTTTTATATAACTGCTTTTTACAAAATGCATTTCTAGAGGTCTCTAGTCTTCTTGAATGCAAAAATGTGCATCGAAAATGCATTTATGCATGCAATATTTAAAATTTAACGAAAAATATTATAAAAAATAATATTATGATAAAAATAAAAAATTTATCCACTTAGTAGAAAAAAATAAAAATAAAAATAAAATTAGTGTAATTTTTTATGTGGACTAAATTTTTAAACAACAATAATTGTAAAACAATATAAAAAATTTTAATAAATAAATTGGATGTTTAATAAATAAATAATAATATGTAGGTATCACAAAATAAATAAATCAGAATTAAAAAAAACAAAAAAAAATGACCTGTAAAAAATAGTATATCATGGATTTTTAGATATGATATATCATAGTCAACAATTGTTTGTATACTGTTGGCTTATCACAACAATCAAGACCATATTAATTAAATAAATAAAATCCTACCTTTTAAGCGGATGTTCATCATCCCACGTTGCATTGTATATCACCAATAATGTCGTTGATATTATAATGACAAAACAAAACACTATCATCACTTTCATTTATTATGGTAAATAAAAAAAAAAAAAATTATATGTATAAATTGACCACTTAAAAATAATAATAGCCCACAAGCACTAACACAACACGTAATTTAGAGGCAGTAATTTCTTGCTACTATCTCTCACTCAAGAGTCAAGACCAAGACCAACATGTTGAGCTATTTTTTGATATCTGGTTTACCCAACATATTTAAATTGAAATAAATTAAATAAAGTTCATCAAGAACAAAATGTTTATCAATAGCAACAACAAGTGGTACATTAAAAAAAAAAAAAAAAAAAAAAAAAACATTAATACACTAGTACCATGTGGTACTTTTATTGTTTTTTTTTTTTTTGATATCATAGATTCATCAGTCTTTAAAGGAAATTTTGATGATTATTTAATTACCAAATAGTTTAAAATAAGATAAATTAGTATTTAAACCACTTGATAACACAAAAATTGTTTCTCTTTCACTTCTCTTTATCACAATTTTCTTGATAACTTTTATGTTGTATTTTGACAGCACAAAGTTGTGATCCAAGTTGTTGTTATATCCATAAAAATGATTACATTAAATTTATAAATCTGTAACAATAGAAAAAATAAAATATATATCTATCAAACTATTATTATTATTATTATTTAATAATTAATTTTAATATAGGTATACCTGTACAAAATAAACAACCCAGTGCTGATTCCAATATGCCATTTTTATTTTGTCTCCAATGACATATCAATTTACAGTCATTTTTAATAATTGTATTTGATTAATTACATCTTGTCAGTGGTTAATATCTGTAAACAACAAAAACAATAAAATAGTGAGGTTATTGGATTTATGATTATTAATTAATTTAATAAATAAATAAATAAATAAATAAAAAAATATCTACAAAATGGAGGGAAAATAATAAAATACAGAGTCACAAAGACAAAGACACCAAACAAAGAAATATTTACAATGACATTTTTTTTTTTTTTTAAATAATAATATATCTATGTTATAACTCTGTCCAATAAATAAATAAATAACAATAAAATATTAACAAATAAATTGACTGTATATAAAATATATGACAACCTAGCCTCAAAAAAAAAATTTTTTTTTTTTTGTTATTTATTTATTTATAAAAATATATATAAAATTATATTTTTTTATGCACAGAATAATTAATAACAATGAATTAATATAATATTTACATACCATTTTATTTATTTGTTCATTTTGGAGTTATAATTAATTTTTTTTTTTTGTCAGCTTTGACAGCTCTGACAATGTCCATTAATTTTTCACAAATTTTACAATGTTTAGTAATAATTTATTACACAACATGTTTTTAACACTTTTTTTAATCAATTTAACAACAATTAATAATTTTTAAACAATTAAAATAGGTAAAATATAACTATAAGTTCGAAGACACACACACACAACACGACAATTCACTTTCAACAAAGGATCAGCCATCTTGGAAATCAGTAAGTGTATACCCTAACTGTCAAAAATTTTCAACATTTATAAATTAAATATTTAATTAAATCATAATGTTAGTTATAAATTATAAATTATAATTTATTGTTTAATTAAATTAGTTAATTAAAAGTCATCTAATAATAAAAATAAAAATGTAAATAAAAAAAATGTTGATAATTTTGCAGCTAGATGGCGCAATCATCTGATTACCAAGATGGCGGTAGTTGAATTATTATCATTATTATTAATAGCCTGTTTTTTTTGCTTGGTAGAATTCTTTCTCGTTCAAGCTCTTTCTCAAAAGTCTTCTTCAACATGCAAAAGGTGTGTGTCAATTTTATTAATTTTAAAACAATAATTTAATAATTAATTAATAATAAATAATAAAAAATATTTGTGTTACAGAAACAAAGAGAACCAATCCAATCCGTTCAAGTCTTCGGACGTAAAGTGAGTTATTAAATAATATAATTATTTATAATTAATATTGAACGCGTGTGTAACATAACCTTTTAATATACCATTCACATGATGGATAAATTATTATTTTTTTATTTTTTATTTTTTTTTAAATATTTATATGTTATATCTACTCTGATTGATAATGAATAAATTATTAATTTAATATTTAATTTTTTTTGTTAAATATAGAAAACTGCAACCGCAGTTGCTTATTGCAAACGTGGTCGTGGACTTTTGAAGGTAAATGGAAGACCACTTGAACAAGTTGAACCAAAGGTTCTTCAATACAAACTCCAAGAGCCAATTCTCCTTCTTGGCAAGGTAATGTTTATTTATATAGATAAATAAAATTTAGAGAACAAAAAAAAAAACATCATCAATAATTCAATTCAAGTTATGTTGTGTTGTGTTGTGTTGTTTTTTTAAATAATTTTTAATATGACTTGGTATTGTTATTTAAAAAAAAAAAAAAGATTCAATTTCTTCTGTAATTATTAAATTAAAAAATCTTGATAATTTTGTATTAATATTTTTTTTAATTATTATTTTATAGGAAAAATTTGCTGGTGTTGACATGAGAGTCCGTTGTGCTGGTGGTGGTCATGTAGCTCAAGTTTATGCCATCAGACAAGCAATCTCAAAGGCACTCGTTGCTTACTACCAGAAATGTATGTATATATTTTATATTAATTGATTAAAAAATTTAAACTTTTGAAATTATTATTAATTTATTAAATTTATTATATTTTATTACAGACGTTGATGAAGCATCTAAAAAAGAAGTCAAAGACATTCTTATTCAATACGATCGTACACTCCTTGTTGCTGATCCAAGAAGATGTGAACCAAAAAAATTCGGTGGTCCAGGTGCTCGTGCCCGTTACCAAAAATCATACCGTTAATCACGTTTATATCATTATGTGTATTAGCGTATAGTTTATGCTATTACAATAAAAAAAAAAATAATAATAAAAACTTAAAAAAAAATTGAATATTTACTTTGTTTATATATTTATTTACTTGAATTATTATTTTATTCAATACAATATATTTATATCATACCTAGATTATAATTATAATTAGTAATTTCAATTGTCAATAGACAATTTTTAATTAAACAAATAAATTATTTGACAATTAATTTTAATCATCCTACTTGTATCAATAAACTCAATCATCAATGGATTATTAAAAAAAGATTTACTTAGTTTAGAATTTATAAGTAGCAATTAGTTATATTTATTTATAATAAATTTATTAACAAACAAAAATTATAAATTTGACGTCATCAATTAATCAAAAAGAGAGATTCAGATATTCTAACCTAGAATAACAGTGAATGTATCCGTGTCCAAATATTTAATTATTTAAGGAAAATAAGAGGTCCAGAACAGTCTAGAAAAAAACATCTGTCATATTTTAATTAAAAATAATTAATTAAATAGTAATGATATAAAGTAATCATGAAGACAAGATTTGATACCTACGATCTTGTATGCTCAGTGGCAGAGCTACAAAGGTAATATTTATATTTAATTTTTTTATTTTTATTATAAAGAAGATTATTCAACCTAAATTAATTATTAATTTATTGATAATATTAAAGATTAATTGGAATGAGAGTAAATCAAATTTATGATATTGATCATCGTACATATTTAATTCGTCTCCAAAGAAGTGAAGAAAAATGTGTATTATTATTGGAATCTGGTAACAGAATTCATACAACAGCATTTGAATGGCCAAAAAATACAGCACCATCAGGTTTTTCAATGAAGGTAATAATTGAATTATAATAATACATAAAATAATACTATTATATTTATTTAAAAATGTATTTCAGATGAGAAAACATTTAAAAAATAAACGTCTTGAATCAATGAAACAAATTGGTACTGATAGAATTGTTGATTTACAATTTGGAAGTGGTGAAGCAGCTTATCATGTTATTTTAGAAGTTTATGATAGAGGAAATATTGTATTAACTGATTATGAAATGACAACATTAAATATACTTCGTCCACATACTGAAGGTGATAAAATACGTTTTGCTGTTAGAGAAAAATATCCACTTGATCGTGCACATACAACAACAATGCCATCACGTCAAATAATTGAAGAAAAATTATCTCAAGCAAAACAAGGTGATACAATTAAAAAAATATTAAATCCAATGGTTGAATTTGGTGCTGCATTAATTGATCATGTTATGTTAAAAGCTGGTTTTGAACAAGCTTGTAAAATTGGAAAAGGTTTTAATATTGATAAAGATATGAATAGACTTATAAATGCTCTTGAATTAGCAGATAATATATTAAAAGAAGCAAGTAATGGTAATTCAAAAGGTTTTATTTTACAAAAAAAAGAATCAAAACCAAATCAAAATGGTAATGATGAATTTATTATGACAAGTATTGATTTTCATCCAATAATACTTGAACAATATAAAAATCTTCCACACAAAGAATTTACAAGTTTTGATGCTGCTGTTGATGAATATTTTTCATTAATGGAAGGACAAAAATTAGATTTAAAAGCATTACAACAAGAACGTGATGCATTTAAAAAATTAGAAAATGTTAAAAAAGATCATGAACAACGTTTAGCTAGTTTAGGTAAAAATCAAGAAATTGATAAAGAAAAAGCTGAATTAATAACAAGAAATCAATTACTTGTTGATAATGCTATAGTAGCTGTACAAAGTGCTATTGCAAATCAAATGCCATGGCCAGAAATACAAGAATTAATAAATGATGCACAAAATCGTGGTGATCCAGTTGCAAAAACAATTTGTAAATTAAAATTAGAAACAAATCATATTACATTATTTTTAAATGATCCATATGCAAATATTGATAATGAAGATAGTGATAGTGATAATGATAATGATAACGATAATAAACAAAAAGGAATTTCATCAATGCTTGTTGATATTGATTTATCACAAACAGCATATGGTAATGCAACAAAATATTACAATCAAAAACGTAATGCTGCTAAAAAACAACAAAAAACAATTGAATCACAAGGTAAAGCATTTAAATCAGCTGAAAAAAAAACAAAAGAAACATTAAAAGAAGTACAATCAATACATAGTATTAATAAAGTAAGAAAAATATATTGGTTTGAAAAATTTTATTGGTTTATAACATCAGAAAATTATTTAGTTATTGGTGGTAGAGATCAACAACAAAATGAACTTATTGTTAAAAGATATTTACGTTCTGGTGATATATATGTACATGCTGATTTAAATGGTGCAAGTTCAGTTGTTATTAAAAATACTAAAAATGAACCAATACCACCAAAAAGTCTTGCTGAAGCTGGTACAATGGCTATTGCATATAGTGTTGCATGGGAAGCAAAAGTTATTGCTGGTGCATGGTGGGTACATCATGATCAAGTATCAAAAACAGCACCAACTGGTGAATATTTAACAACTGGATCATTTATGATACGTGGTAAAAAAAATTATTTACCACCATGTCAACTTGTAATGGGTCTTGGATTTTTATTCAGACTTGAAGATAGTTTTATTGAAAAACACAAAGATGAAAGAAAAGTTAAAACAATTGAAGATGATGTTATTTCTGATGTTAATATACAAGAAGATGATGAAATTAATATTGAAAGTGATAGTGATGCTGAAGATGATAATAAAATTAAATTAGAAAATATTCAGGAAGAAAATAATGATAATGATGAAGATAAAGATGAAGATGATAAATCATTATTTCCAGATACACAAATTAAACTTGATTTATCAGGATCAAAAAGAAAAATTATTGTTGATGATAAATATACACTTGCAGATTGTAAAAATAATACTGATGAAAATTTAATTTATCTTGGTGATGATGAACCAATTAAAATTGAAGGAATAAGAATAATGAATAAATCAAAGGATAAACCAGTTAAAATAATAAAAAAAAGTGAAATTGATAATAAACAACAAAAAGAAACAAGTACTTTAAAAAGAGGACAAAAAGGAAGACTAAAAAAAATGAAAGAAAAATATAAAGATCAAGATGAAGAAGATAGAAAATTATTAATGGAAGTATTAAAACCTGATGGTGCTGCTAAAGAAGTTAAAAGAAAAAAAAATAAAAATTTACCACAAAAACAACAATTAATTAAGAAAAAAATATCAATTCCACAACAAAAACAGTTTAATAATGAAGCTGGTGGTGATGGTACTGGTGAAATTGATGATGATGTTGGACCAGCACCTGATATTGATATGCTTGATCAATTAACTGGTAAACCATTTGAAGATGATGAATTATTATTTGCTGTACCAGTTATTGCACCTTATAATACTGTATTAAATTATAAATTTAAAGTTAAATTAATGCCTGGTACTGGAAAACGTGGTAGAGCTGCTAAAACAGCAATTGCTGTATTTTTAAAAGATAGAACAATAACACCAAGAGAAAAAGATCTTTTAAAAGCAGTTAAAGATGAAACAATTGCTAGAAATATACCAGGAAAAGTTAAAATAAGTGCACCACAAATACAAAAAATTAAAAAATAAGTAAAATAAAAATACTTGATAAATTAATTAATTTATTTTTTTTTTTTTTTTTTTTCAAAATACAGTGAAAAAAAAAAAAAAAAAAAAAAAAAATGAAAAATAACGATATTTCAATAAAAAAATAGTTGTGTAAATACTGTTCAACAGTTAGAATAAATTCCAAAATATCATTACAATTTTGGTTTTTTTTTTTTTTTCATTTACCTAACAGTTTAATTATTACTATTTCATTAAATTTTAGTTGTAATTTTTTTTTTTTTTTTTTTTGTCATTTACAAAAATATAACTTTTTCAATAATTGACATTATTAATAAGACACTTTTTGTTTATAACAATTAATAATAATATCAAATTATTGTCTTAATATTTTTAACAGACAATTTATGATTTTATTCATCAAACATGTCTTCATCAGAATTATTATTTATTTCAACAGGCTTTTTACGAGTTGATACTTTTTTAACAGCAACTTTACGACTTCTTGTTGCTCTTGGTTTTACCTTTAACAAAAAAAAATAAAATAAAATAAAATAACAAATCAATTAACAATTAACAATAATAGTAAAATAAATAAATATAAATTATTACAAACCTCTGGCTCATAGTCATCATCATCATCATCATCATCATCATCACTGTTATTTTTAACAACATTTTGTCTGACTTTTCTTACTGTTTTTTTTCGTGTAACAACTTCTGGTAATTTTTTTTCATCTAACTTTGGAATTTTATTTTTTTTTTTTGTAATAACAATGTCAAATTCAGTCTCTGAATCTTCATCAATCAAATCTAATATTTTTCTCATGTCTTTAAGTTTTTCACGTTTTTTATCAACAACAACTCCAACACAACTGTCATCAAGTGATGGTGCTGGTGGAGATGATGGTGTAGTTGGTATTTTTGGTCTTCTTGATGATGGTGTTGATGTAGGTGTAGTTGGAATTCTTGGTTTTCTTGATGACAATTGTAGTGGTAGTGGTGGTGGTGGTGACAATGGTGTACTTGGACTTGTATTTAGTCTGACTCTTGGACTTTTTCGTCTGCTTGTTATATCAGTTGTTTTTTTATTTTTCTTTGGAGTAGCATCAGATTGAATTGTTTTTTTATTAATATCATTACTACTATTAGCATCATTAAATATAAGTGGTCCATCAATTTTATATCCTAATTTTTGTAAACCACTAATAAATATATCACGAAATTTATTATAATCAGGTGTATCATTAAATTTTAATTCAGAAAGTAAATTCATATATTTAATTATTGTAGATGGTACATCATCACCAAAACATTCTTTTAAAAAAATTTTAATATTATCAAATGCTTTTTCTTTGAGTTTTTGTACAGATGATGGATCTTTTAAATTTTTTTCCCATGGCAAATAACCAGCAAGCCATTGAATAATATTATATGCTAATATTTCAAAATCACTTCTCATTGTTGGTATACCAAAATGTGCATCACGACTTGTATATTCAATAGTACCATTATGAGCTTTTTTAGGATCTAATTTATAATCTGTTTTAGTTGTATAATGTGATGCTAGACCAAAATCAACAAGATAAACTTGATTTGAATTTTTAATATCTAATAAAAGATTAGCACCTTTAATATCAGCATGTATATATGTTCTATTATGAATATATTCAAGTACATCAATTATTTGAATTGCTATTTTATAAACAGTATGCTCAGAAAATTTACGATTATTTTCTAAAAATAATTTCCATAAATCAGTACCATAACGATCCATAACAACAAATCTATATTTTGTTCCTTTATAATCATGACTTCCAGAACCATTAAATTTTGGCATACCAAGATTTGTTAACTTTTTTTTTTTTCTCCATGTTTCAACTAGAAAATACACACAACAATATAATTATTATTAAAAATTATAACATAACATAACATAACTATTTTATTATTTAAATAATAAAAACTTACTGTCATCAGGTTTGCAATTTCGCATATAAAAATGCATTTCAACAAATAATGGTCCATTACCGTGTGGTTCCTAATAAAATAAAATAAATAAATAATATTAAAATGAAAAATTAAGTTTAATTTTTTTTTTTTTTTATATAATTATTACAATTTTTATAACTGCTGGATATTCCTTTGGTAATTTTCCAGAGTATGGTGCAGCTAAAATAAAATACAAAAAAAATAAATAAATAAATACAAAAGGATGTACTTTGAGAGAAAAAAAAAGAAAAAAAAAATGATAATAATAATTACCAGAATAAATTTCTCCAAAACCACCAACTCCAATGGATTTACCAATAATCCATTGTTTTTTTGCCATATCAGTTAATATTTCACCAGCATTTATTGGATCTGGCATTTTATATCCATTTGCTCCTTTTTTACCTGGACCTTTTTTACCACCCTTGGCAGCCATTATTCGAGGTTATATACAATATACAAATAACAATTATTTTACAATAAACTTGTTGAATTATAATACAAAAATATCATAAAATTGATAATATTTCAATTGACAAATTGATAGGCTTATCAATATTGTTTGAAATATCGATCAACTCAAAATTATGCGAATTTAAAAAAATTGATAACAAGATTTTTGTATGTGTGTATAAAAAAAGAAACAGACAATAACAATCTCATATTCCTCACACACGACAGCTTGATATAAAAATTCCGCGCAAACTGTAAAATTCAAAAAATATTTTATAGTAATTTCAGACTGTAAATTTTAAATTAAAAATATCCCCAGGTTTAAGACAGAGAGACAGAGAGAGAGAGAGAGAGAAAAAAATAAACAATTTATTTAAAAAACCGTTTAAAAAAAAAAAAAAAAAACAACAGCTGTCTTTTTTTGTAAAAGTGTATGTGTGTAAAGAAATAGGGTAGCTATGCTGCAATGCAAGGGTATTTTTCCCTCCAATAATTTGTATCTGCATATGTATTTGTAAACTACCCTATTGTAATGTCAAACTGAATAAAATATAATTGTATTATTATCTATTTTTATATAATATTGTATAATATAGCTAAACAGGCACAAGCATGTTTAAAAGTGTTTAAAACCAAAAAGGTTTTACATCCTGTAACATAAAAAATTTACTCATATTTTACCCTCCAAAAAAAATAAACTATCTTACACATGTATTTTATAAGTTTGTCTTTGAATATTTATTCATTTAATTATTTTTGAATAATATTTACATTATTAAATAGCAAAAATTTGTTGAATAGATATATATATAGTTTAATTAATTTGTTTTTGTTTACGTTGTTGTTGTGGTTGTGGTTGTTGTTGTTGTCAATACAAGCCGGTTATTTTTTTATATACAAGTATAAATAATAATAATAAAATCAGTATCACGTGATTGAGAGTGAGTGTGTTTAATTAATCATTCAAAATATATTATTATATTTAAAAAAAAAATATATAGGTATATTAAATGGCACAAACAGAGTCATCAATCATTGATACTGACAGTGGAATTGCAAATGGTTCTAATGATGAAGCAATTCCAAATAGAAATCAATTTGATGATAATGAACCGGTACATATATTTGAACAACAAAAAACACCAAATCATAATATTAAATCAATGAATAATTCAATATTTAATACAATATCTAAACTTGTTAATCCACCAGCCAAGGTAAAAATTTAATATATTTATATTTAAATATAATTTTTTGTAATAGATATAATTAGCTATTGTTATTATTATTTTAGGTACCAGAAATTCAAGATTTTACAATTGTCAAGCCAATAAGTCGTGGTGCATTTGGTAAAGTATTTCTTGGATATAAAAAAACAAATACTGATAAAGTATATGCAATAAAAGTTATGAAAAAAAATGAAATGATACATAAAAATATGGCATCACAAGTTGTTATTGAAAGAAATGCATTAGCAATAACAAGAAGTCCATATTGTGTACAATTATTTTATTCATTACAATCATTAACATGTGTTTATCTTGTTATGGAATATATGGTTGGTGGTGATTTAAAAAGTTTACTTGGTTATTTTGGTTATATGGAAGAATCAATGGCTAGTTTTTATATTGGTGAAGTTTGTTTAGCACTTGAATATCTTCATTCACATGGTATTGTACATCGTGATATTAAACCAGATAATATGTTATTATCACGTGAAGGACATGTTAAATTAACTGATTTTGGTTTAAGTAGAATATCAACACTTCATCGTGATCTTGAAATATCTGATTTAGTTAATTGTACACCAAGTTTATGTGCAAGAACACCTGGACAATTATTATCATTAACATCACATTTATCATTTGGTTCTGGTGGACGTTCAGTATGTGATGCAAATATTATTAATACAAGTGATGATGATGATCATCATGATAATAAATTAACATTATCATTAACTAAAAATCAACATGGTTCAATAAATTCATTAATATTATCACCACCATCATCAACAAATCAATCAATTGGTCAAATATCACGTATATCTGGTTTAACATTATTTCAATCACCACCAGAACAAAAATCAATTGATAATTCATATAATAATGATTCTAATAATGATAATGTTGATATTGATGAAGATTCATGTAGTAGAGATAGTTTATTAAGTACATGTAGTTATCATACATGTGATACATCATCAATAAAACAATCAGATGATTCAAGTAAAGATAGTAAATTAATAACAACAACAAATAGTGATGAATCAACAATTGAAGAAATAATATTAAAAAATGATAAAATAATAATTGATGATACTAGTCCAGTTAGTACATGTACCAAAAGAATACGTGGTACTAAAAGAAAACGTAAAAATAATAATAAAAATAATAATAGTAATAATAATAATAATAATAATAATAATAGTAGTAGTATAATATTTAATACAACTGGTTTAACACGTGAAATTAATTTAATGGAAATTGAAAAAGATAGAACACCTAAAAGATTAAATCGTGGTACAGTATTTACAACAAAAAATTTAAATAATCATGATGATGTTATTAATAATAAACAAAATTATTTATTAAAATTAAAAAAAAATAAACATTTATTATTAAGTGATACTAATAATCGTGTTGCATTTAGTACACCAGTAACAATTATTAAAAGTGATGGTAATCATGATTATAATAATATTAATAATCATATTAATAATAGTAGTTTAAATTCATGTAAAACAACACGTTTTGAATTTCCAATGTCAAATATAACACCAACAACAGCATCAACATCAAAAAACCAAAATCAAAACCAACATCAACCAACAACAATAACAACAACAACAACAACAACACCAATTAATGGTAATTCAACAAGTCATAATAATAATGATAGAATTGGAAATATAATATCACCAATAAAAACACCAGCAGGATCAGATACACCATATACACCATATCGTACACCTAAAAGTGTTAGACGTGGTGGTATACAAAATAATATTAATAATCGTTCTGATGATCGTATACTTGGTACACCAGATTATCTTGCACCAGAATTATTATTGAGACAGGGACATGGTCCATCTGTTGATTGGTGGGCACTTGGAGTTTGTTTATATGAATTTTGTACTGGTATACCACCATTTAATGATGATACACCACAAGCTGTATTTGATAATATATTATCACGTAATGTTGCATGGCCAGAAGGTGATGAATCATTATCAAAAGATGCTATTGATACTATTGATTCATTATTAACACTTGATCAAAATTTACGTCCATCAGCAAAAGATGTTAGAGTTATGAAATTTTTTAATAATTTTCCATGGGATGATCCAACAAAAGCAACACCACCATTTATACCACAACCAGATGATAATTATGATACTTGTTATTTTCAAGGTAATTTTATTTATTTATTTATTTATATTTTGTATATATATTTTTTTAATTATTATTTTTTTATTTTATTTTAGCTCGAAATATACTGCAAGATCTAAAAGTAAGTAGTTGTGAAAATTAATTTATTTTCATCAACTAAAAAAATAAAAAAAAAAAAAAAAACATTAGAATCATCAATTACTTATAAAATTGTATTTAATGAATTATTTTTCTTTTTTTAAATGTATATTTATATATAATTAAAACAATATTATAATTAATTCAATTGATTATTATCATATAGGTATATATATATATATATATTTTTAAATATTATTATTTTATTTTATTTTATTTATTGATAAAAAAAAAAAAATTCAGTATTTCGATAATTTTTAAAATTATTTTTCATTTTGTCTTATCAATATTGTTCGAACATTATGTAAAAACAATTAATTTATTCATTTTTTTTTTCTTTTTTTTTCTTTTAATGTAATTGATATTGTTATTTAAAAAATACATTACTAAGGTCGATCTTTAAGATTTTTTGAAATCCATGGAATAAAATGAGTAACTCGTGTATATACACCTGGATATTGTCCTTTACCACAACCAATTCCCCAACTGACAATACCAACTTGTGTCCATCTTCCATCATTAACCATCAATGGTCCACCACTATCTCCCTGTTTACAATTAATAAATTTATTAATTATTAAAAAATATTTTACTTATTTTTTTTCCTTTAGCTTATTTTAAATATATAATTATAATTAAACTTACAGAACATGAATCTTTTTCTGCTCTTCCAGCACAAAGAAAACTATCAACAATACCACCAGGTGCAGCTGTACCATATTTTTCTTTACATTCAGAATTTGTCCATACTGGTATTGCAACTTCTTGTAGTATTGCTGGTTGAGGTCCACCTGAATAAATATATTTATTTATTTATTTATTAATTTATATTAAAATAAAATATTGATTGATTTTATTACTCTCTCGTAATGAACCCCATCCAATAACTGTTGCAATTTTTCCATGATACAATTGTGAACCAGATGGTAAACATATTGGTCTTACACGTTCAGTAAATTGTACAGGTTCACTTAGTGTCAATACAGCAACATCATTATAAAGTGTTCTAACATCAAAACCTTTATGTCTAACAACTCGTCTAACACGTTTTTCAATATGTACAACTTCATTATTTGTTTTAATATTGTAATCACCAAGACGAACAGTTAATCTTGCAACATCCCATGAATTCATGCTGATGAATTTAAAAAATTTATATTATACCTATACTTATTTTTTAATATAATAACAAAACAAATAACTTACTGTGCAACACAATGAGCAGCTGTTAAAATATGTACATTATCAATAAGTGAACCACCACATACTTGTCTACCAGCATTAAATAATGCTGCAATCCATGGCCATTCACCTGGATCAGCATTTTGTCCACCGACAATTCTTTCTTGATCTTGATCACCATTTTTAGCTCCACATTCAGATATATCAAGTGATGATGATGCTGATGATATTGTACTTGTATATACTGGTTTTGGTGTTGTTGCACCAGGCCACCAACCTGGTTTTTTAGTTGGCCAAGTTGTAGCAATTGGTTTTCTAGTTGTTGTTGTTGTTGTTGTTGCTGTTGTTCTTCTTCTTGTTGTTGTTGTTGCTTTAGTTGTTGTTGATGTTATTGTTATTGGTCTTGATGTTATAATTGTTGGTGGTTTTGTTGAAAATGGTGCATGTGTTGGTAATGGTGGTATTGTATTATCTGGTGAATGTGTTGGTAATGGTGGTGGCCAAGAGCCAGGTCCAACAGCTTGTTGTGATATACCAATTATTTCTTTTTTATTTGATTCTTCTGGTTCCTGTTGTATAATTTGATTTGTTTTTTGTTTTTTTTTTTTTTATTTTATCTTGTATACATGAAATTTAATTTAATTTTTATTAATTACCTGTGGTTCTTCAACAATAATTACTGGATCTTCAATTGGTTTTGATGATGATGATGATGATGATGACGATGGACAACAAATACCAAATGCTAATCCATTATTACCAGTGTAACTACATGTATTTGAAAAACCAAGTACCCAACCATCGAGATCATCAAGATCTGGTATTTTAAAATATGGATAGCATTGTTTAAATGTTGTACAATTACCTTTTTCACCTTTTGATGTTAAACAAAAACCAGTAGGTTTTGTCATTTCAGTCCATGGTATTGCACGTTCATCACGAATATTTGGCAATATTTCAGCTAAATTATATTTAAAAAAAAAAAAAATTAAATAAATACATTAAAAATTGATATAGCAATAATTATTTTTTATAATAAAAATTTCTAAATCGTATTAGAATGCCAAGATATTTTACATATACATATACATATATTTTATTTTATTTATTTATTTTATTTATTTATTTATTGTATAGCTACCTCTACAAGAAAAAGTATATAGTGGTTCGTCGTTGTTATTGCAAGCATTGTGTATTGTGTACGCGATATAAATGCATGATTTAAATATGTGAAAATAAAGACCTGATTTTTTATTTATGGATAATGAAATTGAAAGAATTTTAAATTTACCTTCAACAACAATGGTGTCATCAATATCAGCAAATATATATTTTATATTTATTAAAAAAATTAATAATATATATTTCATTGTCAACATTTTTTTAAAATTATTTATTTTCACTATTTTTTATTTTTCAAATAATAATCATGACACAATTATATTTAAAAAAAAAAGAGAACATTTACTTGTTTTTTTTTTTTACAATCATAAAAGAAACAATAAACAAAACCAAAATAAACAAACTAAATTAAAATAAACGGTATTTTAAATTAGTTTATATATATAAGTACAGCAATTGTCACTGATTTGATGATTTCTTGACGGTTGACCACCAACTAAACCGTCCAACAAGTATTTCGCGAATTTATAACGGGCTTACCCTACTCTTCTTTAAAATCTTCTTTTTATTATTTTTTCCCACTGTCAATTGGTATCACCATCATCATTTTTTTTCTTCTCATTTATCTCTTTTAAAATTTAAAAATAATAATTAGAAATAAAATTTAATTATTTCAAATGAGATAAATATTATTTTTTCTATAAAAAATATAATAATAATAATAATAATAATAATAATAATAATAATAATAATAATAATAATATTGTTAAATAATGTGTTGTAAAAAATATATGAGAAAATATAAAATCATTGACTATTTGATGAAAAAATAAATAAATAAATGAATGAAAATTTTAATAATAATAAAGGCTTTTTTTTTTTGCACCATTAAATTTCCTATATATACCAATAATTGACCTTGAAAAATGAAAAAATAATGATGCTTTCAACGACCATGAACTTGTCCAGCAAGATCGTATTGCTTCAGCTAAGATTGCTACTTATTATCTTTAAACCAGTAGTTATTTTCTCTATCATCAAACATGTTTTTTTTTTATTATTTATTTATTATTATTAAATTGAAATTATATAAAAATAATAATAATAATAATTTCAACTTGATATTATTATTATTTTTTTATTTTATTTGTTCTTGAAAAAATTCAAGTGATTTACATTGTTATCTTGAGGTCCATGTAAAATATCAGTTCAAAAAAAAAAAGAAAAGTATAGGTATAAAATATAAATTTAAAAAAAATTATTAAAGATTGTGATGAGCCAAAGGAAAAGAAGTTTTGCGTGTTTGATATTTTAAAAAATTGTTTTTTTTTTTATAAATGCGATAGTGCGTGTTTGTTGGTGAGGGTTTGCTTGATTATGGTTTTCAAGTTTCAAACAGCAAGTTAGTCCCATAAATGTATATAAATATAAATATATAAATGATCAAGGGAGCAAACCACAACTCCTGGAATACAACCACCAGCTATACAATCTACATGCAACTTGTCAAACCGGACTTATTTGTGCTCCCAAAAATACCAACTTTGTTTTTATTTAATTTTTTTTAACTATATTTTTCTTATCTTTTTGCAAATAATTTTATAATAATATTATTATTTTACCAAAGTAAATAACGTCTCAAAGGCAAATGACCCAACATTTAAAGTTAAATATATTTTTTTGGTGTATTGAATAAGTTCAAGTGGTAAAAGAATATTCAAATGAGTGATTGTCGAGTCATAAAAAAATGTTTATAGATTTACAAACTGGTTCACTTAAATCAATGGATTGTATATATTATAAATTACCTTTGAGTTATTTATATTATAATTTTACAGCTAAGGTCGCAAATTTGTATTTGGTGCTAAAAAGATGTAGATTTGAATAACATGACATACTCTGTCAAAAAAAATTGGAAAAATTGAAACAAAACGATAAAAATTGTACAAAAATTTGTATATATAAATAAATAAATCTAATTTAATTGATTTAAAAAAAAAATCCATCATTCTTTGCAAACTTTTTTTTTTTTTTTTTTTTTTTCTATCATTTATCAAAATGTTTTTTGCTGAGATGAATGATGATTTCAATATTTAGGGTTTAAATTAAATAGTCATGTATATAACTCATGATTTTTTTTCATTCATATATTTATTTAAATTTTGATTTCTAATATATTTATAATTTTTTTTTTATTCAATAATATATCAAGGTCAAATTTTAATTTTACATAGGTATAGGTATATATATTTTATACAGTTAATTAGTTATAGTTGTCGTACTTTGAAACAGATGTTAATGATTTATTCATAATTTATTATTATAACGACTTTTTAAATTATTTTTATAAAAAATATTATATGTAAGTATATCTATTAACTATTTGTATTGTGATAAAATAATGGATAGTAAAAAAATCAAAATGACAGTCGTAAAAATGCTAACATAATGTTGGTTGGTATACAGTGAAGTCCTGAAGGGTTTTAGGTAACAGGAATTTCTTTACGACTTGATGCGAAATAAAAATAAAAAAAAAGAAGCAAATATATAAATAAAAAAAATAAAATTTAAGCCTGAAAAATATTTGCATGTCATTGCACTCAATATATATATATATATGTATCTTGGTTTATCAGAATAACGAATATTATTTTAAAAATTAAAAACATTTATATAATTTTTTTCTATTCTAAAAAAATGAAAATAATTTTGATCTATGTAGTATGAAAAAATAATAATTATTATTTTAGATCAAAATACAAAACTCAATTGTCAATATTGAAAAAAAAAAAAAAAAAAGAAAATATAAAATTCAAGGCCAATGAACTGATCAAGGTCAGCAACCTCAAGTCATCACAAAATCAACCCATTAACATTTTATTATTGTATTTTTTTATTTTAATAATATTTTTTATTTAACCTTCATCCGTCTCCCAATTATTATTATCAAAAATCATATTTCATTTTAAATCAACTCATTTATATATAAATATATGATACCTATAGGATAAATTAATAATTTTTTTGTTTTATTTTTAAATCAATTGATTTAAAGGATTATAATAAGGATTATTAAACAGGATAATAATAAAAAAATTTCAAATATTTATAAAACGTACTAATATAGTATTTTATTGTGGTATATTGAACATTGTAATAATATAATATCACCTCTGGCACAATCTCACGATGGCAAGATGTTGCGATAAACAAAAATAGTAACAAAAAAACATTATTTATTTTCATTTATTATTATTATTATTATTATTATTATTTTCATTTATCCCATATTTTTTTTAGTCATCATTATCATCATCATCATCATCATTTTTATTTATTTTTTTTCATTTAAATTACATATAATAATATAAGTCTCGTCTTACATCATTGTACGCTTTGCATTTTTTTTTTTCTTTTATTTATATAATTAATTAATTAATTTTGTTATTATAATTATAACATTTATAACAATAAACACAATTTAGCTTGATTATTCTAAATGAAAAAAATATAAAGTGATTAATGAGAATCTAATTATTTTTATTATTTTCGTAATAATTAACAGAGATTTAAAAAAAAAAAAAATTATTATTGACAAAGATATTAAACTCACAGTGTTGTGATTAAAAAATTTACTCATTAAATTCACTGGTTATTATTTCAAAATAATATATCAATAAAAAAATAATGATAATCATTTGATGTTTATAAATTGTAAATATTATATAAATATGTAACGAAAAAATAAAAAAAAAATAGTTAACAATTATTCAATGAGGAAACTTTTTAATCACGACATTGTGAATTTAATTATTTATTTGTTTATTTAATTTTTTTAAATATTTTAATAACAATAATGCAATGCGTACGTATGATTTATTTAATTATTTATTTAATTATTAAACTTGGATTGAATCAATTTATCTATTTTTAAAATCACATGAAATATATATTTAATTTTTTTTTATTATAAATAATCAGTGATTTTATTTTGATTCAATCCTTGTTAATTATGTCATGTTTCAAGCTCTTTGCCTTTTTTTTTTGTTTTTTTTTTTTTTTTTTTCTGTTATCAAAAGAGAATAACAATATTTAAGTTTCAAAATTTATACATTATCATATCTTATTTTTTCTCTTTTAACATTCACTCTTTTGACTTGTTTTTTATTTAATCTTAAAATTTCAACTCACTTATCATTTATTTTGATATTTTTTTTTCGTTTTTTTTTTTTAATTTTATTTTGTTTCATAAAAATAACAGTTTATTATGCATTATCTAAGTATTTTCTATTCAATAGAATCAAATAACTAATAATAATAATAATAAATCTATATGTTTTCTTTAAAAAAAATTTTTTTTTTATTCTCTTAATTTTGTCTTTTTTTTTTTTTTTTTTTTTTTTTTTTATTAACTCTCTTGAAAAAAAAAAAAAAAAATGTTTATTTTTTAATAAAATATAATTATTAAAATCAAATAATAATATGCATTTTACAATAATATATTTTGATCGTTGCTTTGATATTCGGTTAATTAATGTGGCTTTGATTTTGATTTTATTTTTTATATTAAATTTAATTATTATTAAACATCAAAGCACAAGTGCAAAAATTTTTACAATTTTTAAAATTAATTTTCTTATACAATTGTTTATAAATTTATTTTTATTTTTTTTTCTAATAATATTATATCGTTGATACTCATTTGATCATTTGATTCTGACTGAATCAATTACATGTACAATTATAAATTTATTTTTTATATAAAATGTATATAAAGATAAACTAACAAGTATTTTAAAAACCCTACAAAAAAAAAAAAAAAAATAGTAATAATAAAAAAAAAAACATTGACGTTTCTAACGTTATACGATCTTATTGCCTGACATTTATATTATTTTAACAATAACTTTTTTTTCTAATTTTCATAATTAATTAATGGCAATTATAAAGACACAAGTGGCACATAGAAAATTATGAAAATAAAAACAAAAACATAAAATTAAAAAATCAAAAAAAAAAAAAAAATATGTAATATTTAATTTAATAATCATTAAAATTAATTAACGAATTTAATCTTAGTTATTAAATTTAACATAAATTTATCATTAATATCATTCATATATTCTAATTCAAATATATATATATATATAATTGCAAATTGACAAAAATTGATATAAAATATAAATTTTACCAATTTTTATTTATTTATTTAATATAATATTATGATAATATTATTAATAAATGAAGTTTGATTATTAGAATGTTAATTTAAATTGATCTTATTAGACTATTGCTCTCGAATTAAAAATAATAAATGAAAGTCAATATAATATATAATAATAACTAACTAATTAATATATATTTTTTTATTTTTTTACTTAAAAAATTTAAATCAATTTTGATTATAATTATTATTATCATAATATTAACAATTTGATTTTAATAAATCTAAAAATCGTATTTTTCTAAATAATTATTTTAAAAATGAGCAATTTATATTTAATCAATAGCCTATGATTATTTATATCTATAGGTATATCAATTTGTTTTTTTTGTTTTTTTTTATTTTTTTTATTTAATCTAATAAGTATATATAAATCAATAAAAAACAAAAAAAATATCCAATCAATTATGACTTATGATATATAACAGTAAACAAAGCTTTATAATATCTTTGATTGTTTTAAATTATTAATAATAAAAATAATAAAAATAATAAAAATAATTATACGCACCCTACTACACTTAATTATTGCCACCACCATCAGATGGACTTTACCTTGTCTTATTTACAATAAAATCATTGTTGTTGTTGTTGCTTTTTTTTTATTCTCTTATGTTATTTATAAAATAGTAATAATAATAATAATAATAATAGAATATAATAAAGAATAATAATAATAAAATTAATAATAGTAATTGTATTATTGATGATATAAAATTCACGTATTTGGAACTTCATGAATGTGTTGTGAATGTTGATGTCCAAGATTATGTGAATTTGTTATTGGTGATGGTGGTGATGGTAATTGTAATTCAATGAATGTTATATCAAGTTGTATTTTATTTGGATCACTTGTATCATCTGGTGAAGCTGGATTACTATGATTTCTATCATTATGATCATTGTTAGGTTTATGGCTAACTTCAAGAAGAAAAAAATCTTCATCAACATACCAACGTACCATATCATCATCAATTTTCGCTGTAATTCTGTAACAATTAATTTTTAATTTTTTATTAAAATTTATTTTTTATTTAATCATTTAAATATATATTTAAATAATAAATAAATTAATAAATAATCAAAAATGAAAAGACAGTATAAATATGTAAATAATTAAACAAAATTTTTTTTTTTTTCTATTTCAAAAATAATTTTCTTTTTTCATTCTTTTTTTTTTTTTTTGATTAATTTAAATATGACATGATGAAATCAGATTGGATCAGATATTATATTATATTATATTTTATTTTATTTTATTATATTATTAATAATGATATTTGCAAATTGTTAGTTTTGTGCAATTAGAGTTAAAATTAATAATGAAATTTAGCAATTAATAAAAGCAGTTATTATTATTATTTTATTGTATTTACCCTAATTATTTGTGTCATTTTTGTTTTTTTTTTTTTTGATTTTTTTCATCAATAAATTTTTTAATTATCAAATTTTATTGAAAAAAAAATTAAATAAATTAAATAGATTTAATTGATATATTTATTTTATTTTATTTTTCAACTAATAAAAAAATAATAATTGAAAAAAAAAAAAAAAAAGAAAATCGAAATAACTAATAATAATGTCACCGTTATTTGTCATGCACTACTAACTCAATTATTGAAAAAAAAAAAAAAAACAAAATAAATATGAGTAGTGATGACAGTCTACTAAACTTACCCCTTTGTGTTTTTTCGATATAGATTATTAATTGTCGAGGATGTAATTTTGTACTTTGACTCAATCTGTAAAATAGAAAAAAGTAGAATATTAGAGTTTTGACACTTATGGTCATGCATGCTATTTTTTTTATTTTTATTTTTTAATTTTTCTTTCTCGAATTAAAACAATATTTATCTTTTATTTTTTTTAAATCCCGTATTTAAAAAATTTATTGATTTTAATTTATTTATATTGATATTTTAAATAAAAAAAGAAAAAATTGTCTTTTAATTTAAAAATCACTGGTATTGTTTGTCTCTATATACTGATAATTATTTTCCACTTTTTTCTCAATACATTGATGAATTATGATTGATATTTAATTTAATCAATCGTCATGTTTTAGTTGTATTATTATTTTATTATTAATATTAATATTATTATTATTATTATTATTATGATTATTATTATTTAATTTGATAAGCAACACCAATTGATTAATAAATAAAAAAAAGAAAAAAAAAAAAAAAACAGGTTTTGCGTGAGTATTTTATAGCGGGTTGGGGATATGCACAAATTAATATTAATTAGACAATAAAAAATAGCTTTGTGCATGGGATATATGTAACACTGTGTAATTATAAAAATACGCGATAATTCATGCATTAATAAAAATTTTTTGAGCAAGGCAAAAGTGCAATAATATTACGATTGGTATTAATTAATATTGATAATGTGTGAATGAAAAATTAAACACAAAACTTGATAATGTAACTTAATGCAAAAATGAAAAAAATGAAAGTTAATGACGTAAATATATACTTATATTTATATATATATATTTTTTTTTACAAAGAATGTTGTATTATCAATAATTGTTTTTTGATTAACAATTTTTGATATTACTTAAAAAGAGAATTTTATTTTACTTGAAAAAGAAAAAATAAAAAAAAAAATTATATTCTATAATATAATTTATTTTTTTTTGTTTTGTTTCGTTTGTTTTTTGTTTTTTTTTTTTAAATTAAAGATAGATACTTAAATAGCTTAACTATTATTTGTTTTTGTTTGAATTTAATAAGAATATAGTTGAGATGATGGTTGGTTGTTGCTTACAGCATTGATCAATCCTTGTACACTTGGTGGTGTAACATGAAGTGGTGTATAAACATCCTCTGATTCTTGTCTGACATATAACATAACACGTTCTTCAGCATCATTAACATGTAAATGTGATGATGATGATTGTTGTTGATGTTGTAAACGTAAACGATTACCAACACCTTGTACAAGTGTATTTTGTGGTACATTTTGTAGTACACCACCTTGTAATTCAACTTGCATTAATAATGAATCTTTTTTATCATGCAATGAATTAATATTATCTTGTGGAAAATGATTATGAAATTTTAATGCTGGTAAATTTGGTCTACCACAATTTGGATATGGACTACTTGATCCAGTTTTAATACCACCACTTTCACCATTACTAAGTGATGATGTATCAGTATCACCACCACCACCACCACCACCTCCACCAGCACTTCCTCCTCCTCCTCCTACACTACCATTACCACCACCACCATAAAATCCTGATAATTCCATTGTTGAAAACTGAAATAATATAATTATTATTAATTATTTAATATTATATGTAAAATTAATAAATTTAATTATTTACTTTATCAATTGAATGTTCAGCTGGTGGTGTAAATAATACTGGTGGTTTATGAAGATCAGCCATACAATAAAATTCACTTCTTTCAGTAACTGAATGATAAAGTTCATCCAATTTTTTTCTTCCAGTTGCTGTCATTTTTCTTTTTGCTGCTCTTCTTTCTTCATCACGTGTTTTTCTTTCAGCACCCTTTTTATTATTAATTATTAATTATTAATATATAAAAAAATTTTTTTTTTTATATTTATTATATTATTTACCTTATCACAAAAAACTTTAATTTGACAATAACCACGATGTGATGGTGCTGTATAATTGTGTGCATGTTGAGGTGGTTCTTCATAAGTATCAACTTGAATATGCAATGGTAAACCCTTGACACCTTTTTGACTTGAAAAATCTGTGCTGAGACACTGAACAGCAACATTTATCTATTAAAAAAAAAAAAAAAAAAAAAAAACAAATTGCATTGATTAATAATAAAATAATAATATTAAAATAATAAACACATAAAATTTATATAATTTGCAAATTAAAATCAAGGATTATTATTAATTAAATTACCTTTGCTGATGACTCGAGAGGATTCCAATAAACAGCAATTGCATTGTGTGCTATTTCGTCAATGCATCCAGTAAGTCCAACACTATTTTTTGTATCTACAATGAAAAAAATAATAAATAAATATAAATAAATAATTATATAAAAATGATAATTTAAAAAACTAATACATTGATATATCTATTGAATTATTTATTAATACAATTAACGGTCTGTATGCACAACATATAACATTCAACAGGAAAAAAATATATATGTTTATTATATTTAAATAGCAAATGTAAAAAAAAAGAGAAAAAAATTGCATAAATTTATGTAGATTAAGTTGCCACGTGTTACACTGAGGCTTACCGATTTTAATCCTCCAAGTTGACTCAATGAACATATCCGACAGCTTGCGTAAATGTTATAGATATATTTATAGGTATTTATGTATATGTATATGTATAGATATTTATTTATTTATTTATTTATAAAATTGATTAAAATAATAATAAAAAAAACTTACCAGCATCAAGAATTCTTTGTTTAACCGAATGTTGTCTTCCATGCCAAAATTGCCATGCTTTTATTTCATCCTCTGGACTTTTTTCTTCTCGAAACATTAACATTACGACACTCTAAAAATATAAAAATATAATAAATAAATAACATGGACAAATAATATTTTTATATATAATATATATGTATATACAAATAGAGTAACAATATTGCTCAGAGTAACTTGTTTATTATGATGTAGCAATAAATTCAATAATCAAAATCAGATAAATAATAGTAGCAATAAACATTAGCCTAAGGTGATGAAGTCAAGTTGTTAAATATTTTTATCCACACTATAGTTATAATATTATAAACAATAAAAATAAATAAATTAAAATAAAATAACAAGATTTTTTAGTGTTTCGGGTGAATGAACGTTCAATATTATTATAATAAATAAATAAATAAATAAATAAATAAATAAATATCAGATTGATAGACTTTATCATTTTAACTGAGATTTGTTACACAAAGTTATGCGCCAATGATTATTTTATTTAATTTTACTATATTATTATTATTATTATTTAAATTATTGTATAGGTAGATTGTATTTATGTATATTGAATTTTAAAATGGACAAATACCGTTGACTAGGTTTGCGTGTTTAACATTGGGCATCATTATGCGATTGGAGCATCAGCATGTTCGATTAGTAATCAGTAATACAGCCAAGTTGTTTTTCTTGGTGACTCGTTTTTTTTTTTTTTTAAATATATATATATATATATATGTATTCGTAATAATAATTATAATAATAAAAATAATAAATTTATATATTGAAATTAAAAAAAAAATAAAAATACATTAAAAAGCTTGTTCCCACACGTTATTTGTGATCGGCTTAAATCATTTTAAAAATAAAAAAATAAATACATATAAGTATATATATATATATATACCAATATAAAATTATATCTTTAAAATCATTAATTTATTTTTAATTTAATTTATTTATTTGATATATATTTTATTTTCTTTTTAATAAATTCTCCAGTAAATGTAATTGGAATAAGTTGATCTCATTCGTCTTATCATGATATCATCTGCATATTTTTTTATATATATAAATCAATCTATTTTTGTTTTATTATTATTATTATTATTATTATTATTTAAAAAAATGTAATTCGTTAACGAGAACTAAGCTGACATACACAAGTCCAAATAGATTTTATTAATTTTATCATTAAATTGAGAAAAATTATTATTAATTTTTAAAATAAATGAAAAAAAAAAAATAAAAAGAAGTAAAATTAAATACATGTAATAATATGATAAATATCAATCTTGTCACTTGATCTCATAAAATAATTAATATAAATAATTGATAATAATTAAAATAATTACCTTGACTGTTTGACCAGTTTTAAGAAGTGGCTTATCAGGATCTGGTACATAGTCCAATGTTATACCATAAAACTGTCCTTTATTAATATATGTTATTCTATCATCTTCACGTCTTTGTGATGTACTTATTGGTGATTCCAAATGATACTTGAAACCATAAGCAGAATAACTGAAAAAAAAATTATAAAAAAAATAATTAAAAAATTTATCTACCTAATTCAGTAGTACATGTATCATATCATGTATCATCAAAAATATAAAAATATAAAAATATATATATATTTATAAACTAAGACTAGTTTTGAAAAACCAGTTGAATTACTATTTTCATATCAGTAGTTATTCTCACTTTGGTATAATTTTATTAATCATTCATCAAGATAAATTAAAATATTTAATTTAAAAAATTAATTCAATAAATAATTATTATTCAAAAAAATTAAAAATATTAAATAAAAAAAATATTATTAACAAAAGTTGGACATGTTATCCAAAGGAAGTTGTGTGTGTATGTCAATTTATCTAAATTCAACAAACATGGACAAGTTGTAATATACATACACTATCAGTATCCAAGTCTAGTTAAACTATCATATCGCAATATATATATATATTTCTTTTTTCTTTTTTCTTTTTTTTTTAGACAATATGTAAGTATATCGGTAAAACTGGGTGTCATGTAAAACTGCGTGAGTAGGTGTATAATAATTTCTTTTCATTTTTTTTTTTTTTTTTATTTATTTTCTTTCGTTGTTATTATTATTAGTTTTTTTTTTTTTTTTTTTTTTTTTTTTTTTTAATGGTGCCGGTAAACTTGGTGATATGGATAAGTCTCCAAGTGATAAGACTACAGGGTGAAATACAATTTTATGCCAAAACGAGTTGAATGGCCTGTTTATAAATATTTCCCACCAATAATGTTTATTTTTTTTTTATTTTCTCTTTACTATGTGTATATGAGTATTTTTAAATTAAAATTATTTAAACTAACACCATGTACATTTTACAAGCAGCAAGCAATCAATTTCAAATAATATATTCTCATATAACGGACAATTTTTTATGTCTCCACCCATTTATTTATATATTCAACTAAAAAATAATCTATTTATTTTATTTTATTTTTATAAATAAAATTATATGAAAAATTAAAATTAAAACTTACGTTTTTGGTATTTGTATTTTATCAGCATCATTTTGTCTACCAAAATCATGCCATGGACGTGATCTTGGTGGATTTGGTGTTGTACTTGGATTTGGTGTTACCAAACCACGTTGTACTTGTGGTTGTGTATGATTTTGTTGTAATTGTAATTGTAATGGTTGATGATGTATAACAGCACCACTTTCAAGTACAACTGATGTACTATTTGTTGTACCACCAGGACAAAGTTCTGTATAATCAAATGACGACTAAAAAAAAAAAAAAAAAAAAAAAAAAAAATTAAAAATTGATATTAATAACCAGTTTTATACCTATACATAAAATACAAGTATAGATATGATAATCAAAATTTTCTATATGACAGGATATTAAAAACTAATGACTTGTATTAAAAATTAATATGATAATAATCAAATAAATATATACGTGGGTATAGGATATAGGATATATTTGATAAAATTAATATATGGAAACATGACCTAACAAAAAAAAAAATTAATAAAACAAATAAAATATTTACTTGATGAAGTGTTGTTGGTGGATGATGATCTTGTCTTGGTGTAACAGCATCAGCACCAATACCAGAATCAGGACTTGGTAAATCAACAGTCAATACTTTACTACTACTTGATGATGATCTTATTGCATGTGTTGTTGTATATGAACTTGGTACAACTTCATATCTAGTATATGATGTTGTTGTTGTTGGTAATGATGATGAACTTGATGATGCAAGTGTTGGTAATTGATCACCATTATTTGTAACATAAACAGTTGTTTCTTGATGTATACCATTTTGATTATTATTATTATTATTATTATTATTTCCATTTGTTGATGTTGATGTACCATATCCACTTGATTGTAATCTTGGACTGCATGATGAATATGGATCATAAGAACTACCATACTGTTGTATCTTTAATAAAATTTAATCAATTAATTATAAACAACTGTAATTTTTTATTATTATTATTATTATTATAATATAAAATAAAAAATTATGACAATTAATTAATTTATATACTTGTAATTGATGTTGTTGTTGTTGATGATGATGATACATTCCTGGTGGTGTTGGACTATCCGGTTGATCCTGTTTAAGCCGTTTATTTGTTTGTTGTCCACCACGTGATGAACTCAAATCTTCCGGTTCTCTTTTAACACCAGTTATACCACTTGATGATGTACTACCATCATGACGTAATGATTGTGGACTCAAAGGAAGCGGAAGACTACCACCATTACCACTTTGTATATTTTGATTTGGACTTGGTGATTGTTGATTGTATTGATGAAATAAATGATGAAGTTCACCACCATTTCCTGTATCATTACCATTATTTTCAATACGATTTGATGAATTTTCTTGTACAAGAAGCTTTTGTCCCATTACTCCACTGTAAAAACAAAAATATTATTATTATTATCAATAATCATATTGCAATTTTCATTTTTATTTATTTATTTATTTATTTATTTATTAACATATATAAATATGTATTTTTTATTATTTGATGATTTATTTATAAAGAAATAAGACTCCAAGGTGTTTTATTGCAATACGTTATTGCATTATTAAAAATAGTTAACATGTTGTATTTAGCATTATAATACTTTTTTTTTTTTTTTTTTTTTTTTTCAACCCTTATATGTATACCAAGTGCAAATTTTTTATTCGCTATAAAAGCACTATCTTTTTCTTATTCTTCCTCTTCAAACACCCTTCAAAAAGTAAAGGGAAAATATAAATCTACCATTTCTCGTCAACTTTTTTATATTTTTTATTTGGCTCTTTGCACCAGCTTCATCGTATCAATGCAAGCATATATACACATACCTTTTATACCTACGGTCAGATGCTTCGATACAATGCCTTTTTTATTATCTTTTTTTTTTTTTTTTTTTCTTATTATTTTATTTTGATACCTGATCTTCAGTTTCATATACATATGATATAAAAAGTTTATACCCTGATGCTCTTCAGTGTTACTCTATATCTGTCTTTTTTATTTTTCTATTGTTCAAATGTATAAAATATATATATGTACTTGATATATGTACTTGCATGTACACAATTATATTTATATAATAATAATAATAATTTTTAATATAATTTTTTAGAGTTTTAAATTTTTGCGTAAGTAGGAAAAAAAAAAAATTTAAATATTAATAAATAAATAAATAATTAATTAATTCGACCGTATTTTTATATTTTCTTTTCAATTTTTAATTTTTAATTTATTTATTTAATAATAATAATAATAATACAAGGATAAAAAAGAATGTCATAACTCGCGGCTATGAGATGCTGATATTTATTTATTTGCAAGGGAAAAGAACCTATGAATTCGGCTTATGTGAAATGGATCTGACGACGAGTCCTCGATCGTGGGTAATGCGATGCTAATCCGACGGGAGCCAAGATATGCCAAAGGGATATACACATATTTCCCTTTTGAATATTTATTTTATTTTATTTTTATTATTTCAACAGACTCGATCATATCCCAGCTCATACATAATATTATATGCGCATGAATCAAATATATATATATATGTGTTTTTTTATTTATTATATTTTTTTTCATTTAATCAAATAATAAATAATCATAAATTATACTGATTTGTTGGATTGTGTGACAAATATCTTTTGAATTTTGCACATATACGTATATATTTTTATATTTTTATATTTTTATATATTTTTTTTTTTAATATTCAAATGATGGTAATTATTTATTTTTTTTAAATAATTTTAAAAATTAACAAGATATATGTACCTATATCATATATATATATATATTTTTAAAAAAATAATTCGATGATGTATTTTTTTCAACAATTCAAGGCCCCCCCATGTTGACTTATGATTTCATATAATAAAATTTTTTTATTATTATTTTTTACGGTTAATAAATAAATTGACTATGTGTATATTGTAAATAGTCGATAAAGATAAGTAATAATAAATCAAAAATAAAATATCAAGTGTAATATCCAATGTGTCTATATATTGATAATTAAATTGCAGCTATAATAAAAATAATTATTGTGTTGATGAGTGCGTATATATATATTGGTACATAATGAGCCTTTTACATTGACAATGATGATGTTGGTGCAATAAATGTGTTTATATATTTTTTATTTATTTATATATATTTTAAGGTTCATCAGGTTTTGATGGGTCAATTTGAGGTCAACAAGATTAAACAACATATTATTGTACCCACTGTATTGTACCACATATATTTATTAACATAAAATATATATATATATATACATTTTTTTTTTTTTTATGGGTACCTAGAATAAGTATATGTATACTTGTTTTAACAACCGGATATTATGACAAATTACCTCAATGTAATGCTTTTTTTTTAAACAAAATAGAAAATTTAATAAATTTAAAATAATAATTTCATGTATATACAAAGTCAGTGAATTTTTATAAATATATTATACGTCAAAATAATAATATTCTATTGGACTCTCTTATATATTTTAAAACTCGAAATTCAAGTCCTGGAAAAAGTTGTTTGTTGTGGTTCAACTACCCAGTTATATGATGATACTATTTTTTTTATAGTTACATTCTCATGTACTTAGTCTATTAAAAAATATTATCATCATCACGTACTGTGAATTTTGAGAATATTATTATATATACAATGTATACCTATATCCTAGAAAATATCATTTAAACTAAACAAGTACAAGTATATGATTATTTTATTTTTATTTTAATTTTTTAGAGTAGTAGACAATGGTAATAATGAAGCACGTGTTAAAATTGCGTGTAACAATGTACATTTGATATTGTGACCCTAATAATTATATGTGTTTTGTTATATGAATATAATTTTTTAAATTAAATTGTGACTTGCGTTTGTTTAATGATTAAAAAACTTTTTTTTATATATTTTTATGAAAATTATACTTGTTATATACGTATATATGTATTTTATTATTAACCATTGTCATCACACTGTAACATGATTTTATTGTGGCAAAAAAAAAAAAAATTTTAATAAATGGGCAAATAAACGTGTGTGATATTGTCAAGACTCAAAATACTATATATGTTCATCATCATTACGTGTTGAGCATTAAATTTTTGCCCTTTCTCCATCTTTACTTGACTTTGTTTTGTTTCTTTTTTTTTTTTTTTTTTTTTTTTTAATAGTTTTATTATTATATGAATTATTTTTTATTCGTTTAAATATTTAAAATTTTTATTATATTTTTTTTTATATGAGAATTCCGTTGGTTTTTGAAGCTAGTTACATTTAATGGCGTTGACATGCGTAAAGTAGAAGGACGACAAAGATCAGAGGGCATCAGAGCACTTTTTAACCAACGTGATTTGCTTGTATGGTATATATTACCATCGTTATTGCAAAAATTATTATTATCATTTTTTTATATTTATTTATTTCAAGAAATATACCTATATATATATATATAAGATAGCAAAGTGAGAGTTCATTCACCTCTCTCATCATTATCATCATCAATTTACACAGATTTTTCTGTCGTGATAAAAAAAAAAAATAAATGACACTTGCTTAAAATATTCATCCAATTATTATTATTATTATTATTTATTAATATACTTGATTCATTTTATTTGAATTATTATTATAAATATATATATATATATATTTTTTTTCCTCAATAATAAATTGTAAATATATATTTTTATAAATTATTTGCTCTACATTGAGATGAAAAAATATATATAATATACAATTTACCTTGTTGTTAACCTTGAAAAAAAATAAATATACAAAAAAAAAAAAAAAGCTATTATCATTTATTTATATTTTTATTTATTTTAAAAAAATAGTCTGGACATGTACGCATTTCGAATGCAATCTAAAGTTTTTTTTTTTTTTTTATTTATATATATATATATTTATACCCAAAGTCGAGCAAAAAATATCATATACATAACAATATATAAATCTACTAATAATAAAAAAAAAATAAAATAAAATAAAAATATGTAATCGCACTCGGACATATTTCGTGTGGGCCGTGTCTAGACTTTTCTTGCAACCAAATCAAACCACTCACGCACGTGATATGTGATATTATATATATATTTTAGTATATTTAGTATATTTAGTATTTTAGTATTTTGTATTTAGGTATTTATACCCACACACAATATTTTTATAAAAATAATCATTTAAATAATAATTACTATAATTTAAAAAATATAATACATCTAATTACTCTATTAATTGTTACAATAATAATGAAGAAAAAAAAGAAAAAAAACTGAAATTGAAATTGAAATCTCGTTAAATAATATGATGACAATGAAATTGAATTGCATGCATGAGTACACGAATAGATTTAAATCTTTTCATCTTTTCATTTCAGTTTATTTTGTTTTGTTTATTTTTATAATAATATTATATTTTATTTTTTTTTTTTTTACTTATTCACTTGGGGTTAAACATTTATTTTTCATCTCACTCAACAGACAAGATATATATATATATATATATACGTACATATATAGATAGACACTGTTGAGCTTTAACGATCTGGCTGCGTACAAATCGTTGAGATATTATCGAAAGGGTGAGAAAAAATTGAGTAAAAGGATACTAAAAAAAAAAAAAATACATGTATATATATAATGCACAGTGTATAAAAATGTGTTATGAGATGGGAGTCAAGATTAGTGGTAAAATACCGTATAGTGAGTGAATAAAACGCGGGCAAATTATAATATTATCATTTGGCGGAAGTATATACCTATGTATATATGTATATACAGTGAAAAGCCAATTTTTTTTTTTTATATAAATAATAAATAAATATATAACAAAACGATATGATAAAAGAATAAAATAAAAATAAAAATATATAATAATAATAATAATAATTGTATATAGATGCATTTATTTATTTTTTATTTCAGAAGGCAAGTACATTGCGAGTTATAGAAAAAAATATAATATATAATATAAAATTACATTATGTTATGCGTTTTGTAAACCTCAACACTGCGAACGTTGACGATTCTCAACAGTAAATTAGAAAATATGCTAAACTTTCGATATAAATCAAAAGTGCCTGAGGACATTATGATGGGGGGTTAAATTAAAGGGGTAAATATTTCTCGAGACTCATCTTGTTTTTTTTTTTTTTTTCATTTCATTTGATATTTCATCTGATCTTGGTTGTATATTTTTAAAAGATAAAAAAAATGAAATATATGTATACATGAAGCCCTGGATAATGGAAATTTATTTATTTTCTTCTCGCTCTAATTTTTATTTATTTATTTATTTATTTATTTTTGCATATTTGGGGCAATGGGGTGCGACTGACATGAGGCACACGCTTTTGCTACTGTAGTTTGCAAACTAAGCAAATCGACCGGAAAATTAGTTAATTTATTTTATTGATATATTATATGTATAATAGATTTTTTTTTGAAAAAAACTTACGTTGCCCAAAGTTCATGTGATGGTAATTTAACATCACTTGTTTTATCTGGTAATTTATAATATTCATATACATATGGTGCTGATGATTGATCATCTGGATGACCACCACCACCACCACCGCCACCACCACCACCACCACCAACTCCTCCAGATACTTGATGTTGTTGTTGTAAATTGAGCATTGCCGCAGTTGCAACCGACAATGGATGCTCAAGATATCCACGCCAATCACCCTCCATACCCTGGACCTGCACCTGCACGGCCTGCACCCTTTTTTGTTCCTCCTCACTATCTTCTTCTATATTATGTTGTTGTTGTTGTTGTTGTTGATTATTTTCGTCGTCGTCAGTTACAACTTCTTGTCCACTTGTTACGTAATTTTGTTCACCACTGCTACCACCAACAACAACACCAGTTTCACAATCAGATGATGATCTACTACGTCTTCTAGAATCAAAAAAATAAAATAATTAAATATTATTATTATTATTATTATTATTATTTAATTTAATTTACTTATTTTTTTTTTTTTTTAAATTATTTATTATTCACATGAACCCTTAATGTCAATGCACACATGATCATCAATTTAAAATTTTTTTTCATTTTTAAATTATAAAAAATTATCATCATATATTTCTTTCTTTTTCTATTTATTTATTTATTTATTTACATATCTAAATTTCTTCAAACCCAAGCACGTACACATTGAATCCTATAAAAGCTTATCCTAATTTATGCATGTCGAATCAATCTTTAAAAATTTCCTTACCCCTCAAATATACAAATATACAAATATACTATATCTTTCTTTTTCTTTTTATATTTTTTATTTAAAAAAAAAAAACATTATATACTGTCTCTTGTACATTGTACACCTGGATAACCGTTTACCCAACAAAAATATATATACATACACATTTATGCCCAATATGAATGAGTAAAAAATAAATGAGAATGATAAAAAAATAAAAAATAAAAAATAAAAAATATACCTATATATATGAATATAAGGATAGATGACTATAGTCACACCGATAATGAGCTACCGCGCGCTTTATCCTGTTCAAATATTTTTCTTATGTATGATGTTTGTATAGGTCCATGGTAAAATCATAATAATTATTTGAATCTTCAACGGAATATCATGTGCAAAGAGTGGAAATACTGATGTAAATTAATCATCATTATATATATTAAATAAAAAAAATTTAAAAAATAAAAAAATAACTTTTTATTGCAAATTTTTATTTCAATTTTTTATTATATCGTTCATGATTTGTGAGATATGTAACAGAATTTTTGTTGTTTTATTTATTTTTTTTTTAAATTTTTTTTTAAGGATAAATTTAATATCAGGATAAATATCAATGACAGTGAGTTGATTTTATTTTATTTTATTTTTTTTTTGTATATAAGTATCTACCAGTCTTTTAGCTATAAATTTTTGGAATAAAATGCGATCACGTACGAAACATTATAAAAGCGCGAGGCCACTGACGATGTCGGCTTCTACTGAACCTTCAGAATAACGCGTGACTCGTTTACCGATCTTCCACTCTCTTGATCGGCCATCGTTCTTCATTCCTCTCATCTCATCTTGGTTCCAATATCATATACAATTTTTTCATTTATACATTTGATTATTATATTTTTTATTTTTTTATTGTTAAGTATAAATAGCTATATAGATAATATATGTAGTACATATATATGTATAATTGCACTTATTTTAAAAATTCACAACTTGTTCCCCAAGAGAAGAAGAAAAATTAAGTAAATGAATCAATGGCATTCAATGCGGATATATGTATATATATATATATATATATATATATATGCTAATTTTGATACATATTCTTTAAAAAACCCCCCAACGAATATTTTTAAAAAAATAAAACTTCACCTGCGTATCCGGTTTTTACCCTACACTGTATGAACTTCTTTTCAATTAACAACAAAATGCTCTACATCCCATTTCTTCACTTATTCTTTACAAAGATACATATTTTTTGTAATTTTTTTCTTCTCTTCTCTTTCAAACGAAGAGATAGTTTTTTTTTTTTTTTTTCTTTCATTTGACAATATGCAGATGAAAATTATTAACAATGTTGAAAAACAAATTTGCAAAATCATTCAACGGTTTTTTTTTTTTAAATTAAATTATGATATTTATTTAATAATGATGTATTTTTTTAAAATTAAATTGTATAATTTTATGCAGGATCGTCATCCATCTATCATCATCATCATCATCATTTTAAAGTCAGGTATAGGGCATCATTGTCCTGATGACTCTCTATTTCTCTATCACACATTACAAAAAATATATTTGCAAATATTATAAAAAATTTTTAAATATATACAGGATATTATATTTTAAAAATGACACGCAATCATTTAAAAGAAAAAAAACTATATATAATAATTTGAGGAAATATATATGATAAAAACACCTACATCTCAATAAATTATAAGCATCAATCAAATTTAAAATATATATATATACCTATTTGACAATAAAATTTGGTAGTTACATTGTAACATGAATATATATTTATTTATTTTTTGACATTATTTTGTTGTATATTGTTTAATATTCAACACAATATGTGTGTTTATCCACGCGACCTGTCATCCATGTGTCTTACTTTCAATAAATTTTAATAAATATAGGTATATATATTTTAAAATATTTTATTACATATCAATCTTGAATTTTTTTATTTTTCAAGCATTTGTGTGTATTTGAATAAATTGGTCACGCTTTTGATAAAGATGAAAGCAAATATGTTAAAAAAAAAAAAAAAAAAGTAGATGGATTGATGAAAGCTTGTCAGAACCCCATCATCATCATCATCAGCCACATTTTCCAACCCCCATTATTCACTCTCTCTCTCTCTCTCTCTTTAACCCCATAAAATATAAACTATATATTTGTTTTATTTTCATAGTTGAATAAAAAAAAAAAAAAAGAGTTGATATAAAATATATAAATACAAGTGAGAGAGAAATAATAATATATATATAATAAAAAAATTGACGTGGTCTCACGCTCAGTGTCGTTTGCCTATGCAAATATCAAACCCATCATACACACATACACCTCTTGGTACATAAAAAATAAAAAAATAAAAAAAATAAAAAAATATACACATTTACTTGTCATCTCACAGTTACATTAGTAATAATAATGAACGTGTCTATATATTTCCATTTTTTTGAAAAAATATATATATATATGTACTTTTAATATTTAATTCTTGGTATATATACTTTTTTTTAAAAGAAAAAAATTTTAAAAATAATAATAAATAAATATTAAAAATAAAAAAAAAAAAATCTTGCAATACATATAGGTGTATATCGTGAAGGTAAAGTGGATACACGTGACTCGCTAAAAGAATATGTGGATATAAATTTTTTTAATATAAAAAACAACATTAACACACGCATACAATTGCAATGACGAAAATTAATGTAGACGACGGATATGACAAGAGTACGAGGGCAATTAACGAGTACCATTATATACACCACATTGATATGAGTCGCATCAAATAATGTTATATATATATATATATATATATCAATATGTTTTTTTTATTTATCAATTGCTTATTTTTATATGTATAATTTATACTTGGTATGAAATTATGAAAAATATAAAAAAATATTATCAAGTGGATGATATATACTATATTATATAGTTTTTGTATGATATCCTTTTTATTATTATTATTATTATTATTATTAAAGACAGTGAAACACACACATGCATATATTATTTTAAAATTAATTAAGTAGTTTTTTTTAAAAGTATATTTGATATTTATCATCATAAAAATTATCCGCAACTAATACGATATAATTTAACGTGTTTTTTATTTTTTAAATAAATTAAAATTTATCGTCGTTGATAAATATATATATATAGATGTTAAATTTTTTATTATTATTTTATTTTTATTGTTTAAAAAAAAAATAAAAGTTGTTATAAAAATTAATTTATTTAAAAATAATATATTTGTATATTACATATAGTGAAATAATTAATAGTGCAAATTGACTTTAAACACTTTGACTCAATGGGGTTTATGACAATGTAACAATAACCGAGAAGGGGGTTAATTTTGTCTGATTTAATAAAACCCCCTGCAGTGAAGTTGGCCAAAGAGGCGATGGACCGAGTTCAAGAGTTAAGCACACTATATAAAATTGAAAAAAAAAAAAGAGTAGCTGTATTTTATATTTATTCAAACAATAGATGATTTTACAAGAATAAATATATATTATATTAAATATAAAAAAAGGAGGCTGTTGTTCGTTCATGTGTAACGAGTTTCATACCAACAATGTAACGGCACAATGGCAATCTAAACATACATATTATATAAAAAGATACATATATTTTTCTAGTGTATAAACTATGTACTATATATATATAAATTTTGACATCACCCCAAAGGTGCATGCCGTTGAATTTAATTAAGCTCGCGTGTCTTTAACATCTCTTGATGAGGATCATACAACACTCAAAAGTAACTCTATATTATTATTTTTTTTTTTTACACCTATATGTGTGTTGATGCACAATATGTAGACTTAATAATCATGCATATTTACGAGTATAATATTGGATATTAATCGCATCAATGCTTCTCAAAAAAATATTATTATGTTTTTTATTTTTCACTTGGATGAATTTGATAAAAGTCATTGTTTAGTGTATACATATATAAAATGATGACCTCAGGCAATAAGACATTATTTGTCTAAATAATTTTTTTTTTTAATTATATATTCTGATAAACTTTGATACATATAATTTATTTATTTTTTAATTAATCTCAAAGATATAAATATATACCTATAGCAGAAAATATTATCTTAATCATGAATTTATTGATAGCTAATTTTCATAGTGTATTTATAATCACTTGACATTGTAATGTCGTATATTAATAATAATTTAAGAAAAAATTAAAAAATAATATAATATAATATTTAAATTTTTAAATATTGAAAAAAAAAAAAAAAAAAATTTACAAAACACAGAGCATTAAGATGTTAATTACATCTTGCATACTTGAATAAAAAAAAAAAATTTTAATTACATATATCTTGAAAATAAAAAATTTAATTATAATTTTAAACATTTTGTATATATATACTTTTTATTTTTTCCTTATAGTAATAAATTATGTAAATTATAAATACAAATTTTCTTATCAGTTTGAAAAATAATATTCCATTTTAAATATAATATCAAGATAATAATATTAACTAGTGATTTTTATTATTTATATTTAATTATTTATTATATTTGCATATTAATAATATAATAAACTGGTTAAAATAAATATATCATTTCAATTGATTTTCACTATAAAGTTTATATATAATAATCATTTTTTTTTTTCTTTTCTCATAATGGTTTATACTATATTTAATTCAACTCAACAATCACATAAAGGTTTTATAAATAAATATGTATAAAAATAAGGTTGTAAGATAAGCAAAAACGGGTTGCCGTGTAAGGTGAGTTGTATATTATGTATATATATATATATATAAAATATCAGTGAATTGCTTGAAAATTGAGATGTTGACATTCCGAGGTGGAGGAATCGATCGAGGAACATGATAGTCAGATTTGTCTGTATATATTGGTTTAAAATCTGGTTATCAGGGTGAATAAACCATAACCTTTTTTTTTTTTTTTTATCATATATATTTTTACCAACAATAACAAAAATGATGCGCACAAATAATATATATATATACCTATATATCATATCATATGGAAAAAAACCCAACAAACAAATAAATAAATAAAATCTATCAAAATATAAATTGCCAAAATATATAAATTTTTTTAAATAAAAATAATAATGATATCATCATGATTAAAAATATAAATGAAACAACAGATTAAATACTTAAAATATATAATAAGTATATAATAAAAAAAAAAAAAAATCATATAAAATGTAAAATCATTGAGAGAGAGAGAGGGTGAAAGGGAGGGAGAGAGTTGAGCATGAATGAATGAATGAATGAATGGAACCTGCCGCCTCTCTTGTTGGCCTGTTGGCTTTTTGCACTTGCATTAATATATATATATATATATGTGCAATAAATATATGTATATATATATATATATTTATATGATGTACCAAACAGCATAAAATAACGAGCTATAAGAAACCACATTTATTTTATAAACATTTTAAATACATATGTATAATTTGTATATTATTTTTTGTTTTTTTTTTTTATCAAAGAAAGCACGTGGATAAGATTTGATCATGACAATATGATGCACTTGCACTTTTATTTATTTACTTATTTATTTATTTATTTATTTATATTAGTGTTGGGTTTATTGTTGGTATTGTATATAGGTATATCTTTAATGACAATCTAGATATGTGTATTATTTGGCATGTTTGATTATATCTTGATTAAATTTAATTACAATCAAAATTATTGTGTTATTTAACGTAAATTATAAATTTTATGTATTTATTTATTTATTTAATAATCAATTCAATTATTTACTCAATAAAATTTATGTTAAATATTTTTTTTTTTTTTTTAAATATCATTAAAATTTATATATATTAAAATGTGAATATTTAATTATAATAAACCGTTTTAATTTATAAATAATTATTTTTAGGGCATAATATTAATATAAGATGTATTATCGAAGATCGATGTGCTTTTTATGGTTGTAATAAATTAAGTCAAAGTGACAGAGTCACGAAATCTGACATATTATATTACTCTGAGCAATCGAATTATTATTTTATTTATAATTTTTTTTTTTTTTTTTGCACAGTTCGATCTGCCATCAAAATAGCATGGTGACGAAATATGTTTATATGTATCTTTACATCAAAAAAAAAAAAAAAATAAAAAAAACTACACATATATACGTAAAATATTGCGAATTAAAAAGCCTTGAAAATTTTTTTAATAAATATATATATAAAAAAAATTTAAAAGTATCCCTGATATATCAGACTTTCGTCTTGTGAACTCTTTCACGGTCACATCATGATAAATTAAAAAATAATAAAATTATTATTTTTATATTTATAAATATTTATTTTATTTTTTTTTTCATTAAATTTGTAAATGCAGATTAATTTCATAGATGCCATATCAATTTTTATACGAGTATGTTATCATATAGCTACTATACCAAGATTTTTTTAAAACATCAACCGGGAAGTGTATATTTTAAAATCTTTTTAATATATTTTAATTTAATATCATATATTATAGTCTTGAGGGGTTTGAAAACTGGTTTTATATTTATTTATTTATTTATTTATATCAATCTATTATTTACAAGGGACATATGATTTGATTGAAATTATTTCATTTATAAATTAAATATACACAAAATATCATTTCATTTCATTAAATACCCAAAACAATATTGTAATAATAATTTCAACAAATATATGAAATTTATTTATTTATTTATTTATTTTTTTACACCATCGCGTATATATATGTATTTATCAAAGAGATAAATTGAATAATAATATTATAAAAATATAATTATATAAAAAATTATATAATATTTTGTTTATTTATTTCAATAAATTGTTAATATACAAGGGAACGTTGAGTATGTACATAAATTTTAACCCCAGTGGAACTATTTGTGGATTATTATTATTATAAAAAATATCCGACAAACAGCAAAAGCATCGTCGATTTAAATCCCACTTAAAGTTGTCACAAACCCTGAAGATTCTTTCATTCTTTAAATATTTTTTTCGTTAATAATAATTTTTTTTTTTTTATATATATAATTTTTCTATATAGCAAAATAATACTTGGCTCACAAATCATCACTCGTTAAGCCATTACCATCATGCATTCATATATTTATAAAAATTTATTTAATAATTTATTAACATACAGCCACGTATACAAATGTACAATTGCAACAACAACGAAAATATTTAATTTTCATAATTTTTTTAAATATAAATAAATAAATAAATAAATAAATAAATAAATAAATAAATATACATAGATGTATTGAATTCTAACGGTTTTTTGCTAATACCAACATAATAATGTCATATATTTTTTAGCAGGATAATCATTAAACACAAATTGCATTTATATTATTTAAAATATATTTATAGAGTTGAAAAAAATTTAAGAAATATAAATTTCCAAATTTAATTAAAATTTGATATAAAAAAATATGATGATGCGATAATCAAATCATTTACTTTATTGGCAATTTAATTGTGATAAATACAAGATTGCTCAATATGTCTATGATTATAATATGGAAAAATCAATTGATGAATATTAATTTACAATTTTCCGTCATGATTATATTATTATTATTTTTATTTTTAATCAACAACATATGTATATTTACACGTGCAACAACTACCTTCACCGATTTTAATCCATCGTATGACATTTTGCTGTATTATTGAAAATAAATAAAAAAATTTATTACGGAAAATAACGTTATATTTAAGCTTGTCATTTTATTTTAATATAAATTTATATACAGTATTGATCAAATAGAAACTGTCAACTAATCAAATATATTTATTGGATTTTTTAAAAAAATTATTATTTATTTTTTTTTTTATTTTTATAAATAAATTAATAATAAAAATATATATATATGTATGTATATATATAAAGTTGTTAATTAATTGCTTGAAATAAATTGTCTACTCAAACATACATTGAGTTATTTTATGAATTTTTAATTTTTAATTTTTTTTTTTTTTTCTATTTTATATTGGACTCGGTTGGAGGTCGTGCTTCAATGACTAAATGAATGATATACACAATGTAATGGGCGTTATTGTATTTGAATGTAATAATTATTATTTAAATATAATTAATTTTTTTAATAATTATTGTATCAAATTTTAGTTATTGATAATTTAATAATATTAAGTAATATATTATTTAATAATTATTGTGCTTTAAAAAAGTAGATATATATATATTTATTATTTGAACCTCGACAATATTTTGTTATTTTAAAAAATCATTTAGATGATAATAATAATAATGATAGATGTTTATTTATTTATTTATTTATATATTTTTATAAATATGTATATATAGTTACTATTAATTTATTCAAACGGAAAAAAAAAAAATGACTAATCAATTATGAATTTAATAACAACTACATAGTGTTTATTTATTTTAATAAAAAATTATTTTAAATAATTAAAATTTTAATTGATTAGTTAAAAAAAAAAAAAAAATATATATATATATATATATATGTGTTTTAAAAAAAAAAAATAATATTAAAAGTTGCTGTGTGAAATAATATCAAGAAGGTTTACGTACCTATATTGCAGTAAATTTTTTATCAAGGGGACATTTGCAAATACATAACAAGTATGATGATGGTCACGATGGCACACGGTTAATATCTGACTGACCGAAATTATTTAAAATATGGACATGCTGGACTGTATGTAGGGTAGGGTCTATAGGTATAGAAAGGGTCATCTCAACCCATCAAGGTTCAAAGTAAAATAAAAATATAAAAAATATATAAAGAAAGGGGTTGATGCGGGGGCTTTATAGTACAATGGACAAGAGTGTCCCATGAACATAATTAGGGACCCTCAGGCCGGACTTTGTCCATGGGAAATTTTAAAAATATTTCTTGGCTACCTTTCATTTAATTTAATTTCATTTCATATAGTATATAGGATATATATTTTTTACTTTTAAATATAGCACATGGGTTTTTTATATTTTATTTAAAAATAATGTGATTGTATGTGTATAAATCAAAGCTGTTTGTTCCGGCGGTATTTCTTGATGACAAGTAATAGCATTCATTTGTGTCAATTTGTGTCAAATTGCTGTCAAATAAAATTTCATTTATACAAATATATATTTACTTACATTCATTCATATATTTATAAATATATGTATAATAATTGTTGAATATATTTATAATTGCGATATTATATATTATATATTTTAACCCTTATTATATTTTTTTAAATTTTTTTTATCAATTTTTTATGTGATGACACTTATTATCCAAAATATGTTGGGGGTTGTCTGCCGGCCAGCGGACAGCTCAAAGACACCACGAAGAAGGTCATGGCAAAAATTTAATTTTTTGTATTTAAAATTTTTTTCGAGTAATCTAGTTTTTTTATGTTTTTTTTTTTTAAATTTCACCACTATTTGTATATATAATAAATTTTATCATTCACTTTTATTGTTATTTTTTTAAATAATAATTTTAAGTATAATTGTATAATATATATTTTGATATTTATATTTTTTTACGTCCATTTTTTGTTTAAAATTATTATTATTAAAATTAATTCACTGTATTATTTTAAATGTTTAATTTATTTATTTATTCATTACACTAGACACATTGGCTAATGCCCACGCACTATATCTATTTAGTTTCCCGCTTTTTTTTTCAAACGAAATTAAAAAAAAAAAAAAACAATATATTTTTGCGATATTTTAAAATAAATTCACCTCCACTTTATTAACATAATAAAATTTTGATAAATAAATAAATAAATAAATAAATAATTAAATAAATTTTTGTAATTTTAAATTAAATTAAAGTTATAATAATAATAATAATAATAATAAATTTGTTGTATAATTATTAATGAAATACCGGTTAGTTGATATTTGAAAATATTTGGATAGAACTATCCGGTTCGGTGTCTTGTATTGGACTGTGCAGAGGTGGCACCTTCCAGTTTAAAAACTTACATCTTGTCAGGTATAAGTGAGTGTGAGCTTTAGCGGTGTGCCACCGTCGCGCAACTCACCGTCGGCTTTACATTGCTTTTGTATTTGTCCAAGCACATATCTATATCTATATCTATATATACCTATATTTATTTATTTATTTATTTATTTATTTATTTATTTATTTATTTATTTATTTATTTATTTATATATAAAATTTTTTCTTCTTCTTTTAGCGATTATACATGAATTTTTTGCGTGATGTATATATATATATATATATTTGAAAAATAAATAAAAAAAAAAAATGTCATAAAATTGTGTGTACATTTGAAATGCATATATATATGTAAAATATATTTTTAACAAGCACACATTGATATATAATTTAAACCCCGCCTATTTTATATCCCCACCAAATTGTTGTTAATATGATACTGTACTCGCGTTGGTTGTCGTTTTTATATACATGCCTTAACCATGCCGATAAGACGATATGTTGAGGACACGCACTTTTTATATATATATATACTTATACTCGCATATCATATGTGATGTTGGTTTATGCGTGTGAGAATGTGTCTCATTTTTATTTCTTCTATTCGTCTCGCGTGTTTCACTGTATCCACCCTTTTTTTTTTCCAATTTCTTTATCATCATCATTATTATTATCATTATTATTATTATTATCATCATATTTTTTTAAATGCAATTTTGCATATTTTTTTATTATAGGTATATAGTACAACTGACTTTTGTGACTATCTATCTATATATATATATATATCTGTAATATTCTGCAATGATTATCTTTTTATATTGAATATGTCACGAGCTAATGGATTAATTTTATTATTATTATTTTTTTGCATAATGTGTGAAATTTATTGAAACTTGGATCATATCAGTGCAGTTGTATTATTATTTTTTCATTTTTTGTTAATTTATATCATTTTACCTTAACGAAGTTGCCGCGATGAGTAGCCCCCGCGGCGGTGACTACAGTATCGCAAGAATACATATATGATACAAGCAGATTCTCATTATTTTTTTTTTTTTTTTTTTTCAATTAATATATTATGTTATTGAGAGGAATTTCGCTTTACGACCGGATATACATTATATGTGCGTGCACTTTGACGATTCGCAAGATCGAGATCATTTTCCAACTTTGTTGGGTATGTGATATAGCAATTTTCTAAAAAGTGTCGATCGAACGCGATAGAAAAGTCAAGAAGAGATATCTTGTAAATTGATGAACAAAAAAATAAATGTATCTTTAAAAGAAATATATATTTTTTTAACGAGTATTTGATCAAGTATTCAAGTGTGTATTTATATATATATATATATATTAATTGGTTCGATGACATTTATCATCAAACTTTATACATATGATATATATATAATATGCGTCTTTCATTTCTAATATTTTTACCTTTTACCTTTTTTTTGCAATAATTTTTTAATATAATACCTGATTGAAAAATATGATGCGTTAAAAGGTTACAAATATAATTAATATATAATATATAAATATTATTAAATTATAAAATGCGAAAGGCATAAAAAAAAAAGGGTGGGAATGAAAGGTTTAAAAAATATAAATAATAATCAGGTAACTTGCCGACGTGTTTGCGTATATTTATTTATCGATGAAAGGTGTCGCTGCATTACTATACATATATATTTTTTAAAAAATATCAGAGGGTTGAAAATTTAAAATTGAATGAAAAAATAAAAAAAATTAAACATTTTATTTTTCAAAATCCATTTGATGAGGTCAAATATTTTCTGTCTACACTTATATATATATATTTCTATATAATGAAAAAAAAAAAAAATCTAACGGAGTTAGAAATATAAAAAAATAAATAGCCAACGACCGCAAGTTATGTCGTGGTTGCCATTTTCCCTTTTCCACTAATTTTTTATATCATCATCGCTTCTGTGGAAGTAATTTTTATTTTATTTTATTTTTTTTTTTTTATATATTTTTTTCAAAGTGAATCTTGCCATCAGCAACCTCTAGGTATATATCATATAATACGTGCTTCAACTTAACTCACTTGAATGAAAATAATAATAATAAAAAATTATATAATAAATAAATAAATAAATAAATAAATAAATAAATAAATAAATAAATATGTGTATGGAATATGTCTTTTGGTATTGAGTTTATTAAATTTAAAATCTTCAGTACGCCATTTGGTACAGAGAGAAAATAAAATGATTTATTTATGAGGCGTATCCACCGACTCTCGATCGGTTGGTTGGTGCACTCGTTTACTTGGGTGCCGCAACCGAATTTCACTCTGGGGATAATTATATCTCCAATACCATATCATATAACTGCGAAAAAATTGCATTCAAGGTAAAAAATTAAATAAATATAACATTAAATAATTCTCATGGACAAAAATACTCACATAAAGAGTAATTTTTTTTTATAAGAAATAAATAATTATCGCATTATTATCGATTGAAAATTTTTACTTGCAAAAAATTAACAATCGTAGTTTATAATGTATATAAATGAAATTTTCATTATAGTTGATATAATAAATTTAATAAATAAATAAATAAAAATAATATATATATATGTATAGTGGACCACGCCCTGTCTCCGTTCTCTCGGAGTTTGCCGTTCATGGACCCCGACGGTCTCTTCACTCGTTGTGTCTTGTCTCTTTGCCTTCATAAAATATCATATAATATTTATTTAAAATTTGCGCGCACTCACGCAGACACGCACATGACAAATAGGTAATACTATCAAACTATCAAACATATATATGTATATAACATGCTACACTTCCTTTTCTCCTCAGATCATACTTGATGGCGTATAAAATATAAATTTAATTTTTAATGCAAAAAAAAAAAATAAATAAATCAATAAATAAATGAATAAAAAATATTATTCATTTTCCATTTTAATTAAACTTAATATAATTTTCATTTTTTTTTTTTTTATGCATAAATTAATTTATATATAGATAATGTAGATTGATCGATTTGCGTATACCTGTATGTATAGACTTTATTAAAAATTTAAAAAATTTAAATTTCCCGCAATATAATTTCTACTGTATATATATATGTATTATAAAGTTTTTACAAAATAAAATTAAAAAAAAGTAGTTTGATTTCTTTTTTTTATTTCGTCGTTTAACTTGTATAAACGATGGAATTTAATTTAATTTGATGATTTTTATGGATATAATTAGCGGTTGTTTGTTTTTTTTTTTTTTTTTTTGTTTGTTTGTTAATATATATATATATATTTTTTATAAACGCATGAAATCTTTATATTAAAATAGAACACCCTGTATATTAAATTTTATATATATATATATATATTGAGTTTAATCCCCGGAGGCGTTTCGATCTACTTCTCTTCATGTGAGATCACCAGGATGCCACAATAGCCAATCCCAAGAAATTCGCTTTTCCACGTCTCTCTAAATAAATCTAGCGACAAATAGACACTAACTTTCCACAATATACTTAATCGTGATGAAAAAAAAAAAAAAAAAAATGAAAATACTTGGTAAATACCCATCAGAAATTAAAAATCTAACAATAAATATAGAAAAAGCTATATATACGCAGATAGTTATAAATAAAAAACATCGCAGACATCTACAGAAAAAAAAAAAAGAAAAGGATTTCATTATATTTTTTCTACGATACGAAAATGGAGACTCGAGTATTCAGTTGTATCGAGTGACTCGGTGGCATATACAAGACACAGACAACAAGCCTCGCTAATTCAGTACCAATTGTCCCGAGTTTTTAAAAAAAAAAAAGAAAAGCACACATATGTATATATATACCTAAATGAATATAATAATGAAAGAAAAAAAAATTAAATAAATAAATAAGAGAGAAGTGGCACTTTTTTTTTATATTTTTTAATTTTTTTCTTATAACCGCCCTCTTGAAGCTAAGGAAAAGGTAAACGAGGAGTATATAGAAACGTGATACGACAGTCACTTACATCCGGCTGGTCTAACCTCGGTGTCAACGTACATTTGTATATATACAGATTCATATTCATATTATATATCCTATATATATATATAGTTGTACGCATTTAAATATAATAATAATAATAATAATAACAACATACGCATATAATATATACCTGTACATTATTATACACCCATTTTATTCAGATCACAATAAGAAAAAATTATAAATAAATATAAATAAATTTTATATGTCAAATAATTTTATATATAATAATTTCATACAAGAATATATTGCAATGAGAATTAAATGTTGTTTTTTTTTTTTTTTAAATCCAGGTGTTTTTAAGGCGGGAAAAAATGTATACACATCAGTCGATGTATTTTAAATATTTTAAATGAAAATTAAAATTATTAAAAATATATTTATTTATTATTATTATTTCAAGGCAATATATATATGTATGTATTTATTTGCACTTAAAATTCAGTGCATATATAATATATACAGAAAATGCATTATCAAAAAGTGTCTGAGATATTTCATCGAAGCTTTCACCGATGAAGCCAGCCAGACTGGACATGCTCTCGGCTGCTGTAACTCTTTCTCTCTCATTTTTTTTTTTTTTTTTTTTTCATCTTTCATCATTAAACCCATATACATACATACATGTATAAATTTTGTGTTAAAAATAAAATATAAACTATGATATTGATATATGATTTTTGAGTGCAATTTAAATAATTATACATACAATATATAATTTTTTTTATATATATATATATATAGGTATATCATTCAAAGTAGAACAAGTTGTATGATAAGTAAGTAAGCAAGTATATAAAAAATGTATAAAATTTGTAAATATATATATATTTTTCATTCTTTCATTCATTCATAACGTGTTGTTACGATGCGGCAATGTTAAAAAAATAAAATAAAATAAATATAAATAAAACAAATTACCTATAGTTGCGCGTTTAAAGTATCGCACAAAATGTTGATAAATATATATAATGCACAAATACGTTTATATGTATATTGGCGTGTACATATGTACATATGTATAATTGTATATAGCTATATATATATTTATTTATTTATTTCATTTATTTATTTATTTATATATATGTATTTCTTGAGGGGGTTTTAGGTTAGTCAATGGGCATGTCTGAGACCAGTGAGATTGCCGTCGGCGGCGCATATATATATATACAACAAGATATTGCCGTGGTTATGTATATACCTATATATATATATAAAATAACATAAGCAAAGCAAACGACCTTCCGTGGAATCTGGACAACCTGTCTACCCGGCCCCGGTGTACAACAAATACACAACCCAGGAGTGTTCCGACTTTGCCTTTGCGTATATAACAAACTTGCAAAGACATCAAGTCATCCTTTTATTTTCCCGTTTCTTTTATCAACATTTGACACACTGCGTTTTTAATTTCATATTTTTTTAATTTTTTGTATATACATATAGGTAAATATTTTATTTTATTTTATAAATAGGTATACATTGCAGTAGCTGTATATATAACTAATGTCAAATAATTAAACGCAAATAATATACGACAATAATTTAATACTTGATATTATATTATATCTTATTATTTTTATATTAATCAAAATTGATTGATGCTTTTTAAAGTGTTTTATACACTTGCCGACGGCAGCAGTGTCGAGCTAAACGTTGACTCGTACTACTTAAAATCTACTACAGCTATACCTATTAAGGTGGTTTGAAGTAAACCACCTTTAATGCATTTATTAAATATTTTGAGGGAGAGAGCTTTTAAAATGTCTCAGTATGATTTAAATATAACACACATATATATATAAACAAACACTTTGATAAAAAAATATAATTATTATAATATGGGATGATGAATATAAATTTTAAAAAATAAAAAAAATTTAAATAATTATGATAATTTATATTTTATTGTTTTTATTTATCAAATCACATCATCGTTTTGCATTCTATATTTATATATTATTTATTATTATTTTATTTTATTCAGAAGTTTGAATATGCCAAGTGTCAATATAAAAAAAAATAAATAAATAAAAATACCTTCCATACCAAGATGACTCTGCACTTGTTATTTTAATTTAAAATGAAATAAAATAATATTAGTATTAATTAATTAAATAAATAAATAAATAAAATAGAATAATATTATTTTTCATTTTATTTATAATTGTAAATACCATACCATTTGTGGTATTACGATGATGATGATGATAAAAAAAAATAAAATAAAATGTATAAAAGGTTTCAAACTATATTATCATATGTGATGCCCATCACAGCATCATTTCTATTTTCAGTGTTGGCTATGAATCATAATTGTGATTGGGTCTTGTTTATTATACATATGTCTCTCATATTTTTTATAATAAAAAATTATATAAATTACATTAATATTTTATATTTAAATACTAGACATTTCATTCATCCAATCAAAGCTGATAAAATCATATAATTATTAAATTATTAATTAATTAATTTAAATTTAACACAATTTTATTGTATTATATTTATAAAAAAAAAATAAACCAAAATAAATTGTGTAATTTAAATAATCTTGTTAAAAAAAAAAAAAATGCCTAATGAAGGATTTAAAAAATATGAAAAAAAAAAAAAAAAAAAGACAAGTGATATATATTTGTGAGCAAGACAAACACACAACACAAGGGAAGAAGAAGAATGAAGAAAAAAAAAACCAAAGAAATCAAATGACCGAAAAAAAAAAGGGTAAAAAGAAAAAAAAGCTAAAGAAAAAGATAACGATGGACCCGAGGGGAATTATAAGAGGTAGCAAGAGAAGGGTTTTAAAAAAAAAAAAAAAAAGATAAAATACATATATTTGGGAAAAGGGGTGAAAGGAGGGGCAATATGGTCAAGGATATATATACATATATACACATATACACATACATATACATACATATACATGATAGATGATGGGTGAGAGGAGATGATGAAGAAAAAATAAAAAATAAATAAGATGAATTAAATAAAGGAGAGGGTTAAAGTCGAGAGACCTCTATCAAAAGTGAGACGAAAGGGGATTGCATTTTTTCACATATAAATATATATATATGATATGAACAACTTGAACGACTGGACTTTGCTGTCCAGCCCAAAGACGGCCATCTTGTTTTAACGGTCCTACCACCTATATCTTTCAATTCTCCTTCCCACCCTCTAACCCCCTTTATATACATTCGCCACGCAAAATACTGTGCGTGGGTGTTTTTATATATATATATATATATATTTCATTTCATTTCCCCACTCTTATATTATTTAGGTATATATACCTTATACCCAGTATCACAATAATTTTATTATATTTAATTTTAAAATTTATTTATTCATTTTTTTAATATAAAATATCATCAAATAATAGTTGTAGTAATTGTAGTAATTGTAGTAGTAATGTTTCAATTAAAAGTAATAATAATAATAATAATTTTTTTATAATGATATATCTATTGTTTTAAAAAATAATAATATAATAATATATATACTTTTATCAGTTATTAAATTATTTTTTAATTTTTTTCAATTTTAATATATGTGACAGTTTATCATGGAATTTTAATTTATATAATTATTATTAAAAATAAAATATATAATATAAATATTATACAATATAATAATATATTTAGGGATTTATATTAAAGAGATAATAATTAAAAAAAAAAAAAAAAAATCATGTGTGTAATATATCTATATATAATAAATAATATTTTTTGCGGTATTATTTATCATTATTATTATTATTATTAACAAATTAAAGGAAATAAATTTTCGATATATACCTATACAGCATGTAGGCGACATCATGGAGGTTTGATAGTCATATGATAGTCATGCAATCGAGAATATAAAATATATAAATATATATGTATTGCAGATTATATTATATTATATTCAAAGGTGCACGTAAGATTTTAAAAATTTACAAGAAAATTAATGTATAGGTATATATTGAGAGATGGAGAAAAAAACACCAACAAGTTGTGTGTATATATACCCAACGATTATCGTATATCGGAACATAATAATAAGCCACAGTCACGGTAGCCAGTATTGTATATATATGTATATATATGTATAGGTACATGATGATATTTCGTCTTTTTTAAAATTACTCTGAAGGATAATAATATTATTGTGAATAAATACCCTCGCATTTATATGGGACATGCGTGCCAGAAATTTTTCAAAAAAAAAAAAAAAAAAACAGTAGCCGGAGTAAATATATCATTTATTAATTTTTTTTATATGTATATTATTTAATTATATATACAGCCAAAATGCGATCAATTATATTTTTGTATATATCGCAAGGTCATATCAAAAATTTCATTAGATATTATTGATATTGAAAAATAATAATAATAATAATAATAAATTTTCAAGGTGATAAATGTCATTTTTTTTTTTGAATAAATAATAAAAATAAAAAAATCATCATATACAAGTATAATATCCCATAAAAAAAATACTGAAAATTACAAGATAAAATTATAAAAAAAATTATTTTTAATCATGCAAGTTTCCTGTGTCGGATTCATTCACGAGAGGACTATTATCACGACGGTGCGAAAATTATATGTTTTTCCTTGTATACTGTACATGGTGAATGAGCCATTTAATATTTCTATATAACGCAGCAGATATGTATATTCAAATTTACCTACTGCATAAAAATCATTGAACATTTTTTTTTTTTTTTTTTTATCAACATATTATAAACGATAACATCATTAAATAATATTTTCAATAAAAAATAAAATATAACTATATAGGTATATGTACAATAATTTTCGATGAAATACATAATATTATTTCCTGTATATAATTCTATGAATATATTAATATATAAATCATTGAATTTTATTATTTAAAAAATATAAATATAAGCTTTTTGATATCGTTAAATTTTTAAGACATAAACGAATATAATAAAAAAAAAAGATATTTATTTATACCAAAGTCAATTTTTATTTTACCATGTATATTTTATATGTGTGTGTGTCGAAAATCGCAAAATAATTTTGTGATATGTTTAAGATTCCAAGGAGCTTTATGTTATATGTTAGCCAGTGAAACGCACAGTGAAAGGGAACGTGAATTTTCGAGGTATATCTTTTTTATTTAGACAAGCCACACAAAATCTTATCTTATGTTGCTCAAAGCATTCCCCCTGTGTATTTTTTAAAAAAAAAAAAAAAAAAAAACTATTGCTTCATCAACCCTTCATCATATTTCATATCATGAATATCCAATTTTAAATATTTTGCAAAAAATTTCACAACACAATTTTTATTTTTAACTTGAATCTCTCTTGGCCTCTTCTCTCTCCAAAATTAACTACCAAAATATTTTTTTAAATTTTCGTAAAATCAAATAAAATTTTACCTTAATTGTAAAAAAAAAAATAAAAAATAAAAATTCAAATTCATATAGCTATATAAGATATGAAAATAACCCTAAATTTGTATAAATTCTCTTCTTTTCTCTCTTTTTTTATCTATATACTTTTCATATTGATATTATTATTATTAAAATCATTAAATTTAAAGTTTTATCTTATTCACAGTGTGAAAAGAAACCAACAGAAATATACATATAGAAATAAATTAAAAAAAAAAAGAAGAAATTCCAAACAGGGGAAGAAGAAAAATAAGATAAAAAATAAAAAGGTATTATAGTACAAAAAAAAAAAAAAAAAAGGAAAAGATCATTTGATAAGCAATGTAGGATGTAGCAGCTAATTTTATTTTTTTATATCGTCGCACTACAGCATTGAATAATGATAATAATAATAAAAAAAATAAAAAATTAAGAAGCAATGAAATAAAATATATAAAAAAACCAAAAAAAAATGACTAAAAAATTTAAGTTAAATTTAATTTATTTATTTATAGTTGTTGTCATTTATTTAAAAAGAAAAATATATTTATATAAATGGAATGTTTTTTTTTTTTAATTTTTTTAATTAAGCCAATCATTAATGCTTATAGACCAATTAAATGACAAACTTATGGATATTTTATTGTTAAAATAAGAGTATTCTCCTTAAGGATTCACTGCAGTCAAATCAATTATTTAAAAATCCTCAAAGAAAAAAAAAAAAAAAAAAAAAAAAAATTTAAATGGAATTCAAATAAAATATAAAAAACCAAAAATTCATAAATATAATAATAATAATAATAATAATTAAATGAGATGCAGTTGTTGTTTTCAAATATTTTGCCTCAAGGTTTAATCTTGGATAGAACGATATATATTTATTTAAGTGTGTTTGTGTGTCTTGAATTTGTTGTTGCATCTTGGAGTCGATTAATTGCAACCAATGTTTTATTTTATTTTATTATAGATAGATTGACTGAGATAGTTGAATATATAAATTGTTTATCTTGCTAATGTTTTTAAGGGAGAATATAGTATGGTTAATGGTTATTGGCTTAACAATATTTTTATATTTAAATAAACCTATCAAAAATAACGACATTGAGTAGGTAGAACAAAATATATAAATGTAAATTATTATTATTATTACAATTAGAAAAAAAAAAAAAAAATTAAATATATTTGATGATGATGATGATAAGATATATAGTTATTTAAAAAATAAATAAATTTGTCAAACAGGTTTAAAAAAAAATTGAAATATATATAATGATATAATATTGAAAAACTTACCCAACACGAATTGAACCAGATGGTCCAGTTGTTAAACCAAGAGCTGGACCAGTAGCTTGATCAGCAGCAACGAGTTCTGACAATACAAGAACAGTAGTTGTTGTATTAACTGGTACAGATGTAACACCTTGAACAGCAACTGATCTTGGTAACTGATCATCTTCATGTTGCAGTTGAAGTTGTGGATAGTGATGAAGATGTATAGTTGTTGGTGATGTTGTCTGTTGATGATTACGATTTGTTATAATCATATTATTTTGTTGTGTTGTATTATTATTATCTTGTGGTGTTGATGGTGGTGACGGTGATGGTGGTGGTGGTGGATATTCAACAACTTGTACTCTATCAGCTTCACTTTCATATATTATTTCTTTATCATGTGTATACATAACAGTTTTTTGTCCATCATTATATATTAAATCAATCATTTTATGTCCCATATGATGATTATGTGATGGACTACTATCTGGACTAACACGATCATCATGATCATCGTGATCATGATGATGATGCTGCTGCTGCTGATGATGATGATGGATATTGTGATGATGCTGTTGTTGTTCATCATCTTGTTGTTGTTGTTGATGATGATGATGATGATGACTATTATTATTGTGATGATGATGTTGATGACGATGATTTGAATGCTGTTGTTGTTGTTGTTGTTGATGATTATTGTGATGATGATGATGATTATTATTATTATTATTATTATTATTATTATATTTTTGATGTAATGCATGTTCTTCTTGTAAATCAATGACACTTACTGGTTGCATTGTTGCAAGTAATACTTGCTCATTATCATTTTGATTGTGATTGCTCAAACATGAAGAAGCCGGTGATATTGGCCCCTCTTGCACCTATGTATATTAAAAAATAAAAATGTGATAATTAAATGATAATTTTTTTACATTTTGCATATATATTATTATAATAATTATTTAATAAATCTTGATGAATAATTAACATTCTTTAATTCATATGACATATAGTAATGACGTAATTTTATAAATCTTTTTTTTTTAATTTATTTATTATTAAATGCTAATGCGTCGATGATGTCTCGAGTGAAAATAACACATTGATAAAATTGACTTAAAAATAAATAATAATAATATTAATAATAAAAAAAAAAAAAAAAAAAAAATCAGGGAATCAAGCCGACATACTGTCAGGCACTTCTTCATAATAATTAATCGACTTGCTTCAACGATACGTAACTTGAAAAATAAATTCTTTTAATAATCACCAAGTTTGCTTGATCAAAAAGATAAGATGTTAAGTACCCCCCTCATATACACACACACACACATCTTGTTGCTGATCATTTCATATTATTATTTTTATTTTTTCCTCATCATCATCATCATCATCATCATATATAGGCAATATTTAATTTTTTTTTCTTAGCAACAAGATCTAGCTCATTTTTTAATTTTTTCATCACGTTTAAAAAAATATATTATTCAATAAAAAAAAAAAAAAAAAAATAATAAAAATTATGAGACAGTGCAATTAACATATTGAACATTACAAATGATTAATGAAGATTATTTGAATTTAAAAAATATAAAATAATAATTATAAAAATTCATGATAATGAGTATAATTTGTTACAAGACTTTTGATTATTATTATTATTATTATAATATTATAAACATACCGGTGACATGGCCTCCTGCATGTGAATTGCTGTTGTATCGTTATCCTCTGTGCAAATTGACATCTTTATTTTGTTATTTATTTATTTATTAATTATTAATAAACAATTGTTTATTTATTTTTTTTTAAATAATAATTAGCAGCTTCTTTTTTTTTATTTTTCTTTTCTTCAAATGCCAACAAAGTCTTGAGTAAATAAAATATTACTTTTTTTTTTTTTTATTTTAATAATAATAATTGGTATTTTTAAATTAAAATTTTATTAAAAGGATAAATCCTTAATTATATCACAGGTTGCTGATGTTATGGCACATTTAAGAGGCATCAAAAGTTTGAGTCTTTTTATCTGTTTAAAACAAAAAAATAAAATAAATAAATAAATATTAATAATAATTACATAAAACAAAGTGTTAAATAGGTATATTATAAAACATGTATGTGTATTGTGTATTGTGAAGTGAAGAACCACCTGTTGATGTTGATTTTGATTTTGGAGTAAGTTTTAAATATGATACAAACAACAACAGCAGCAACAATAAATAAATAAATAAATAAATAATTTTGTTTTGTGTATTTAATGTTGGCAAACAAATGCGGAAGTATATTGATATAATAATAATAATCAAATTAAAAAAAAAAAAAACAACAAGTTTAATTTAAAAAAAAAAAAAAGAGTTTGTATGTCTGATGGTGGAGGTAAAAAACTCAGGATGAATCAGGTTCAGCCGGTCTAACCTGATTCTTCAAAGGACCCACCACCTCCGTTTGTATTTCAAGTAGTCAAATGCCCTCACAATATTATTCACTTTGCTTCACTCATTGAGCTGTTTATTTCTTGGTCAGTACAAATTAACAAATATTTAAACAATAATAACATTACAGTTTAATTCAAACTGTAGTCACATATATATTTTCAACAACAATTAATGACACTTAATTGTATATATATTATTATTTCAAAACACACTTGTTGAATAGTTTATTATAATTCATTTACATGATGATTATTATTATTATTATTATATATAATAATAATAATAATAACAACAACTATTGATATACTTTAATTGTTAATTGGATTGTAAAAAAAACTAAAAAAATTTAGTTTTACGGTGTGTGTTAGGTTAGGAGTGATGTTTGTGTGTATTTTCTCCATGGATAACTAAAATTTCAATAGAGGTGAAAATATAAGATATATTTTTCAGGGGTTTGGTTATATATTTTAAAAAGAATCATCCAGGTGCGTACGACTACCTGCTAATCCACCTGATGCGACTATGACCCGGTACAAACTATTGTCAGACATATTATATATATATATACATATAAATACCTGTCGTTTATATATATATATATATACTTGTGCCTTTTTTTTTTTTTTTTTTTTTTTTCGATACTCACATATATGTATATTAATATATAATGTATCTGTATGTGAGCACACAACAACAATGTCAAAGTCAAAAATTAAAAGAAAATATACAGGTATATACCTATATTGTACATATATAAACGCATACATACAAGTGTATATATATATATAGAGAAAATATCGAGTTTATTTTTCTCACGGTTAATATTTGGTTACCTGTAAATATCGTATTTTTTTTTTAAATTTAAAATTTAAAAAATTGTGCAATACTTACGTGGTGCTTGTTGGCACATTTGGTGTCTTTGATTGGTGAGCGTCGCGCAACAGCATCATTTTGCCAAAAATTATATGTATATTATTATTATTATTATTTAATCAACACTTTTTATTTTTAAAAATATTGCTTGGTATGTATATATTATAAAAATGAGCAAATTAATTCAATTTTTTCTTTTTTTCAGAGTAAAATATATATAATATAAAGATTATTTTTTATAACTAAAATTATAGAAAAAAAAAAAAAAAAACTACAAACTACCAATAATTAATATTTATTTCCGGATCACATTTCAACGGTTTTGTTATTGTCACCAAATTAATCACTCTTTTTGAATTTATTAATCACTCATCACTGTTTAATATAAAAAAATTTTTTTTTTTTTTATAAATTCAACAAACGTCAAATAAATTAATATAATAAATTGTTGTATTTAATTTAATCAATTTAATTATTAATTTATTATTAAAATATATTTTTTCATTCACAAATTCACAAATATAATTAAATTGTTTAATGATTTTTTTCAAATTAACACTAATATAAAGTTGAATATTTTTTTTTTTTTTTTTTTTTATCACTTTCACGATATATACCGCACAATAAAATATAATAAACAATATATGTATATAAATTAATAAAATTTTAAATGTATAAATAAATATACGAAAATTATCACTTTAAATTTTGAAAAATTATCTACAATAAATATATAAGTAGATAAATAGATATTTATTTTATTTGAAAAAAAAAAAAAAAAACCAATTCACTTTTTTATTATTGAAAAAACTGCCAGTATATTAATAAAAAACAATAATTATAAAAAAAATATAAATATATGATAAAATATAATTTTTTAAATGAAAAAATTAATTTATTTTGTATATTTTTATATATTTTTAAGAAGGAAGAAGCGAAACCTCGTCGCGCGCACCTCAGAGTTCTCTTCTCATCGGGATAGACAACATGGCCGCCTTTCCAGCATCCAAGCTCACCTTTTTCCCCCTCTTAATAATACCATGTAACCAACTCTCAATGTCCTCACTGTGTCTCTCATACTATATGATATTCTCTTTTAATTCCTCTTTATCTTATTCTTTATCCTCCTCCTCCTCCTCCTTCACTCTCCTTAATATTTTTTAATTTTTTTATCTCAAAAACTCCATCTCACTTGTTGGCCATGCAACACCAATGGCAATTATTAAGGTATCTCATTTTAACAATATACGCCTACTCTCCAATATATATATATATATAAAACTCTGTCTTTTTTCATTGCATTTTACACATACGAGGTACAAATAAAAAAAAAAAAAAAATCACAATAATAATAAATAAATAAATAAATAAATAAATATGTATATGTGCGTGTGATTGCGTATACATATACATATGTGTGTTGTATTAAATGTAAATACTTGGATACATTTATTGATACACCTTATGTTAAAAATCACCTCCCACCAAATAATACATATCCTTGTCTAACTTGACATGTCAAATATGTATTATATATGTACATACACTCCCACCACTACTGTTGAATAAAAAAATCACATATGATGATGATGATGATGATGATGATGATGATAATATCATATACACATTTATATATCGAAAAGAATTGTAAACGGTCAGCCGCGAGCTAAGAGAATATTTTTATTATTATTATTATTATTTTACTCAGGTAGCCCATCAGTGCAGAGAGTTTAGCCCCTCTGTAAAACCAAAACCATAAGACGCAATGATCATGATGATGATCATGATGATCATGATGATGATGATGATCAAGAAGAAGAGAAGAAAAAAATAAAAAATTTGAAAAAAAAAGCAAAAATTTATACAAGAGTAAGAAAGATAAAATACATTATATTGTGGGTGAAAAAAAAAAATAAAAAATTTAAAAAAAGAGAAAAAAAGATAAATGTTGAGATATTTTTGGGTGGGGAGAAAGTTTTTTGGGGAGGGTTGGAGAGTATATTGCTGGATCCTGTGGAATTTTTATATATATATTTTTTTTTTAATACATTTTTTTACCTTGGCAACGATTTATCCTTGTTGCACTTGATACAGGATAAATTGGTGGGAGAAGAAACAAAGCTAATAGCTTCAAACGATAAAGGATATCTAAAACTTTTTAAGAAACAAAAAATCTATTGAAAAGATTATAGAAATTTTGATGTTGTTTATGATAAACCCAGTAAAAATAAAGTGTAAAAAAAAATATATATATATATATATATATATATATAAATGAAGGATACTGAGTGCGTGAAGGCTAAAGTTCTTTGCATGATGGACCACTTTCACAAGCTTGATCTTTAATGAATTTTTATAATATTCAATATATCATATATATTTTATATTAATTTATAAGTACTTTTCATGGTCATTTATCATTCAAATATATATATAATTATTATTATTGTTACATATATTTTTTGTCAATATCCGTAATGACAATTAAACAAATAAATTTTTAACTAATAATAATAATAATAATATTTTTTGAAAAAAAAAAAAACAAAGATTAAGGATGTATGTATATATAAGATTGAGGGTGATGGGGAGAAAGGAGTGCCAAAGAGAAAAGAGAACTTGTGAAAAATGAGCATCCACTAAAGATTATAATAATAATAATAATAAATTTGAAAATAAAAAAATATGGCCTAATGCGTTTTGCACGAACCAAACGAGATAAAGGATAATCACCAAAAAAAAAAAAAAAAAAAACATTGATATCTACTGTGTGAAAAATAATATAATTATTAAATTATATTTTCAAAAAAAATTATAAATAAAACACTCAACTTTTTCAAGTATTATAATAAAGAAAAAAAATAATAATAAAATATTAATCCTTGGTTATTTGGTTATAGATTAATATTAATTTTTTTTTTTCTTTCAAATTTTATTTATCTATTGTATGAATCATCGTCAAATTTGTAGGTGGTTTTTTATTTTTTATTTTATTTTTTTTGACTATTAGTTTTTTAAGTTATTCAATCACGTCATCAGTCGATTTGAATATACATATATATCTGTTTATTATTATTATTATTATTATTATTCTAATTTTCTAGTTTTTTTTTCTTAAAAAATATATATAATACATGAAAATTATCTGTGTTATTTTGATAAAATTAACAATAAAGTTTATTGAATTTTTTTTTCAGTTAAATTTTATTGTAGGCCGCATCAATGCACATTGCCTACCCGTTCATTGGACTCTCTGACTTTTTCGGGAGGATCCTCACAAAATATTTTATATATATATATGATATGGTTCTCAACCAGTAAAATTTTGGCTCTTTTATTTGCTCCAAAACTATTTCAACTATACCCATAAATTATATATATTTCAAATAAATTTTGCTCAATTTTTATTTCAATTTCACTTTTGCAATGATTAATTATTTTTATTATTATTATACCTATATATATATATATGCTTCAATATAATATGAATATAATATCCAACTCATTATTGCAGATAAAATATATATATATATATGTATATAGTTAAATTGCGTGATATTTTTATTTTGAGTAACATGTTAAATTAAATATTAACATATACATATATACGCATATACAGATCAAGGATGAATGAATTTTAAAATATAAAAAAATTACAAGTTGTAATAATGATGGCGCCGAATAATACGTGTTGCTGGATTGGTCAAGTATATATATATATATATATAGGTATATCATTTATAACATAACATAATATATAATAGTACTGAATGGCGCCTGTTGAGCTATAATAAACAGGATTCAAAAAAAATTTTATCAATTACAAAATTACATGCGTCGTTTCATCAACAGTATAATTGTCATTTTTTTTTTTTTTTTTTTTTTTTCTAATTAGTAATATGATGTATATTTTTTTATAAAGTTTTTACTATTATTGTTGATATATATAACCATTTTAAAAGTATAATTTAACAATAAATATAATTTATTTATTTATTAATATATATTTAAAAAAAAAAAAAATATATATATATATATATATATTCATCATTTGAATAATTGTATGATTTTTTTTTTTTTTTTTTCTGCTGTATAAATTATTCAAATGTTTTTTTGAGTATTATACATATATATAGTAAATTAATTGTTGAAATTTCATATGTATAGATGTATATTTGATGTGTGTAATAAGTCATTGGGATTTACATTTATTTACAATGAAAAGCCCATTAGGAAGTTTTAGCCTAAAATTTTATTATATTTATGCAAAAAAAAAAATACTTGTTAATTTAATATATGAATTTTTTTATTACGTGGGTTATATATGTATAAAATACATATTTGAAAATGTTTTTTGTATATATATATATATTTTCACACGATGAAAAATCTAGCAATATTTGATTTTAATATTTAAAAAAATATATAATAAAAAATAATATAGGATATTACATAAAAACCTATATATCTAAATTTATTAACTGACCCATTAAAAAATGAAAAGGGATGGTATGTATATATGGATCGTAAATGGATAAATTCCTTTTTCATTTTATATGTATTTTTATATTTTTTTTTATAATAGGATATATTTTTTCCTCCTGATCCTCCCCTTGGCCATCTTACAAGTTAACAACAACAACAACAACCACCACCAAACGATCATATGATATAGGTATACCTATATATATATATATATATATACCTATTGAAATTGGTGGGTGATGTAGTGGACAACAACGAATCAAAAAAAAAAAAAAACGGTTATATGTTAAAAGTTAAAAATATATTTTGTGAGCAAGTATTTAGTTGATGTGATGTGTGGAACTTTGAGATCAGGGTAAGATACACCTGTGTGAGGAAGGACTTGATATATTTTTTTATTTTTTTTCAATGCATATATGTATGATGATAATAATAATAATGTATAGGACAAAAAAAAAAAATATATATATATATATAGGTATATAGGTATACCTTTTTATATATTTTTCTACCTGCTGAGAGATTGGATGAGGCATCATCATCTCACCCGGGGTTATCCACTTGGAAAAGGGCATTTTCCCAAGTGTGTTGAGGCACAAACATATCTAAAGTAACAAAAAAATAAAATAAAAAACAAAATCTGACTTTTTTTTTTATATATATGATAGGATAGGATATATACAAAGTAGAAATACTTGACGATTATTTCGAGCAGATAAAATGAGATTTTTTATTTTTCTCTCTCCTCATATGTTAGCTATACATATATATGTATATATCATACAAAAGAAAAGATAAAAGGTAAAAAATACAAGTAGATTAAAAAAAATTTTAAAAAATAAAAAATACCATTTTGTTGTTTAAACAAAATGATTAATTATAAATAAATAAATAATTAATTTTTTTATTTCAATTTATTCAATATAATGAAAATTAATTTATAAATTTATCTAAATTTGTTTTTGTTTTTTTTTTAAATTTATCAACACATTTATAATATTAATGCTTAAATAAATAGAGGTAGCTACTATATGCACATGCATGTAAGATGATTACCTTTAATGGTATTACAAGTATTAAATCCAATTACATATATATATAAATTCAATTCTTTTTCATTCAACACGCACATATATATGTATATACATATATATATAGCTGCATGACATAAAATTAAAATTAAAAATATTATATAAAAATACAACTCACAACGGGGGGATGATATCAATTCGTTTAATTTCGTTTCGCTTGATTTGATTTTTAAGATTCATTAATACAAACTCTCCATGCGTTCAGACACAAATTTAATATATTATTATTTGCAGCGCGTAACATAAAACTTTCTAGAATATATTTGCGGTAGGTGGCACAAGTCGATAAATCGTCACAAGCACGCGATTAAGACGAAATATATTATTATATTATTTATTTGTATATATATATATATCATATCATATCCTACTGTGACTGCTTGTATGCGTATATATATATATGCAAAAGCAAAAGCAACAGCAACAGCACAATCCAATTGCAACAAAAATATTGACAATCTAAAATCTAGTTTTATATATAAATATGCGTAATGTTGCGGATCGAGTAGCACGCGCGCGGCTTTATCGTTTTCTATATATATATAATATAATAAAAATAAAAATAAAAATAAAAATGCGATATATACATATATATTAAAAATATATAGTGTAATGTCATTTTAGAAAAAAAAAAATATATATAGGTATATATTATATTTAGCAAAAAACAGAGCGGAAAATATTCATGATAAAGTATACAGAATATATATTATAATACAACAAAAAATAAAAATAATTATAATTTAAAGATATAAATGAGGAGCCTGGAAGCCATTGGATATGATAAAATGAAAAATGACCCACAAGTGCAGTATATTAATATGTGATATACAATATAAAAGACATATCCTTGTGTAAAAGCAGAGGATATAACCCATCGAATTTTACTGAATATAAATATAAATATATATATGTTTTAAAAAATTTAAAAAAAAAATAGACGCCGGCAAATTGTGAGTGCAGTATATATATATATATGTATACAATCTTGTCATGTCGCGCGCGGACAGTTTTGTGAGTGCATATATACATTTTACCTCCCTTGAGCGTATCATACATGTATATATGCATTCAGGATTATTAATTATGATCAAGCATGCAAGACGATTCCATGGGGCGTCATTTTATTTTTTTCTCCAAAGAAATCCCAGCTACTGATCGCGTATACCTATAACTTGTTCCTCATATCGGCAGGGTGCGTACATTTTATTAATCAACAAAAAAAAAAAAAAGAAAACAATTTAAAAATCACCCTTTTTTTAATATATAATATAATATACAGATCCTTTGATGAGGGCGGCTTGTAAACACGATTGTATACCAACAATTTCTGGATTACTTTTTTATTCCATTTTTTAAATATAATTTTTATATAATAAATAAATATAATGTTTTTTATTGATGATAATAATTCAAATTCAAATAATTAATTCAAAATACAAAATGCATTATTAATACAACAAAGTAATATGTTAAATTATGAATTTACAGCAAGATGATGATCATCAAGTGATAAAAGATGATATTATATGATTACCATGTCGCAATATGATAAAATACAATAAAATATATATAACAAAAATTGATACAGTATATATAAATTTTATATTCATGAATTTAGAATAAAAATAAAAATAAATAGAAAAACAACTGTGAGATGTATATGTCTCGAAACTTGCAACGATAAGCCATTTTCTTCTGTGGTGTTTCTTATCTGCCGGTAAATCGGCGCCACGCACCACACGGTCACTGTGGAGATCGGTTATGGTGCACCTTCTGCCCTGAGGAGGTAAATTAGAAAACTCATTCGATGCAATAATCTCGTCGCATACATATATATGATATTGGTGCAAGCAATAATAATAATAATAATAAAATATCCTTGGAAGCCATCACACACACACACACACACACACACACACACACACACACACACACACACACACACACACATATATACATACAGTGCCAAGTTAAAGTTGAGGATTAAGGGCAAATAAGATATATACCAAGGGAATTTAATGCTCAAGAGATATAATATGATTGGTATATACAATATATATGCAACTTTGAGGACATATATAACTGCAGCTTTTTTGAATGACATTTTATATATGCACGTATATTAACTGCCATTATAGATACAAATTTTTGCATGTTTTTTTTTTTAAATTTTTATAAAAATGAAAAAAAAATATTATCTTTATTTATTTATTTTTTTTTTTTTTGGGTCCAGTAGTTTTTTTTTATATATTTTTTTTTTTTTTTTCACCTTTGAAAGTATTTATTTGACCTTCAAAAATTTTTCCTATATATATATTCTCACGCAGGATTGAATTTTTTATGTTTTTTATTTTTTAAATTAATTTGATATCTGTATACTTATATGACATTTTTTTTTTTTTTTTTTTCAGCTTTATTTTAAAATAATTTTTATTTTCAGTTTTTTTTTTTTTTTTTTTTTTTCAATTTTATTTTTTCCTTATTTTTTAAGGTATTTATTTATTTATATGGTTTTTTTTTTGCATCTTTTGTTTTTATTGGATTTTTATATCCTTCTTGTTGAGAAGTAAATGGAGATCACAAAAAAATATACTTATATCTGTTTTTTTTTTTTTTTTTTTTTTTTTTTGCAAACCACAGAAACAAAATTTAATCGTCAAGAGAAATAAAAATAAAAAATAACTTTCACAAGTGTCATTAAAGATAGAATTTCGTAGATGGTTATAAATTTGTTGCAAATTTATATACTGAATATATATATACCATATCTTGCGTAATTTTTAATACGACCTTCTGTTTTATTATTATTAAATTTTTTTTTCGTCAGTACAGTGTCTTGAAAAACATTTTATCGACGATATATATTCGCAGAGTGGAATTTTATACAATAAAAATATAAAAAATTTCCAAATATTTTGAATGGATTTAACAAAAAAAATATGATAAATAAAAAATTAAGTATATATTTATTTCATTACAAATTTATTTATTGAAATAAATAGAATAATTATATAATTATGGGTCAAAAGGCATATTGATTTAGATATATTCAACATCTGTTTGTCTATAAATTTTATTATACATATAAAATGATAATAATTATATTATTTTATCTTAAATCTAATCATAATTATTACAAATCAGTATTTCATATTTTTCAAATACAAATAAAACTTTTATATAAAAAAAAAAAAAAATAAACAATATTTAAAATTTTTATAATCAAATTACGTATTAATATGAGAGTTTGCTAGTTGTCCAGTTCTCACAAGAGTTCAAAGGTTAGGGGTAAAACGTAAAAGATATATATATATATATAAAAAAATAATAAATAAATATAAATATATACGCGCAAAACATATAGAAAAGGAAAGAATATAAAAAATTGTCAAAAATGATTGTAGTAAATGAAATACACATGATGTAGCTAAGGAAGAAGAATAATATTTAAAAAAAAAAAAAAAAAAAAAAAACAAATCCAAGTATAATATAAGAAGGAAGAACCTACGGGACAGTAGTAACTCACCTGGTCACGTAAAACTGACCACTAGATCCGGTTTAACAAGTTTCCGGATTCCAACAGGGGTCATCCAAAATATATACAATATATATATATAGGTATAATGTAATGCGTAATATAAAAATACAAGAGGTGGTATTGTCAATGAGTTGAGGGGGATTTTTAACACTATCGTTGCCCCGTTTTTTCATTTACTATATATACACTGCAGTGTTGTTGATATTATTTTTTTTTTTTCATGTTAAGGGGGTTGAAATGTATGTGTATATAAAATACATATAGTCGCGATGATATATACAAAAAGAGGGATAAATTTCTTGCAGTGGTCACCCATCAAAACCTGCGTTAATGCCCAGTGGCGATTATATATATAGTCTCCTCCTATTTTTGTCGAAAAAGAGTTTAACGCATTTATTATTTTTCCCAATGGTCCCTAAAATCCGGTTTTCATCAATGATATATTTATAGAATGGGTAAAAGAGATATTTAAAAAAATAAAAATACAAACATCACCTGCATTTTTCATGTCCCATGAAGGTGGTCCTGATGATGGGATCAACAGTTATGGTGCAATTGACCTAGACACCTTTTTTTTTAAAAAAATTTTACTTTTTTTTTTTTTTTTTTTTAAATATCTTTATGGGGGATGACCATTATGACCATTATGACCATCATATTGAGAGTCAAGGAGGGGGTTAAAAAAAAAAAAATCTTGTTTTTTACCTTTAATTTTATTTATCCACCATATTATTGTCTCTTTGATATATTTTTTGATGGTATACATATATTGCAAATATTATTTCATATATCCACAAGGGTAGTCCAATATTATTTTCGAACCATGGGAACGAAAACCTGATTTTTTCAATGTTTTTAAATGTTGTATAAGATATTATGCATAAATGATGTGTGATGTGTCCAGTTTTGTACATCTTGTATCTTTATTTTTATAATTCTACGCGAGTAATTGTGTATATTTGAATATTGTCCGTTGAAATATGTATTCACGCAACAAATACGCATGTACCGATAGATCATATACCTATATGTATAATAAAATATGCGAGTAAAAAAATCTAAAAACGGTTAATACCGTTGGATAGGTCAAATATATAAATATTTTCATTTTTGAAACTGGACAGACTGGACAGTGTCATCTTGTAAATCCTGTTTTTATATTTTATCATAATATACATATACTTAGATATTTTTTTGTTTATTTTTCTTTTGTCAATTTAAATACTCATATAACGTTTTTAACCGAAATAAATGTGTGCCAATAAACTGTTTTCTTAATTTTTTTTTTTTTTTTTTTTTATATATATACCTACCTCTAATTAAAATTACAAATTGCAAATCAATAAATTAAAATTTTTAATTAATTATTGCGAGCTGACAAATTCATTTGTATTATTAAAATATTATATATAATTATATAAATATTCAAATTTATATATATATATAAATTTACTTGTCACTATATTGCGTGAAAAATAAAAAAAATAAAAAAATAAAAAGTATAACGACGATTTAAAAATTTTCCTTATAACTGAGTTGCAGTTGTTGTTATTATTATTATTATTTAAAAAGGTGAAAATAGTATATTTATCGTGTAAAAGTTAACGATGTAGGCGGGTACATTTATTTATAATAAAAAAAAAAAAATAAAAAAGTATTAAACACTATCAAAGTCTATTGAGTGCATGCTACTGGCTATTTTAAAATAAAATCATTGGTCAGAAACGATGACCAATCATCAATTGACATTCCAAAGAAATCACATTTGGCTTTAATTTAAAATCATTTATTTTCTTTATATATCCTTATATTTTTGTTATTTTATTTTTTTTTTTTTTTATATATGATTTTCACGGAATTGAGAAAAACTTGCTTGTCATTACGTATGTATATATTTTTATTTTTATTTTCATTTATCATTATAATAATTATCATTGATGAATTAATGCTAATTAACATTTTAATTATAATTAAGATACAATATATATAAAGTATTTGCTTCCTGTATTGACAATAAAAATTTTAAAAAATATATAGGATTATATATATCTGCACATGGAATTAATCAAACATATGGAGCTAGTACGATAATTCTTAGCAAAAAAATTATAAATATTTTATTTATTTTTTTTATCTGCAATAATGTTAATGGTAAATAATAATCGTATATATATATATAGAGTTGATTTGAAAATATAATAATATTTCTTGTATCAAATCGACGAGCAAATCCAAGATTCACCTCGAGGGGCGTATTTCATTCTTACAAATATATATTTTTATTTTATTTTATTTTATTTTATATATGTATAATTGTAATTGCAAATACAAGTATATCGATTGGTAGTTTACTACATGTTAAAAAATAATAAACAATATATATATATGCGTTGCTACCCTATTTAATATGCCGAACTGCAATTATATATGTGATGGTATATATAGTGCCTGTTAATATATTTTTTTTTTCACAAAGCAATATCAAATACATATAGAATATAAATACAAGTTTTCAATGTGATTTATTTATTTTTTTTTCCATCATATGCACTTTTCATGTGATACATCCCATATTCTTCCAATACTGCAGTTCAACGAATTGCCACACGCGCTTCATCAACTATTTCATTTCATTTTATTTTATTTTATTTTATTTTATTTTATTTATTTATAGTTATAACTTGGATTGTTATATATATATATATATATATATATATATATATATATATGTATACTTATAGTATTAAATGAGTCTAGATAATTCGAATTTTCTTTGCCTACTATGGTCTCTTGTCATCATTGGCGCTGAGTACCACCACAATTCGATGAATTTAAATCACGTGCCTTGATTTTATTATTATTATTATTATTGTTAAATGTATTATTTATAATATTGGCTATTGGTATTAACGCTTCGAAGAACAAATATATATATATATATATAAAAAACAATGATTATTTTTATTTTCTAGATATTTTACAATCATGCAATCAATCAATATAAATAAATTTTAAAATTATTTTTATATGCGCGTATAAAAAAATGATAAATAAATTAAAGATATTAATATATATATATACATACCTATATAATTCATATACATAAACAACATTTTTACGGATTTGTCGTCATTATAATATACATCATTTCAAATTGAAGTGTATAATAATAATAATGTATAATTGCAATTTAATATATATAACTCAAATGCAAATACATATTTATTTTATAATTTTTTTTTTTTTTTGTATAAATTTATATAAATTTATATACAAAAATTAATTTAGTTGATGAAAAAAATTAAATAATTTATATACAAGTTACAAATTATTATTTAAAAAAAGAAAAAATAAAAATAAAAATATATATTATCTATTTATATGTATATATATGCGGATAATATTTAAAATAAAAAATTGCATATAGACATGTAGATCGAATGCATAAAAAAATTGAAAAAGAAAAAAAAAATTTATATGTATATATATACACATACACCTATATATAAATAAATAAATAAATAAGAGGATAGCAATATCAATTTTCTTTTTATTATTTTCATATATATATATAGAGTATGCGATGATATTAAAAGAGTAAAAGACAAGCAAAATACATTTTGCAAGATGAGGAAGGCTGTCTCATCGGGAGCATATAGTATATAATCGGGGCGTGGCTGCAAAGACGCATTTATTTCATGTATTCGATGCTGCAACAACACAACACAACATATAGGTATATATTTATTTATTTATTTATTTATTTATAAAATTTTTATCCATTTAAAGTTTGAATGTGCGTGTGTAGCACTTTACTTCTTCGTCAATCCTTTTTATCCCTCCTTTATTTTATTTTTCCTTGTCAGCTCTTGTTGAATTATTTTTTTTTCCTTTTTTTTAATTTTTTATTTTTTATCTCTGTACTCTACATGGTCGTCGTTCTTTGGCGTTCTTATCTGTTCAAGCACGTTCAAGTCTTTTTATCCCCTTTTGTTGTGTTCTTGCATCCCCCTGCTGTTTCATCATCATCATCATCATCATCATTATAATCATTTTATACATATACATTCGATTTATATATACATATATTGTATATTGACCTTTTTGTATTCGCCATTGCTGCTGTAGTTTTTCAATTGGTATACTTAAAAAATCGCTTTGGCAAACTCATCGTAAGTCAACTCACGCATTCGAGACTTGATTTCAAAGTTTCAGACAAGAACGGAAGCAGCAAAAAAGCGCGTGCCGCCCCTCTTTATATATAACTCTCTATAATTTTACCTCACTTTTTCAACTCTTTGAAGATCATCATCAATAAAAATCTTTGGTTTGATGCTACTGCTATTTTTTTAATTATTTTTAAATGCTTATATAGGTACATATAAGCAAGTAAAACTTTTGTGAAAGATCAGTAGTGTATGATGATGATGAGAAAGAAATAAAATACTCCAAGCTCAAATTTCACACCTTAGTCTGTGGTTATGCATGAGACTACATAACATCTCGCGGTTCTGCATACATAGGAAAATAATTTTTTTTTTTTTGTAAACTTTCCTTTAAAAATATGGTAAAAAATAAATTAATCTTGATGGAAATAATAAAAATAAATTAAATTAAATTATTATTATTATTTAAATTATATATATATTTATCATTTGTTGAATATACAGTGTTTATAGTTGGTAATACAGAATCTGATGAACGTTGCATAAAATTCCTTCCAATTATAATAAAAAAATTTTAATTTAAAAAAATATAGAAAAAATATAAAAAACTCTTACTGATAATTTTTTGCAATGACACAGTTATGATAAAAAAACAAAAATCATTCAGATAAAAATAATTTATAAAAAAAAAAAATTAAAATATATATATATTTTAATAAAATATTTATATAAATTAATAGATGATAATTAATTTAAATTAGCGTTAATTTATTAATTGATTTGGACATAATATATACTGTATTTTCATCAGTTGGTTATGATAATTTTTGAAATTTTAAAATTAAATTTTGTATATAGAAAAATTGCCAGACATAAAATGTATCAAAATACAAATTACAATCATAAATTAAATTTCATAAAAATAAATAATATAGTTTTCAAATTATTTAAATCGCAATTACGAAAAAAAAAAAAAGTTTTATTAATAAGACTCATCAGACAATATAGGTACCACTAAAACCGACCCTGTTTAAAAAATAATTACCTTGACATTTGGAAAAACTTAAAATATATATTTATAAATAAAAAACAAATCAAGTAATTATGCAATATACCTAATTTATATTTATAATTCTACTTGAAATATTTATTTAAATTATAAATTAAATTAAATTAAAGGTCAAGTAAAATTAATCAACACTTATTTCAATTTCATTTTTAATCTCACTTAATACTTTTAAGTATTTTTTTTTTTGCATCAACTATCAAATACATATACATTGTTCAATTGTATATCAATTGTTAACATGTTAACTTTTTTTTTGGCATTTGGAAAAACCTAAGAGGGAAACAAGTCAACTAATTTTTTTGTTATTTTTTTTTTTTTTTTTTTTTTTTTCTATAACCACACAATTTTACAATTTTATTCATATATTTATATTTTATATTTTATATTTTATATTTTATACGTGTAATTTGAAATTGCCATCTTATTTTCTACTTGCAATATTAAGCTGCACATATTTATTTTTTTATGTTTTTTTATTTTACCCTTTTTCAATTATTTTTATTATTATTATTATTATTATTATTATTGATTTATAGTGATGATCAATACAAGTCATATTCAAATATTTTTATTCATTTTTTTAATATAACGGACGCATTGCAAATATTTATATAATTTATTTATTATTATTTACGTGGAAAAATTTTAAAAATAAATACAAACTTAGTGACTCTTAAATTTTAGATCAATCTTATTTTATAAGTCATGTGATTTTTTATTTTTTTATTATTTTTTAATTATAGTTTAATTGTTGTTCAATTGTATAAAATAATAAGTATTTATATTTTTTCAGTTAACATGTATTCGAGCTCATTTAATTAAATTTATTTATTTATTTATTTTTTTTATTATAAATTTAAATTTAGGTGTTCCCGTTTGATCGATTTTATATATTTTTCAATTAATTTTTAAAATACAATCACGTTAACTGTTTGTCAATAATAATCGAATTAAATAAAAAAATTAAATTAAATTAAATAATAATATCATGCAAAACAGTACAAACATTATAAATCACTTAATAAATTATACAAGGGTTTTTTTTTTTTTTTTTTATAATTTTTATATTTTTTTATATTTTTGGTCCATTTTAAATAAATATTTAAAAATTAATAATAAAATTTAATTAATAATTACACGCACATATTTTTTATTTTTTTTTTTTTTTTTTTTATTAATATAATAATTTAAAAAGAAAAAATTATTTTTTTTTTTTTGCATAAAATTTAAAGGTACATTGGTTAATTACCGATGACACTTACTTCTAATGACAAAGGTATGTATGTGTGTGTGTTTGTGTATATATGTATGTATGTTTTTATATGTATATGCATTTTGTTAAATAAATTTAACAAAAAGAAAAAAAAAAATATAAATCATTGTCACAAGTCAGACCAATTTTAATTATAACTGAGATAAATATTTATAATTTTTGATGCAAATTAAATTATAAAATTTAATAATAAATTAAATAAAATATTTAAAAATTGAGAAAAAATTGTGCGTTTATTCAACAAAGTTATGACTAGTTATAATTTGTCTTCATTATTTTGTCTTTAAATTTTTTTTTTTTTTTTTTCATTCCAATTATAGAAATTATTGTATATATATTTGTAAAATTTAAATTTAAATATAATCAAGGCTCAAAAAATTATTTGCACCCATTTTATCTCACTTAAATAATTTCTTTTTTTTTCTTTCATTTTAAATTTTATATTTTATTATTATTATATTATCATCATTAATATTATTATTATTTATTTTATTTTATTTTTCATTCAATTGTGTATAAAGTCAATAAGTATATATATATTTAAGTAAAATTATTTTTAAATAAAAAAACAAATAAAAATTTTTTTTATGTATATAAGTACAATGTGCGTGTGTTTTTTTTTTTGTTTATAATTATAATTTGTGTAACGATATTTTGTTTTTTTAAAATTATTTATTAATTTATTTGTGCACAATGGCCCATATTTGGACATAAAGGCTTTAATTCGTTCAAACAGATTGATGTTTATTACCACACATTAATTTAAATGTTTCAAATAATTTAATTTTTTTTTTTATTTTTCGATAACGATTGCATTATTATATTATATCCTAACTATATATTATATTATATTATATTATATTATATTATATATATCTACAGGGCAGTAGCCAATTTTATAATAATTCATTTTTTCAAATTTTAATAATTTTAATATTTATTTTGCAATTTAAATTTTTTAAATAATACTAATAATACTAATAGTAATAATAATAATATATTTTTATTTAAATGAATTTATCACTATCAGTGTTTTTATAATATTAATATTAATATTAATTTTTTTTTTCATTCAATCAGCTCTTATAATAATAATAATAATAATAATAATAATACGTTTATTAATGCAAATTAAATTAAATTTTCTAGCAATTTATTTATATATATAATTAGAACCAACATTGTTTGATGGTTTTTATAAATGACATGATTTATTTATATTTAATATTAATTTTATAATTGATTAATTATATTTAACATTTTAAGTATTAATTATTTTATTATTATTTTTTGGTATATGACTATTTATATTAATTAAAGTATATATAATATTTAAATTTATTTTAATGCGTCTGTATTTTTTTCATTTTATAATTATAATAAATTATATATTATTAGCTCATTTTACAATAATAACGACTAGATTTTTTTTTTCCATTTTTTATATTTTTATTTAATTATTATTAATTTTTTTTGCACTACTTTTTGAGTATGTGTACGTGTCAAACGAGCATTTTAATTTTCAATATTATTTTTTTGTTTTATAAACTTTATTCATTTATATTTATTATTTATTTTATTTATTTTTTTCTCTTATGAAAAACGAGAGAGTTTTAGGCCTTTTGCACGAAATACAATGTTATTATTATTTTTTTTTTCTAATCTCGATAAGACTTGAACTTTTTTTTATTATTATTATATTATTTTTTTATACGATTAGTCATCGCGTAAATTCGTTTTAACGATATTTATAAATAAAAAATATTTAAATTTAAAAAAATAAATATAAATAAAAATTTCATATTATCATTTCCGTTTGTTAATTTGTACAAGGAAATATTATTTCCATATATAAATTTAAAAAATAAAAATTAATAAATAATTATATAATTGATGTCTATATAATGTCTATATGATAATTATAATGATGATGATGATGATGATGACACAGGTAAATGTTTAATTAACTTTCAGCTTGAGATAATTGTAAAATCTATAAATGCATATTGATTAAAGCCGGAAGAGGAGAAAATAGTAAAATGCTTTTTTTATATCTTTTTATATTCTCATTCTAATTACTGTTTTATTTTTATAATTTTTTTCATCATTTTGTCTGTATTGATTACTTTACACATATTGTACTTGTGTGTATTTATTTATTTTTTTTTTTTATTTTCTTATTACTTTGGCGATTAATTATATATAAATTCAATAAGTTTAATATTATATGCACACTTGTATTTATCACTCTCCAAGAGTCAATTGCATATATAAAAATTAATAAATAAATAAATAAATAGATAAATAAATAAATAAATAAATAAATATAGATAATAATAATAATAATAATAATAATAATAATAATAATAATAATAATTTTTTATTTATTTATTTATTTTTTTTTTTTTGAATCACTTTTTTGTCATTTATGCTATTGATCGTTTAGATTTAATTTTTCCAACAGGTGGTCCATGATCAGATTCTGGATTTGTTGGACTAGGTGGTCCACTACCAAGTCTTGCAACTCTTCTAAATATTTCACTATTAATAAATCGTGGATATGAATCACGATGCATTAATGTATATATTTGTAATTGTGCCTCATCAAATGTATGAGGTGTTGGTTCAACCATATTTTTGTTGACAATTTCACGTACACGAGAATCAAGACTCACCTATATTTGTTTTGTTTTTTTTTTTTTTTTTATAAATAAATAAATAAATATATAAATAAATAAATAATATATAATATATAATAGTAATAAAACAAACCTCTTTTGGTGATAATATAGATATGTAATCCTCATAAATAAAACGTGCTTTTTCTTCAATTTTATCTGGATGTTTTTCACGTTTTAATTGTTCACATGCTAACCAAAATGCAATATTTTCTTCGCTATATTCACTTATTAAAAATTCACGAAATAATTTTCTACCACCAGAACTTTTCATTAATTTATCAAATGATGAACCCCATGAACGTACTTCATCTAATCCACAACAATCAGTTATACCATCAATACCATCAATATCATTACCACTTATTGATGTAAAATCACCACCATGACCACCAGAACTAAAATCAGTACCAACTAAACCACTGTTAGCACGTTTTTTACCCTGTTCACCAACACCAGAATTATTTCCATTTGTTCCAACAGCTGCCAAACTAAAACATAATTATATATTTATTCATTAATTATTTTTAAATTTTAACAAATATTTTTATTTTTTTTTTAATTTATATATTTGATTTTTGTACCACTTGTTCCTGTATATAGATTGCATGAAAAATATATATAAATAAATCAATGAAATTTTCTTATAAAATTATTATTATTTATGTAATTAATAAATAAATAAATAAATAAATAAATGATGATTGACGCATGCGTAATTGTCTGTTTGGTATTATAAATGGGTCGACCGTGTTCTCTTTTTTCCATTTATTTATTTTCTCATCCCCTTACTTGTATTTTCAATTTTTTTTTTTTTTTTTTTTTTTTTTACTATCCAACCCTTTATTTTTATATCATCCTATATACGAATCTATGTTCAGCGACCCGAACCATCACAGTTACCAAACACCCATTTATTCTTTCAACCGTCAGAATTCATTCTCATGGAACAACTTTTAGTCGATCAAAGGTATTTAACTTTCAATGGAAATATACAATATACAAATACATGCTTGCAAAAATATTAAATATAATTTAGTATTTTAGTATTTTTTTATTTTTTTAAATATTTCACATGTCAAAAGAGCTTTTTAAATAAAATATCTAGAATTAGGATTGTCGGGGTAAAAAAAAAAAAAAAAAATGTAAAAATGAGAACATGAAACACTCACGATTGATCTATACCAAGAACAACACACATCTAAGCTTTATACATTATCCAAACATGCAACCTGTTACCCAATTTATATATATTTGTCATAAAAATAATAAAAAAAAAAATAAAAAAACTCAGCTTTGCATGTTTTTATAAAATTAAAATAATAAAACTATAAATATAGACCACAAATAAAATTATAATATATATATTGTTAAAAAATTTATAAATATATATTTGATTAATATATTACAAACACACAAGTATTTAACATTAAAATTATAATTAAGAAACGATAATACCACGAGCAACTGCAACAACAGCACCAACAAAGACAACAATTATCTTTTTTTGATCTTCCAACATGTCCAACATTTTGTCGTTGTTGTTGTCCTTGTTCTTTATTTTGTTGTGATTGTATACCCTGTGATGATTGTTCTTGTTCATCTAATTGTTGATTTGATGTTTGTGATTGTTGTTGTTGATTAATTGATGATGATTGTTGTTGTTGTCCTTGAACTACTGTTGTTCTAATACGACAACCATCATTGACACCTTCACCACTAGATGTACCGTGACTAACTCCTATACCCATTGCAGTTGCACCAAGTCCGCTCGACATCTACATTATTTGTATATTAATTTAGCTTTATATCTTTTTTTTTTTTTTTTTTTAATTAAACTTACCTCTATCATGGTCCATCCGATTGTAAGCGAGCTTTGCTCGCTATTAAGCTCAGTTGAAATAATTTCAATAGAATGAATATAGATAAATATTTTTTTGACTGTCTATAAATTTATTTATCACAAATTGTTGTTGTTGTTGTTGGCTGTTGCTGTTATATTATGTAGTACAGGTGCAGGTGCAGGTGGGGAAAGGGTAAGAGCAAACAATCAAATACCACCACGTTTTATGTATATGATATTTAAAAATAATATATGTATATATATTTAACCTGGCCCAGAATGGGGACCATCAAGCTGGGCCTTGCCCGAGCCCCGCATGCTCCCTGCACCTTTTTTTTTTTTTTTTTTTTTTAATAATTTATTTATTAATATTTTTTTCTTATCAATCACACTGATGTTTATATGTATAATATTTTTTTTTTAAATATATTAATTTTTATTTTTTAATATTTATTTATAATTAATTCATCCAGATTATTAAATTTTTTTTTTTTTTATATATTTTTTGTTAATTTTTTTTAATCCACTTGAGTTATCTACGCCACCTTGCGTTTGCTGCATCAGCAATATGACAATATTAATCTCATTACTTTGCGCATATTAATTATTATTTTTATTATTAAATTTATATATTTAATTTTTAATAAAATTTAATTGGTTTTTATTATTATTATTATTATTTTACTTAATGATAGTAAATTGGCAAAATTTTTTGGTCATTTTAATTATTATAAATGATTATTTTTGTAATTGATATTATTAATATATTATTTTTAATAATATTGCCGGTTTAATACAAGTTGATTTTGATGGTGCTGCCACGTTGTGAGTATGGTTAACAACTTGTTGGGTGAGCTTGCAGCTAGTGTGAACGATCGAGCTTGCGATAGGAACTACTACTGTGTTGTATTGATTGGCGGGCCTCGACCTCACTCTTTTTTTTTTTTTTTTTTTTTTTTTTCTATCTTTTTTCTTTTATTTTTTTTCCAATAAATATATATATAGCTATATGACTTTATTTATTTTTTTTTTTATTCACTTTTTTTTACAACTTTATTTATTTATTTAATTATATTCAAGTCATATTGAACATCACTTTTAAATTATTATTATTATTATTATTTATTTATTTTTTTTTTGTAATTTACTTGCTCAAAAATTACAAATAAATTTTAATATTTATATTTTTTTTATTTTTAATAATATTTAATGAAATTTCTTTTTTTTTTTTCTTTTTTCTTTTTGTATGCACCATTCACTCATTAAAAAACCAATTATAAAAAATAATAAAAAACAACCACAAATTGCATAAATAAAAAACACTATATTTTTGTTATAATAATAAATTTGAAATAAAAATTATCAAACACTGTAATCCGGAGTATTTTTTATTTTATCTTCTTTTCCCTTTAGAATATTATTTTACACTTTTAAATATAAATGAAAAATAATTAATTTATTTATTAAATTAATATAAAATATTGTTATTGTTATTTAAATAAAAAATAAATTATAATTTCACATAAATATCACAACACAATATAAAGCATGTATTTTTATTATAACAATTTATTTTTTTGCTTTAAATTGAATTTATTGATTAAACTACCACTTTAATTTATTATTATAAATTTATACATACATATATACATATATATTCATTTATATATTTGCATATATATATATTTATGTATTTAAAATTTAAGCTATATTTAAATATGTATAATTAAAAAAATAATAAATAAATAAAAATTTATTAAAAATCCTGTGACACTGAGTCATCACGATGTATGGTCAGACACGCCACTACTACTAGCACTTAAATATATATTATTATTATTTTTATTATTTGAATCAGTGTATGTTTCTATGTCTATGCAACCCCCCTGTTTGGGTGGCCACCCAATTTCGATCGTTTTTTTTTTTAACTATTTTATTATTATTATTTATTTATATTGTTTATAATAATATTGAAAATGTAAATTATTAAATCACTTTTTACACAAATTAATTATTATTTTTACTATTTTATCCAGCAAAATTTATACATTTTATTTTTGTATATTATTAAAATTTTAAAAATATTAAATATACTTATATGTTGCTGTTTATTGTTTATTTAAATTTATTTATTTATTTATTTTGAGGATTATTTGGTAATTTTTAGAATAAAATTGAGCTTTTATTATATTTTAAGTGGTTCACAATGAAATAATAATATTGAACCCTTGTTGTATGTTTATTCATAATAAATTGTCAATTTTTTTTTTTTTTTTTTTTTATAATATATTGGAAAATTAAAAAAATTAAAAAAATTAAAAATAAAATTGGCGCTGTTGTTTGCGCGGGGGCCAACCCAGTTTTTTAATTTCACATGCACTATTATTATTTTGTAATTTTTTTTTAAATTGAAAATTTGAATTTACTTTATTTATTTGACTGATGTTTATTTTTGTTTTTTTTTTCTTAATTTTAATTTAGAGGATAAACGATTGCCAATATGGCGTTGAACGATGCTAACGACTTGGCCCTCCACTCTTGTAAATGCCACACTGACGAATCTAACGAATATACCCCAACTATATTTTCATATATATATATATAGATATGTACATGTTATAATATTATATATATATATAGGTATATCTATTAAACAAACCCAGGAAAATTTGTGTAAAATGTGCTTTCGCGCCGACGCAATTGACATCACAAGTCTTTGTGCTTTACTCTTTTTTTATTTTCATTTCTCTCTATCTATATATTTTATTTATTATTTTTATTATCAAAATTATTTATTTATTATTATTTTTAATTTTGTTCTTTTGAAATATTAAAAAAATAATAACTTTTATAAATGTGCAACAATCCATTCATTTATAATTATTAGAACAAAAGAATTTTTTTCATTTTAATTTTTCTTTTTTGTGATAAATTTTTTTTTTAATTTTAAAAACAAAAAATAATTTTTATAAGTTATTTTAAGAATATTAATTTGACTTTAATAAGTTATTAATTGTTTTTAATTAACTTTTAAATAATTAAAATTATCAAATTAATTTCATAATATTTATTTTTTTGAATAAATTTTTCTGTTTGTTTAATTTTTTTTTATTATATAATATTTTATATACATAAATTTGTCGTTGATAATCAATGCATTCAAAGAAGGTATATAATATAAGTAAAATACCCTTTTGATGACATCTACAATAAATTGTGATAAGCCCTTTAATAATCATCGATAAGCCAGGTATCATCAGTTCCATTCCCCGCTAGATACAAAAAAAAAAATAACAAAAAAAAACATATGAAAGCTCGATAACTAGCGACATCTACAACATTAAAAAATATAAAATTTAAATATATCAACAAGTTTTGTTGTTGATTAAAATTATAATATTAATCATCTAATTAATTTATTTATGAAAATTAAATAATTAAAATATTCGAAGCAAAAATAAAGGTTTTTTCATTTTTTTCGCTCTTTTTGATGTGCATAAAATTTTTTATAAATATAAAAGCATATTTACTGCTTTATATGCTTTTATTTGAATCAAGAAAAAAAAATAAAAAAATATATCAAACAAAATTGATATAATTTATTATATATTTGCCTGAAAGCATTTAAAATGTAAAAAAAAAAAAATAATTTTTAAGAGGGGTGTGGGTGCTAAAGATTTACCCAGTGGGTGGGAAAGTAAGAGGCAGGGGGGATAGGGGGGGAAAAAAAATAAAAGGGTCTATGCGGGGGAGGGTTGGGATGGTTGGGATTTTTTTTTTTTTTTGTTAAGGGGAAAAATACAGAATGACTAGGCTGTACTATGCTAGGCACTTGGGGGGATTTACCATCTCATCTCAAGAATTTTTCAAGAGAGAGAAACAACATTTATATACCTACTGTAGTAATTTTTAACATAAACTTTTATGTGTAGTGTGGGGTGGGTTCAAGACGAAAAACGAACGTTTAGAATAGAAAGAGGAGTTAGGGAAAAGAAAAAAAAAATAAAATCCAAGTGAGTAAGGTTTACAAAAAAAAAGACATTAAATTATTATTATGACTATATGATACCTATGTCTGATGCACACCCATACAAATTGAATATATCATATACCTATCATATCCTATATGTTGCAAATGAAACACCACACGTGAAATAAAAAGATTGATTATAGATGTGCTTCATTCCATTCCTTAACATTCATGATAGTTTTCAAATTTAATAGTTTATTCTTTTTGCATTAAAAAAATTTAAAAAAAAAGGAGTTGGGAGTTGGGAGTTGGGAGGAAAGAGGAAGCGTGGGTACTGACTGACAAGGAATATTTTAAACGAATTGAGGGAATCAGAACTCAGCAGCATCAGCATCATCAGCATCAGCATCATCAGAATCAGGCAGAGATGGTACCTATGCTATATAGTAAAACTAAGAGGTAGGGGGGTGGTACAAGAGGAAGAGAAAGATGTTAAAGAGGGAAAACCTAAAAAAGATAAAAGATAAAAACTACATATATATATATAATTGTATGTGTGTGTGTTGGTGTATTTGCTGATGACGATGATGATGATGATGGGCACGTGGGTTGGTAGTAAGTAGGGTTGTGATACAAGTAGGGGGGATGTATAAATGTAAGCAATTGGCGGGAATATATGTATATAAAAGACAGAAGAAAAAGAAAAAAAAAAAAGAAGAGAGGGAATTTCCCCTTAAAATACATTATACATCCCTACTTAAAATCAAACACATATAAACTAATACTATGATAAAATATACAAGTGTGTGAGAAAGGTTGAGTCGACCCAACCACCCACTGGGGCCACCCGGGCCACCCCGCCTACCCACCCACTTGCCACCCGACTGCCGTCGAGGAAACAACCTGCAACCTCCTCGTCGCCACTGCCGCACACCAAAGCCGGCATTAAATTCAGTTCGTTCATCATATTATTATAGTTTTTTTTTTTTTTTTTTTATTATTTAAAATTTTTTTCGTTTTTTCATTAAATTTGTGAAAATATTATTTAACTATTTAATTAATTATTTATTGTTTATATTTTTTTTTTTTTTTTCGTGTTTTTTGTTATTATATACGTCCAAGTAAATATCTTGTATCATCACATAGTATATTTACATTATATACATTGATAATAATGATTAAAGTGCAAGAGTGTTTGTGTATATGTGTATTGTGATTCAACTGTTTTTAAATTAAATTTTCCAAGAAATAAACATATAATTATACCTATATTATTTTATTGATTAAAATTTCATTTGAAAAAATAAAATATAATTTACATGAATATTATTGATTTAAACAGTTTAATGTGATTTTAAATATTTCATCGTAACAAAATAAAAAAAAAAAGATTGTAATAACAATTATTTTTTATTATTTAAAAAAATAAAATATATTCAACAAGAAAATTAACAAAAAAAAAGGTGAGTTTATTTTATTGTAAATTATTAAATTATATTATTTTACAATTATTATTTATATTTTTAATTATTATTTTATTATTTTAATTTTGATAATCCCAGGGGTTGATTTTATTTTTAGAGTAAAATTTTTTTTTTAAATATAAAAATAGTAGATTTTTTTGAATCATAAATTCATAATATCACATGTAGAATAAGTATATATATTTTAAAACTTTTTTTTTTTTATTACAAAAAGTAATAATAATAAAAAAATATAAAATTATTATAGACAAAGTTTTAGGGTATATTATAGTACAGGCATGTTGAACGGATGACGCTACCCGTTGTGTATATTTCATATGATATTGTATAGGGTTGGCAATAAATACACATACATGCATACATATACATATCTGACCTGAAATGTTGCTTTAAAAAAATTTAAAAAAAAAAAATTAAAGTAAAGGGGAATATTATTTCTTTTCTTGGTTATAATATATATATATATATTTTCTTTCTTTATTTCTTCTTGGCGTAAAATTATGGTGTATTTCACTCTAACACTGGGGTTCATATTGAAAGGGCGGTTGAAAAGACGATAAAATAGGGAAAAAACGAACTGAACGTTGAAATTGGACAAGGGGGGTTGGGGTAACAGAGGAAAAAATAAAATGAGGGGGTGTTAAGAAGAAACGGGCAAACATCAAATACAGTGAGAGCAAAGGGGAGTTGAAGAGGAGGGTGAAAGAGAAAATATATATATACCATCACATCACATTACTGCTGCACATGCTATCTACTACTATCTCGTTTTTTATTTCTCAAATGAAATACAAATTCTATGTATATATCTATATATATTCTTGGAGAGAGCCCCCTTGCTACAATAGATTGACGCATGCGTTTTAAATGTTCATGAAGGGTGGCTACAACCACCTTTTTTAAATACACCATCTTTTTTCCTTCATCCCTTTTTCATACGCAAGTATAAGAATAATATAAATTTTTTACTTTACCAATATATTATTTACGAAAAAAAAGCAATATTTACAAATCAATCAATATATACTTATAATATTTAGTTATTTTCCTATTAGATATAACAAAATTGATGGAAATTTTTTGAAAATTTTTAACAAGTAGGTAAATATAAAAGAAAAAGAAAAAGAAATAGACAAAAAAAAAAAAAAAAAATATATATATATGAAAAAGATTGAGTAGTACTTGGAAGCCAGGAAGAAGACACATCTGTCGCCTTGATGTTGGGTTTAAACAAAGGGGTGGTATGAGGAGGACGAGGAGGACGAGGAGGAAGAAGAAAAAGAAGAACAAGAGATAAAAGAAAAAAAAAAAATAGAGGAGTAAATAGGGGAAAGTGGGATTGGGTATTGCAGTCTATAGTTGAGGGAAAATATTGATTTATCCATGTACATATATAAGTTTAGATGTCGACCTCTTGTTTAACCCCCCTCACCTCCCTTTCTTTAACCTCACAACTACTCACGACCCTTTTTTCACCCCTCTAATTTTATTTTTATTTTTATTTTTTTTCCCTTGTTCATATTTCCTCCCAGTTGGTATATTTTTTATCATTGTGCAACTATATTCAATATATACTTACTTATTTTACTAACAAACATAATCTGCTTTTGATGGTTTTAAAACTTTTTTTTTTTTTTTTTTTCCTTCATTATGGATATCATTGAATTTTGATGATTATATTTATGGTATTTTAATTATTTTATTTATTTTTTCATTTGCACGCTTGCGTCGAACGGAAACGATCGATGTAATCAATAATAGTTTTTTTTTTTTTTTTTCTGAATAAATCATGTAAGATACATTTGTAAATCGATTGTCTTGCATTGCTTATCAGCTTGTTTTTTTTTTTATATCAATTTATTTAATTAAAAAAATTTTAAAAATTCTTTTTTTTACTTTAAAAAAAAAACTTTGTGTGTATGTGTTTTTATAATTATTTTATTTATTTATTTATATATATAAATATATATATTTTTTTTGTTAATATTTTTAAAGATAACTGGGTTTCTCATAATGGTATTTGTATGCTCTTATTCATGATTCAGGTAGTCAAGAGAAACTTACCCAAGGGGGTATAGTAAGCTTGGTGCCAGATCACTGGGTGGTTGTAGATTTAAGTATTTTCAAAAAAAAAGTATTTAATATAATATACCTAGAAGATATATACTTACACTACTTGTATAAAATATTAATATATATATATAAAAAAAAAAAATAATCATGGAAAGCGGAACAACTGGTATTGGCAGACTTGACTGCTATGAAGATATGTTTAAAGAAATAACACGTAAATTATATGGTGACGATCCTGATCATCGAAGTAAGAATTTATTATAAATTTGTTAAATAATAATAATAATAATAATAATAATAATAAAATATAATTGTTGTAAAATAAAATAAAATAAAGTAGAAATAATAACTATAATTATTAATTAATTTATAAATATTTTTTAAATAATTATTTAGCATCCAGTGTTCAAAACGAATTTGAAACATCAGTATCATATAAAAACGACGAAGATACAGAAAATGGTAATGATTCTGATGATGGTAATTGGACTTGTGAAGAAGAACCATTAAAAGGAACAGACGGCAGTAGAATTGCTGCTTATCATGCTGGTAAAACTACATGGAAATGTTATGAATGTGGTAAGAAAAATTATATTTATATTTATTTATTATTATTAAAACTATCATAAAATATTTAAATATAAATAATAATAATTATTATTATTTACAGGTGATTGTATGAATGGTGGACCTCGTGAAATTGCTGAACATTTTATGGATCTTCATGCATCTCGTATAATACTTGATGATTCACGTAATAGACATCATTTACCAAGAAAAGATTATTTACAGGGTGATTTAAAACTTGAAGATATACTTAATTATCTTGAAAGAGTTAGAGATAGAGCTGAAAGTTCAGCACCACCATCAAGACGTACACAAGAAACACAAACAATACCAGCTGCATTATTACCAGCACAAACAACATTTTTATTACAAGAATTACCAACAACACCACCACAGCAACAACAACAACAACATCAACAACAACAACAACAACAACAACAACAACAGCATAATTTACATACAAATTCACCAACAATGACACCATTAACAACAACAACACCACCAACAACAACAGCAACATCAACATCATCTACATCATCTACATCAACATCAAGTAGTAAACGTTATACATGTCCATATTGTCCATATGGTACTGATCGTCGTGATTTATATACAAGACATGAAAATATTCATCGTGAAGAAAAACCATTTCATTGTTATGTTTGTTATAAACCATTTAATCGTGCTGATCATGTTAAAAAACATTTTTTACGAATGCATCGTGAGCATACATATGAATTATCAAGAATAAGACGTAATCCAGGAACAAATAATAATAATAATACCATCAAAACAAATCAACAACAACAACAACAAGATACAAATACAGGCATTAATAATAATAATAATGGAACAGTACAACAACAACAAAATAATTATACAACAAATTATAACAACAACAATAATAATATTAATAACAACAACAACAACAACAATAATAAAAATTATCAATTACAAACAACACAACCAGGTATTACATCAGCAACAACAGCATCATCAAATATGTATCAAACATCTGTAATTGGTAATATTCAAGATAATAATGGTGTTAATAGAAGAATGACAAATACTGGATGTAAAAGTCAAAGTAAAAATGGATCAAAAGGTACACAAGAAAAAAGATATACCTGTTGTTATTGTTCATGGAGTGGTGTTGATAATTGGTGTTTAAAACGTCATTTAAATACACATTTAAAACCATTTGCTTGTGCATTATGTGAATATAAAGCAGCTCGTGCTGAACGTTTAGCAACACATGTTTTAAAAGTACATAATAAACGACAATGTTCAAGATGTTCATTTTTGGGTGAAGATGTATCACAATTACAAATGCATCAATTACATGTACATCGTATTAATAATAGTAATACTATTAATTCAATAACAGCATCATCATCATCGTCATCATCATCACCAACATCATCATCAACAACACCATCATCTCAAGTATCAACAATTAATCGTCATGAACCAGTACAGTAAGTTGTTGTTAAATTTAATATGTAAAATTTTTTCTTATTATTATTTTATCAATTTAATTTGATTTTTTTTTTTTTTTTTTTTTTTTTTATAGTCCTGTTGGAGTTGGTCGTCCACCACCTGGACCACCAGTATTTCCAGCACCATCTGCACCTGTTATTTCACCACCACCACCAACAACAACAACAATTCTTAGGTAATTTACTTTTTTTTTATTTAAAATAAGAAAAATAATAATTAATTATTTATTCAAGTCACGTAGTATTATAGTCACTATTTTTTTTTTTTTTTTTCTACACGTATTAGTAATAATTTAACATTATGTTTGTATATTTTATTTTATATTATTTTTTTTATTGCTGTTGTTGTTTTACATCAAGTGATTATCCCCTGACATATATATTTTATTATTTTACTTTTTTTTTTCAAGTTAATATCATTTATTTATTTGTTTATTATTATTATTATTTTAAATTATTTACGTCATCACAAAATTTATTTTATTTTTGTTCTGTTTTCGTTGATTATTATTTATATTTGTTGTTATTATTATTATTATTTATTTATTTATTTATATTTTTAATAAGCACGCTTTATTTGTAGTAAATTTATAATTTTTTTTATATTTTAAATATAATTTCAAATAAGATAAGATAAGATTGTAGTTTGAATATAAGTGTTGCTTTCGTTGTTATTTTTATTAAAATATGATAATAATAATATTTAATATATAAAAATAATATTAAACATGTGAAATAGTGCCGCGGTTGTTGCTGCCACAAGATGGTAAAATTAATTATCTGGATTTGGTTAATAATCAACGTACACGGAATGAGAATAATCAAACACCATTCAGGTGTGTTTTATTTCAATTTTAAAATATAAAAAAAATTTAAAATAATAAATAATAATAATAATAATTATATTGATATATAAATTGATAAATTAATTAATTTTTTGATCTACTTTTATTTTTACTTATATATATTTGTACATAATATTAATTAATTTGTTTTATTTTTTTTTAAATAATTTAGTGATTCTTCATCAAATAGAAGAAGTAGATCAAGAAAACAAAATGAACCAAGAAAAGTATTGAATCAACGTAGATCAGCAAATGAAAATATAATTGATGATAATAAAGATGAAATTAAAAAAAAAATTAAATTAGAAATTAAAAGTGAAAAAAAATATGATTATCATAATGAAGATAAAAATATTGATGAAAAAAAATATATAAATTTTTATTCATTACCTGAAAGTGATAATAATTTATCAATTGATTATTCATATGAAGAAAGAGCAACACAAGCATTAAAAATGTTACTTTGTCAACCAATTGAAAATAATAATAATAATATTTATTCAAATTGTATTAAAACTGAGTCATGTATAAATTCAGCATCTGCATCTCTATTTTCACTTGCTTGCAATTCTGGAAGATAGCACAATAAAAATATTCATTACAGATAGAAAAAAAAAAAAAAAAAAAAAAACAATCTCAGGTTATTTTTCATTACATACAAAGTAAAGTAAATTATTGTTTGTATTTTTTTTTCATTTTAAATAATTCAATTAATTATTTGTAAAACTATGTAAAAAAAAAAAAAAATTGTTAAGTATTATGTATTAAATTGTTTTACTTTTTTTTTTTCTTTTTTTTACTATTATTATTATAATTAAGTTGTTTATTGTTTCACCAAAAGTAAAAATTAATAATAAAAATAAGTGTATAAGACAGTCATTTAGAATATAACTTATATTCTTTATGAATATTTATGAAAAAATAAAATAAAACAAGTCACAGCAACGATTGAACTCAATAAAATTTTTAAAAATAAAAAAAATGACCAACAAATAATTAGCTATTGATATATTACATAAAAATTAATTAATTGATATAAATATTATAAAAAATTGAGTGATATCAAATCGTATAAGATTTGTTTAATAAATTTAAGAATAATTAATAAATAAATTTCAAAAAACAAAACAAATAAAAAATAAACCCATTTTTATTAATATCTTAAAAAAAAACAATTGGTAAAATATATATCCCTTTCCTTAATTTATTTAATTATTATACAAACAATTATTAATATATAAAAAATATAAATTTATTGTTAAAATATTTGTTAGATAAATTATTTATTTATAATGGTGCAATTTTGTCAACAAGATATCCAACAATTGGCAAATATCTCATTTTTTCAGTAACATAATCCATTGAATATTTTGCAAATTCAACATTTTTAACAATCCATGATAAAACAGCAAAATAAAATGAATAAACTGCAATTAAATGTACAACATATAGACTGAAACAAAAAAAAAAAAAGGTAAAAAATATAATTTTAACAATTATTTATAATTTATAATAATTTAATTTAATTTTCTTACATTTTTTGATGAATTCTTGCTCTTGGTAAAGTTTCTAATTTTTCTTTCATACAATATTGTCTTGCACCAAGAATAACTTTTTTAATATATTCATCATCATATGATGCTAATAATACAAAATCAAATGAAAATAATTTTTTATCTTGTGTACTCATTTCATTCCATAAATTTAATAAATTTGTATTATGAAATATCCAATCTCTTGTTGTAAAATATTGTAGTACTTCAAGACCATCACTTATTCGTTTTTGAATTCTTACCATGCTATTTAAAATAAAATTAAATTAAATTAAATAATAAAATTAATTAATTTAAAGATAAAAAATTTACTTACAAACGTTTTTGTCTGAATATTAACATGAGAAAATCAATAAAATATGCTGGTAATATATGAAAAAATAATACAAATAAATTATGTATAAATTTACTGCTACGTATATCACCATCTGGAAACCAAATTGCTCCTTCAAATGGATATTTATATGCAATTTTTTTTCCTTTTTCCAATACTTGTGACCATGTTATTGGAACAACTCGACTTTGTGTTATATTATAAACTGGTATATTTTTTTTTCTATTAAAAATTCACAAATAAAATATTTATATAAAGAAAAAAAAAAATAATAATAATAATAATAATAATTACCTTGATGTCATACTACCAACTTTATGTGCAATTGAAATCATAGCATTAATTGCAAAATCAACTGGTATAACTTCAGCATGATATGAGCCATTACAATGCATTGATCTGATGACACCTTTACCAGCACCAACAATAAGACCAACTGGTCCATTTAAATTATCAACCCAACCAGCCAATGGTTCTTCCCATGCTGGTGTTACTGTATATAACAAAAATATAATTTAAGAGTCATTTACCTCATAAAAATAATATTATAGAAAAAAAAATCATAAATATAGAAATTAGTATACATATAGGATATATAAAAATGACCTTGACCACACTTACCAATCGAGGGTCTAGCAATTACACAAGGCAAATTTGGATACTCATTTGCAACCAAGGTTTCAGCAAGACGTTTTGAATATGTATATGTATTTGGATGAGGATCTAAAAGTCTAAAACGTAATAAATTTATTTTTTATTTTTTTTTTTCCATCTCTATTTAAACTGTTTTATCTTTCTCTTTCTTTTTTTTTTTAAAAACTAGTTTTTTTACGAAATTTATAGCCAATAATAATACATAATAATCAGCATTTAAAAATATTGAAATAAAAATTATTTTTTTAATTTAACTTTTTTTTTTGAGTAAAATATTATGAAATAAATTTGGCATATATAATTAATCAATTTAAATGTTAATTATTTATATTCAAATATAATATTGTTAAATAATAATATAAAAATTAACAAAATTACTTACTTTGGTGTTACAAGATCAAGTGCATCATCTTTAAACCATTTAACTGTTCTCATAACTTCATTTGGATCATGAGGTGAATCATAAACACGTTCACCCAATTCATCACAATCAACATGACAAAATGCTGTACTTAAATGTAAAAATACATTTAATTTTTTCATTGTTTTAGCAAGTTTAAGCATTGATGATGTACCAACAGTATTCATATCAATAGCATCTTTTAATTTAGCTTCTAATTTTAATGTTGCTGCACAATGAAATATTATTTCAACTTCATTTGCAAGTAATTCACATTGTTTATTTGTTAAACCCAAATTAATCATTGTCACATCACCAGATAGTGGAATTAATTTTTTTAAAACTTCAGGTTTCGATTGACGTATTCTTTCAAACATCTATTAAAAAAATAACAAAAATATATAATAATTATAATATTATTGTTTTAATTAATTAATTACCGGTAATTTAAACATATCATCAAGACGTTGTTCTGGTGTACGTCCACGTTTTGATCTTAATAATATATATATTTTATTAATATCACTGCAAGTGTATAATAATTTTTCAATCAATACTTTTCCCATTAATCCTGATCCACCAGTTATGAATATTGTTTTATTTTTGTAATAAGATTGTATATTACTTTTAACATTATTATTATCCATTTTTATTTCGGCCATCTAATAAAATAATATAAATTACAAAATCAAATTCTTTATAAAATACATTATAAAATAATTTAATATACATATATACACAAATGTTGAAATATTTATTATATAAAGTTAATAAATAATAAAAATATTGAGTTATATATATGCGTATAAAATTAAATTGTAAAAATTAATTAAGATAAAAAAAAAAAAAGTTTATAAGTTGTAATTTTTATTAGACATTTATAATATACGATTGAAATGGAAAATATTTTATCCATTTGATTTATCTATCTTAGTTGGATCTTGGATAGATACATACTTGCGTAATGAAAAATAAAATATAAATTTTGCGAGTTAAATCAGGTAATTGCGAGTTATAAAGCGAAAGTTAATACTATTTTGCAGATTATTGATCACAACAAATTTCACATGCGTTTATTTATCAACAACACCAACAAAAATAACAATATTTTTATATAATTATTTATATACTGATGTATAATTTCAAGTAAATATAAATATATTATTTAAAAATTCCAAATATAATTTTACATTATTTAAACAAAATCTAAAATCGAAATATACTTATTTGTTTTTTTTTTTTTTTAATTTTTTTAACTAATTTAGAAAAGATCCAGTTAAATATGCAATTAATTTATTAAAATTTTACTGACCTTTAAATGATACAAAAAAAAAAAAAAAAAAACAAATCAAATCAAATCAAATCAACTGTTGATTGAAATGGTTGAATGATTACTGATGGATAGCCAACAAGTGACCAAGACTTGAGATGCAAGACTTAGTTTAATCTCCCCACTATAAGATATATTTACAATTTATTCTCAAATATCACTACAAGTAAAAGTTGACTTTTAAATTCTCAAAAGTTGTTGACTTGTTGTTGATATTTTATTAATATCTCTTTCACTCATGAAGTCATGAATATATTAACATCCAGATTTGAAACTGACCAATCTTTTTCTTATCATCAAATTTATTTTTCACAAATTTCAATATTAACAACAAAAATATTACATTTTTTTTTTGTTTTTTATTATTATCCCAAGTATTGAAATTATTTATTTATTTTTTTGAACTCATTTGAGTAGTTTTTTTTTATTTTTATTTTTAAACAAAAAAATTTTGTCTCCTTTCACTTTTGAATTAAATAACTGAATAAATTTAATTCACAACATTAATTAAGTGAAATATATTTAATAATAATTGAAACATATTACAAGTATATATATATATTTTTTTTTGTTCTTGTTAGTTTGGAGATTTTTATTTATTTTTATTTTTGCCAATATTTTTCCTTGAAGGTGAATGCAATGTTTACGTTTTTAATATTCATTGGTACAGTGAATGTGCTGAAATAATTTATGATATTTACATTTTATTTTAAATTTTTTTTTATTATTTTTAATAATGTATTTATGGGTTAATCTGAATTTAAAACTTTTTTTTTTTTTTCATTAATTATATACTTACTTATGAAAAAATAATCTCATCAATGTATATTTTTATTTATTTATTTTTAATTTAATAAAATAACTCATTAATTTCTGAAATAAATATATTTATTATTTTAAAAATTTCCAAGAATTAATTATTATTAGATGGTATAAATATTTGCACATGAAATTTATACAATATGAACACAGTAATTATTATTATTACATTGTGTATAGATACTAAATGTTTATTTTATATGAAAAATGAATGAAAAAAAAAAAAAGAATCATAAATCATTGAAGAATTAAATACAAAAATTAAAAAACAATATCATAAAATATTTATTGCAACAATATCATTGTTAAAAAAAAATACATAATTTTTAAATTAATAAAAAAATTTAATTTATTCAAGTAAATTGATAATTTTTTTTTAACAAATAAAATAATATTATGCAATTATTTTAAATACAAAAAGACTATTTTAAAAAACCTAAATATATTCAATTAAAATATTACCACAAATTTATTATATTTTATTTATAATATACTATTATTTTCTTATAAAAAAATAAATATCTTTTGACATAAAATGGGACCTAATTTATTGCATTTTTTTTTACCTTGAAAGAAAATGTTTTTTTTTTTTTTTTTTTTTACATCAAAATGTATTATGTAATATGTATAATGTTTTTTTATTTAAATTTTTTATAGAAATATATATTTCTTTTGTTAATATATTCTATTTTTTTGAAATATATGTTCATATTTACATGCTAATTTACTCTTTTTGTATACACAAAAAATAATTTTATAAATACAATTTATACTTTTGTGTTAAAAATTTTTTAATTTATTAAAATTTAATCTTGACATTATTATTTTATATACTTAATTTACAATTACATTATTAACCACAAGCATTTTGTTTAAAGAAATAATTATATAGTATTTATTAATAAAATGATTACATAAAATTAGTATCATCATTTATTATTATTTATTTAATTTTTATATCATCAAAATATTTATAAATAAATCTAGTATATAAAATTTTTAAATAATAAAATCAACAAGTAATTAATTATCTGATAATTAAACTGTTACTTTTCACAAATCAATACTTGTTTCGAATTTTTTTTTTTTTTTGTTTTTTTCTATCAAAACATATAAAAATCTGTTTAAACAAAAAAAAAAAAAAATTATCAAAATTAATGATGAAGAAATTTATAATTTTCTAATGTACTTATTAACTTTCTAAATAGATTTTTTTTTTTTTTTTTTTTTCATAATGTAATTCTTTTTCTCTCGCACTTGATAAAAATTAAATGAAATAAAAAAAAATAGAATAAATACTTGTAAAAGAGGTAAATAAGTACATATACTTATGACGAAATTAAAATGAGACATACACGAGTCTAAATTTCTATGAACATATATCATCTCCCCACACTTTTTTTAGTTGATATAATTTTTTATAATAGTGTAGAAATTTGTTGAAAGTACATGTCAAACACAACACAACAACAAAGTAAATTTACTTGATTATTATTATGATAAATAAACTCTATACTATTTGATTTGTTTAATATATAAATTTTGTATATAAATTATTATAGATATTTCTATAAAAATAATAATATATTATTTCGAATTGAAATGCCAGAATCATCATCAAATAATAATGACAGTACAAATGAATATAATAAAATGATTGAAGATACTGCTCGTGAATATGCTGATTATATTAAATTAGATCTTCCAAATCAGGTAAATTATTTAATTATTTAATTATTAATTAACAATAAATATATTTAAATAATAAAAATACTAACTATCAATATTTTTTTAATATTTAATTTTGTAAATTAAAAAAATCAATATGACAATTTTATATTAATATAAACAATAATAATATTATTAAATTAATTAAATAAATTATCAATATTTATTAAACATAACCTAGATGTTTATTAATAAATTATTTTATTTATTTATTTTAATAATTAAGACTCGAGATATTCATGACACAATTGAAGAATTGCTGGCAAGACTGGAAGAATTTGAATCAATTGTTGGAATGGTAAATTAATAATTAACAAACCTATATAATTGTAGATATATTTGTTATTTAATAAATTATTTAGGTACAAAATTTACGAGCAGAATGTGCATATGAACATCTTGTTAAATTAAAATCAGCTGAACCAGAATTAATGACAATATTTAAACGTATTGATGCATTAGAAAATATTGTTGCTAAAGCAAGTGTTGATTTGAGTAATCTTGAATCTGCTGTTGATACTGCTGAAAATGAACTTGGTGGTTACAACACTGTATCAGATAGACTTTTTGGTATACTAAAACCACTTTCTCTCTTTGTAAGTATATAAAATTATTATGTTGTAATAAATACAAAAAAAAATATATGTTTTGCAATTACTTGGATTTTTTTTTTTTTGTTTATTTTAATTTTTTAGAAATTAAAAAATCAAGATAATTCACCATCAATAATACCATCTGGATCATCTGCAAGTAGTTTATCACAAGTATCACGTCGTGAACCATTTAAACCACCAATGATTTATAAAACAGAAGATTCTTTTGATATTACTGATGATTTTATAGATTAATTTATATCAATTATTTAGCTGTGAATTAATTTTTCTATTTCAATTTAAATATTAATTAAAAATAATCATGAGAGATTAAATAAATTTAAAATAAATAATTTATATTTGTTGATGATAAAATAATAAAATTATTAAAATTAATTTTTTTTTTTTATGTTATATTTACTTTTAAAAAAAAAAAAAAAAAATATATTTTTATATCATGATTATTAATTTACATAAAAAAAAATAAAAAAAATCATTTGATTGTTCTTTTCTTTTTTTTTTTCTTCAAGATATAACGAATTGATAAATTAAAAAATTAATCTAGTAATAAATAATTTATAGTCTTAAAAATGCTTTTCGTGATCGAGATGTTGGTATTTGTCCTTGAAGTCGTAATCTTCGTACAGCTTCTCTGAGATGTTTTGGTAAAAGTGGGCCTGTATCACCAGCAGCTTCTTCTACATCAAGACCTTCTTCTACAATTTCTCCAACAAATACTTTAGCTATTCCAGACATTGCAATAACAACATTTTGTGATACAGAACAACCAGTTATTGTTTGCATAATCTAATTAAAAAAAAAATTAATAAATTTTATATAAATAATTTTAATAATATTTATTTGTTTTTTTTTTTTTTTACTAAAATATAGATAATTATATTTACCCTTTTAACTGATGCTTTTGGAAATGCTGATCTTCTAAACATTTCATAACGATCCAACTGATTTTCCGTAAAATTTGATACTAAAACTCTTTAAATAAAATTAAATTAAATTTCAATTATTTATTTAAATTAAATATAAATAAAATTAAAAAAAAACTTACTGCATTTTTTCACGTTCTTCTTCTTCTAATTCACGTTTATTTTTTTCTTTACTCTCTCTTCTATCTTTGATAAATTGTGGTGGTACAGATAATTTTGATGAACCTGTATCAAATAAATCATCATAATGACCATTATCTAAATTTGTTGTTGATGAATTTGTTTGTTTATCAAGTGGAATTGTAACATCACTATCCATTGACATTGAACGATTTAAATCGATATTTTGTTCATTTTCAGATGAGTTTAATTCTTGCTAAATAAATTAATAAAATTAAATATTATTAAATAATTAAAATATATACTAAATAATAATAATAATATAATATATTTATAAATTACCTTTATGTCATGTTCATCAATTTCAATTGAATCATCTTTACTATCATTGAGTGATTTATCTTTTGAATTATTTAAATCACTATCATTATCACCAGAATCATCTTTACCAAATAAATTATCCATTATTTATATATTTATTTATTTATTTATATTTTTATATTTTATAGATTTATAGAGGATATTTGTTGTTATTGTTGTTCTTGTTTTTGTTGTTATCAGTTGTTATTGTTGTAAAATTAATTTCATAACCTATAAATTAAATGTAAATACAAGTTTACAATTGACTACACAATTTACAATAGAAATTCACCTTGTTTCTTGACTTAAAATTTTTTTTGCATCGGATCCATGGAATTACCAACAATTACAAAAAGCTTAATTAACAAAGGTCCTGATTATTAATTATTATATTTATATAAAAAAAATTATTTATATAAATTATAATAATTAAAATTCATTGAATTTTAAAAATACCATAATAATAATTAAGTTATTTAAAAAAAAAAAACCATTTAGAATATATGGTAAAAATTTGTTTTTAATATTATTACTGGATAAAAGAATTAATAGCAAGTTTAATTATTAAACTATAAAATTAATATTTTGCATCAAATGCACATATTTTGTTAAAATTCTTGTATTAATAAATAAAAAAATAAACAATGTATGTTAATTTAAAATAATTATTTTGTTTATTAAAAAATTCATTTATTAATAATAATATTTATAAAAACATAATTAATAATAATTATTTTAAAATAGTTGATGATTTGATTGATGGTATTTTAAGATAAACATCAAAGAATCCAGTACCAGTTTTACATGGTTGACCAATCATCAAACGACTTGATGGTGATATTAAATCATCAGTTTTAGCTAAAATAAATAATGAAAAAATAAATTAACTAAATTATCATAAAATAATAATAAATGTAAAATTAAAAAAATAAATAAATAAATTACCTCGTATTGTGGCATCTTTTAAAAAACCAACTGAACTTTCAAAACTCATTTGTAATAATGGTGATTGTGAATCTTCCATACCTGCACGACTAAGTGGTTTAAATGAACCATCACGTGTCATAAATGCAGCAATAAGTGATAAATGATGTGAATCAACAGTAATACCATATAATTTAAATACATTTTTAACTTCTTGATATATAACATTTGATGCTGCATCAATACCATAAGTTTGTGATATTTTATAAATGTCATTTGAATAAAGTCTATTGATATCAAGTATATAACGATATTTATACATTTCATTGATATTAATACCATCTGTTTTTAATAATAATTCATCTTTTTTTTCATCATTTTTATATATAAATGCACGTTTTATATCTTTAACTTGCCATAATATTGTTTTACTAGCAGCTGTACATATTGCTGGTGTAAAATTTGTTTTTAAAAATTTTAAATCAAGTTTAAATGTAAATTTTGACCAAAGTGATTTATTTTCATCATAAATATAATCATGTGCATATTCAGAACTTTCAATAACATCTTGTTTACGTGATTTTGTTTCAAGTTTTTTTATTTTTTTTTTAGATTTTAATTCAACATTCTTAATATCAACATCATCATCATCATCATCATTTAATTTTTCTTTTTTAATATTTTTATTGTCATCATCATCATCATCATCACCACCATTATCATCATTTTCATTATCATTATCTTTATCTTTATTATCATCTTCAGAATCATCATCATCATATTCTTGATTTTCTTGACGTTTAGCTCTTTTTTTTGATGCTGTTGCATCATCATCATCACCAACAGGATCATCATCATCTTCATCAGATGATACATGTGATTCACCATAATTATTTTTATTTTTTTTTATTTTATTTGTTTTTAAATTATCATTATTATTATCACCACCATCATCATCATCATCATCATCATCATCATCAAGTGATGCATCTTTTTTTTTATCTATATCTTTTTTAGTTGTATCAATTTTAATTAATGATTTATCTTCAGCTGATATAATTTTTTTTAATTCTTTAAAAAAATAATGATAAAATTGTTCTTCAGTTTTAATTAATGCATCATATGATGATATAAAAAATTTATGTTTATAATATTTATGTGGTAAAAATTTCATTTCTAATTGAAATTCAAGTTGTCTTTCTGGATATTTTGATAATTTTCTTTCAATATTAATTTCTTGTAATATATCACTTAATACACATTTTGTTAATTTAATTTTTAATTTATTTGATTTTTTTTCAAATTTATCAATATTATTTTTAAATGGTATTTCCATACTTGGTGTTTTAATATTTTTTGTTGCAGTCATTAATATTTCACGTAATCTTGGTATACCAAGTGTAACATTCATTTCACCACGTCCAGCAAAATGAAATGTATTTAATGTCATTTGTGTTGATGGTTCACCAATTGATTGTGCTGCTAATAAACCAACAGATTCACCAGGTGGACACATTGCTTTAACACATTTAACTAATAATATATTACGTAAATCATTTTTATTAATAATATTATATTTATTTTTATTATTATTATTATTATTAATATAATCATCAACTAATAATTCAAGACGTTTATTTAATTTTTCATTTTTAATATTATCAATAATATTATCTTGTCCACCAAGTATAGCATTTTTATTATTTGCTAAAAAATCAATTTGTTGTTTTGTTAAAAATTTTGATGCACCAATATCAAGACCATCTTCACCATATAATAATTGTATTATTGAACCATCAAAATCACGTACTGATGAATCATATTGTACAGTAACACCCTCAAGATGTTTAACACAACAACGTTGAAGATAACCAGAACGACTTGTTTTAACAGCAGTATCAATAAGACCCTCACGTCCAGCCATACAATGAAAAAAAAATTCTTGTGGTTGTATACCAGTCATAAATCTACCATCAATAAAACCACCAGCTCTTGCTGATGGATCATATGGTGCAAAACTTGGTAAACTTCTACCACTAATCATTAATGGTGGTCTTTTACCTTCTAATTCAATTTGTCCTAAATGACCAGATATTTGCATAGTATTAACTGTTGAACCTTTTGCACCAGATTGTACCATTAATTGTAAATTATTTGATGGAAATTTTTTTAATAAACCATTTTTAACACATATATTATTCATATCACCAGTAAATGGACTTAAAAATTCTTTATATTTTGAATCAACAATTGAACGAAATTTTGGATTAGTTGCATATGATTGTTCAATTTTTTCAATAATTTCATTATTTGTTATTGAATTATCATTATTATTATTATTATTATTATTATGATCATCATCATCAGTTAATTCTAATATATTTTTTTGTATATCATTACCAATTTGACGATATTTTTTAATTTGTTTACGACGATATTTTTCAATTTCAGGTACTAATAATATATCATGTATACCAAGTGTAAAACCAGTTATTTGTAAATGTGCTAAAAATAATTTACCAAATGATGATAACATACGACTTGAACATTCACCACCATAAAGTTCATATGTACAATGTACAAGACCATATGTTGTTGCACCATAATGTGTTTTATCTAATACACCAGATAATAATTCACCATTTTTAATAATAACTTGTGCTTCAGACATTAATTTATTATCATTAAATTCATAACCACATTTCCATGATCTTGGTTTTTCAATTTGCCAATCTTTTTCACTTATTTTAGTACCAGCAATTAAATTAATTTTAGCTTTATTATTTGGTATTAAATTAATAATAACTGTTGATATAATTTGTTTACCAGACCATAATTTAATTGGTTTAATAATTGTTGGTGGTAATAATATAATATCACCATGATGATCAGATAAACCAGAATAAACAAGTTGTAAATAATCTTCACGTGAAAAAAATTTACCACGTACTGTTAATTTAACACCAGATATAACATGATCTTGAATTAAACCACCAAGTGGTGTACCATCTTTTGGTACAAGATAATTATTTGATACATTTGCAATATTATAACCTTCACTACGTGCTAATTCATTTTGTGGAAAATGTACATTCATTTCATCACCATCAAAATCAGCATTATATGATTTACAATTTGAATAATGCATACGTATTGTTTTTTCACCTTTTAATATTCTTGCTTTATGTGCCATTAAACTTGGTCTATGTAATGTTGGTTGACGATTTAATAATAATATATCACCATTTTGTAAATGACGATGTACTATTTTAATACCATCAAAATATTTATCAATTTTTTCACCAGGTGTTAATAATCTTTTTGATATTGCTTCACGTGATATATCATCATTTGGACTTAAACGTTTTATAATACCATATTCATCTTCAATCATAACAGCACCAGGATATTTATTTGGTCCATTTATTATTAATTTACGTAATTCAATAACATTCCATGTTGTAACTGGTACTGGATATGTTAATTTTAATGCAAATGCTTCTGGTATACCAATTTCATCAATATTTAAATTTGGATCTGGTGTTATAACTGATCTTGCTGCAAAATTAACACGTTTACCCATCATATGCATACGTATTATACCAGCTTTTTTTTCAATTATTTGTTTAACACCTTGTACATTAACTGATTCACGTGTTGTATTTATATTACGATCCATTAAATGATCAACATTTGCTTGTAATGATGACCATGCTGTATATAATTTTTCAGTTGATGTTTTACCTTGTAATTTATCAAATAATAATATATTTTCATCAGTTAAATTATTTGTATCTTTATCTTGTATTACTTTTATAATATTACGTAATATTAAACAATCTTCCATTATTGATTTATATATTAATGTTTGTGGATGTTCAATCATTTGTCCATCAACATAATTTGTTGGACGTACTGTTGGTGGTAATACACCAACAACATCATTAAAAAATATATCTGTTGGATTATCAATATCAACATATTTAAAACATGGTAATATTAATTTTAATGTATCATTATCATTTATCCATATTTTACGTAATATATCTTTTCCTTCTTTTGGTGTTAATATTTTTTTTTTACTCAATTTATTATTTTCATCATCATATATTTTTATCATTATTTGATTTTTACTAACAGTTGCTTTTTCAAATCTTTTACCACAATTATTATTATTACATTTATTATATTTATGTAATACTATTGATGATAATAATGAATCTATTTTTTTTTGAAATTCATCAACTTCTAAAAATGAATTAATATCAACATTTTTTAAATCTTCAGCAATTGTTTCTTTTATTTTACTTGGTAATTGTAGTGTACAACATTCTAAACAACTTAATTTTATTATTGTTGTATATTGTTTATAAAATAATGCATTTACAACTGGTAATGGTAATTCAATACTACCAAAATGACCAATACATTGTGATATATTTTTACCACATGTACCACATGGATCTGATTTATCACTTATTGGACCTATTTTATTTAAAAAATTAAAAAATTAATTATTATTATCATGTATAGGATTAAAATAATATTATCTTACCCATTCGTGGATCATAAAGTCCATTATTATAAGGATGTCCCAATATATTAAATGATTGTGGTGTTGTTATTTCAACAACACTTAATTTTCTTATTTCATCTGATGTATGCATTAAAAATGTCAAAGTATCCAAAGCATGATGTTTAGCTGATGCCTTTACAGGCATACTTCCTCTAAATGTCATTTTTTATTTGTTTTAATCAACAAATAACTAATAAATTATTAAAAATATATTATATATAACCAAAAACCAATTAATCAACCATCAAGCTACATAAAGCACATGGTTACATTTAAAATACAATTTTTTTTTTTTTAATCATCTGTCTCCCTCTGTATCGTTGTGTATGTATGTGTTTTTTTTTGGGGCTAGTATTCAAAGTTGCTACTAGTCGCTACTTTAATATTCTCCATAAAAATTAAAAAAAAAAAACATGTGTTTGTAAAGTCAGACATTATTATTTTTTGATAAACAATTTAATTTATAATAATAGAAAAAAAAGCACAATGTTGACACCACGATTTGAATTGTCACAAACTGACAATGAAGTAACATTTAAAATTTATGCACGTTATGCAAATATTAAAGAAACTGATATATCTGTTGAAGGAACAGAATTTTATTTTTCATCACCACCATTCTATTTGAGGTAAGAAAAAAATAAATAAATAAATAAATAAAAATATAATTATATTTTTCTATAAATAAATAATACTTAACTTGTTGTTGTTGTTATTATTATTATTACAGATTAAATTTACCTGGTGAAATAATTGAAAATGATTTTGCATCTGGTTCATATGATTGTGATACTGGTACATTTTTATTAAAATTTCCAAAAGTTGTACCTGGTAAATATTTTGAAAATTTAGAAATGATAACATCATTATTAGCACCACCTAAAAATATAATACCAAATGCTGGTCCAATGATTGAAGTTATTGGAAATCCAACAGCTGAAAATATAAATGATGATACAAATGATTGGCATTTTCCACAAACTGTACCATCAAATAATAATAATATTGAATTATCATCAGATTCTCCAAAATATGGTTTTGCTAATAAAATATCTGGTGCATTAAAAGCATTTGAAATTGGTTGGTTAACAGATGTTGTTGATCTTCCATCACCAGATACAACACCAATGAATGAACGTAAAATATTAAGAATTAATGATGAAAAAAATAAATTTGAAGATGAACATTATCTTGCTGATTTATTTGATCCAGTTGATGAACTTGAATTAAGTTTATCATTTACACCAATTTGGTATAATTTAAATAAAGAAAATATTAATTTTACAAATAAAGAATTAGATATTCTCAAAGAATTACCAAATAAACAATTAATACTTGATGATAATGAAATTCAAATAGCATTATTTGGTATGATTGATATATTATTTAGTAGTTGTTATAATCATAGAACAACACTCAATGATAATACTGCTGAAAGTAGTTTTAATATTAATAAATTAAGTGCAACATTATCATGGTTTGATACATATACAAATATTAAAGATGTTATTAATACATGTATGAGAAGATCATTATGTTTTCAACGTTTTAGACACTGGACATTATCAATGATGATACTTAATGATGTTAAAAAAATTATTAAAATTGGAAAAAAATTAATAATTAAAATTTTTTGTGAAATATATGAATTATTTAATAATTCATTTGAACCAAGATATATTCTTAATCAATTATATATTAAAGATTATTTAATTTGGTTACAAAAAATACCAGATAATATGATTGAATCAATTGATAAATTAATTGATAATATTATACCAAAAAAAGAAGATATGGATTTACAAATTATTGAATTAGAAGCTGCTGCTTGGTCATGTATTAAAGAAGATGAAGAAGAGAATAAAAATAAAGAAAAAATTCTTGTTATTGAAAATCAAATTCATAATATGACTAATGACATTAATAATATTGACATTAATACTGATAATAATAATAAAAATAATACTAATAATAGGTAAATAAATATTGAATATCAATAATTACATTTTATATAATAAATTAAATTAATTATTTTTTATTTTTCTAAAATTTTTATAGTTCTCCAAGTGAAAGTGAGGATTCTTGTGATTCTAGTTCAGATTTTGATACTGATTCATCAAGTGATTCATCAACCAGTGATTCAAGTAGCACTGATTCAAGTTCATCATTAAGTTCAACAGAATCTGATGAATCTGATGATGATGATGATGATGATGATAATAATAATAATGTTGAAAATAACAATGACAATGATAAAAAAGGAAACTCTCAAATTACATTAATGAAAATGAAAAATAATAATGAAATACTTGATTCTGATGATGATTCTGATTATCATGATGAAAATAATGAAAATAATAAATTAATTTAATTATAATCATTATTATATTTGATAAGTAAAAAAAAAAAAAATAACATTTAATATTATTATTTTATATTTTTATTATTTAAAAAAAAATATAAATAAATTATTTTTAGTTTAAAAATGTCGTATATTTTATATTAATAATAAATAATATTACAATCTAAAAAATACTACAAATAATTTTAATAATTTATTCTTTCAAAATATAATTAATCCATGGTAAAAGCCTACTATAATGTGCAATCACTTTACTTTGTGATTCTTCATCTTCAACAGTATATTCTGGAATATTAGTAACACTTTCAATTGAATTATCATAATTATTATTAATTTCAATACTTTCAGTAACTGTTAAATCAGTTACAGAATTATCTTTATCACCCCAAAAATCTACCATTTCACCATACAATCCAGGACTTTCATCTTTATCAAAAATAATAATTTCATTAATATTATTATTGTTATTTATTTTTGTAATTAAATTTTCATTGTCATTTGTTTTATCAATATGGCCATGATAATCATCATCACCAGCTTTAAGAACTAAATAATCATTTCTTAAATTATCATCAACACCATCACCACCACTGTGATAATGTGGTGCATGCATTATTATTTTTAACTCTGGTAATACAAAACCATCATCAGAATTATTTATAATTTTTTCATCTTGAATAGTTGGCATTGTAATATCTACATCAATTGGTAATTGTGATGTAACTTCAATGATATTATTATTAATAAATAATTCATCTTCATTATCAGCTGATAATTCTGGATCATATACAATTGTTTTTCCATATGTATTACAAACCCCACATGGATTGTCATTGTATGTTGATAATATTGATGCTTTAACATATGGTAAATGTAAAATACTCCATGGTACAATAACTTGATATGTTAATTTACCACAACGATCAATAATCATTATTTGATCACGTGTACCTTTTAAATTTTTCCATATATTTAATTCATTATTATCTTCAATTAATATTATATCAGATGATATTATTTCTTTAATTGATTTGTAATTAAATAAACCAGTTGATATTTCCATAAATTCATCTGGTGATACATATTCCCAAGCATCATTTTCAATATTATCATTGTCTTTATTATTATCATTATTATTATTATTATTATTATCATGAACAATTGAATTTTTTATTATTAAAAAAAATAGTACTTCAGAAAAACCAGATTTTTGTAAACGATCTTTGAGTTGTTTTAGCCTATTAAATTTTCATATTTAAATTATTATATTTTTATTAAAAATAATCTATAAATTTAAATAATAATTAAATAAATAAATGTACTTACATTTTAGCTTGTTTATAACTAAATGGCCATGAATTATCAAGAAATGCCAATACATTAACAACTCCAAGTTGTCCCAATATAAAATTAACAGATGCACAATGACCAAGTTCATCATGATGAACATTTCTTGTCATGATATTTTCAAAATTACGTTTATATGGTAAACTCATAATATTAACAAAACAACACCATATTATTCCAATTAATAATATAAAATTCATAATTATATATATATACAGTGTTATAATTAATATATAAAAAAAAAAAAAAACGATATATAAAACAAGATGTATCAGTTGCTGTTTGTAAAATAACATTGAATAAATCCAGCAAGTCAACACTTGTGGAGCTTATGTTTTTTTTTTCCTTCTTCTTTTTCTTTTAGTCTAAATGGATATCAATGGAATTTCTTCTCCCAAGTTCAGGTCAAAAAAAATAAAATAAAATAATAATATATCATATATATTTATTCAAGTCCATTCATCACTTTTCTTTTAAACACATGGACAAACATTTTTTTTTATTTTTTTATTTTAGCACGTGGTATAATTCGCCGAAACATATTTTATTGTAAATTAAATTATCTTAAAAAAACTATAGATATATTTATATATTATTATTGTTATTTATTTTATATTTTTTTATTTTTATTTTATATATATATATATAATTAAATGATTTGAATGAACAAAGAACAACACTGTTATCCTGTCTTGGTTTTTTTTATACTTGTCATTTTATTTTATCTCATTGATAGCAAACAACTCTGATAAGTAGTCACAGTAAAATTAAAATAAAATAAAAAAATTCATAGAACTGTTTGTCAAACACAAAGAATAATATATTGATAAATAAAATGTTATGTTATTTATTTATATTATTATTAATATTTAACATTAAATATTTATTATGTTTTGATGATAATTTTCAGTCAAATAATACAAATGATTTTTATCAAATAAAAAAATCAGAAGGAAATGAAAAATTAAAAATTTTGCAATTTATCAATCAGATAAATGTACTGAATGTACTTGTGGTAGTAAAAGTGGTCATTTAGCTTGTCTTTGCCCACCTGATTACTATGGATCTGGTTTAAAAGGCTCTTGGTAAAGATGAAATACCTGGAGATTCATCAGAGCATTGTGTATCTTGTCCCAATATAAATCATGTTACTTTAAAAATACCAGCAACTTCATCTGATGATTGTGTTTGTGCTTATGGATATACAACAAATGGATCCAACTGTGAAGGTCAGGAGCTATTGTTTATCATAATAAATTTAAAAAAAATAAATAAATAACAAATAAAACTGATAACATAATTTGTTGTAATTAATTTAATTTATATCAATAGCAATAACATGTCCAAAATTAATTGTACCAGAAAATGGTTATTTAGTTAGAGCAAATGCTTGTAACAGTGTTATTAATGCTGCTTGTGGATTAACATGTAAAATTGGCTTTCGTCTTATAAATGGTAATTGGGAAAATTATAATGGTATTATTTGTGAAAAAATATATATAAATATATATAAATGAGATATAAATATTTCAAGTAATTAAAAGCACTGGAAATTTTTTTTTTTTTTTTTGTTTATTTAAAAAAAAAAAAAAAAAACAAAACAAAATTGGATTTACATGATTTATTTACTCACTTCTTTCGTACTTCTTTTCATACTTGAAGACTATAAAATATGGTAATGAGATAAATTATTTAAAAATATCTAGATGATTTGACAAAAATATGAATTAAAAATAATAATAATAATAATAAATTTGTTTTATCTTTGAATAAAAAATGTTATTATTAATTATTTTTTAGTTATTTTAAAGTTCACTTTTCTTGGCAGTTGAATATTTTGGTTTAAGTTCTTCAATTCGTTTGATAAAATCTGATTTTTCAATACAACCATCACAACTTTCATCCCAATCATTTAATATTTTTTTTAAATCACGAACTTTAAGTTTTTTTAAATCAACTTTTTCCAAATCAATTTGTTTTTCTGTTTAGAAAAAAAAAAAAAAAAATTAAATATTAAAATTATTGAAGAAATAATAATAATAATCATAATAAAATATATTTGAAAATTAATTTATAATTACCAAATCGAAGATCACAAATTTGTGTATCTTTCTTTTTTAATCCTTCACAAATTTTATCAACTGGATAATGACGTGATAAAGGTTTACTTAATTCACCAAGAATACCAGTTGCTGAATCACTTGATCCACCCAAATAATAGCACTGTTAAATTATCCAACAAATAAATAAATAAATAAATAAATAATAATTTGATTAAATAATATTAAATAAGTAAATAATAAAAAATAAATAAACTTACAAAACGATTTTCTTTTGAATTTGGCTTTGTTTCTTTACAAAATTTTTTAAATTCAGTTTCAATTTTATTAAAGTCTGTTTTTACATCACTGCTGAGTGATTTTGAAAACTTTTCAACAGTTGCTCGACAAACTAAATAATAATAAATATATTATTAATAAATTTTTAATATTATTTTTATAATTTTAATAAGAAACAACAACAAATTTTTGTTTTAATAATAAATATTACCTTCACATTCTCCTTCTTTCAGTGCAGATACTGATAAACCAAATCCCAAGATTAAAAAAAGAGACATTAATTTTATTTGCCACATGATGATGCAGTGAATCTGTAAAAAAAATTAATTTATTAATTTAATTTATTAACAGCTACAAAAGTAAATAAATTAATTTTATTTTTTATCTAATTTTTAACCAACTGTCAGGGAAAATTCTAGAATTAGAAAAAAAAAAACTTGATATTGTATTTCAATTGATAAATACCCAACTGTTATGATTATAAAAAAAGTTGTTAATTTTGTTTAAATAATTTATATAAAATAACAATAATAACAATAATAATAATAAGATATGTATTACAAAAATTAAATATACCTGTATCTAATAATAATAAAAATAATACAATATTAATTGACAAATTTATAAATTTTATCGATAAAACAATCGTCTGAGGTTATAATTTTTTAGAAAAAATCTAAACTTCAAAACCGGCAAAAATAATAATTGTTAAAATAATAATAATACTTACTTAATTGCTAAAATTACTAAATGTAAATTTAATAAAAATTAATATATTTAAATTATTGGCACAATTATAAATAACAACAGTTGTTTTATTATTTTGTTGAAATAAGCTTTATACAATTTTGATGACTTTATTTATACCACGTTGTATTTTTCTGTCAAAAAATTACTTCTGGAATTCCAGCTGGCGTATTATGATTGGTTTAAATAAAAGTAACGTCAGCGAATTTTTATTGGTCCACGAATTAAAGCTATAGTTTAATTAATTTTAGCTATAGGGTGCATTCCTTTAATAGAAAATTCTTTTTCGTTTTCGTTTTTCGCCCTGTAATACCGGCCAAATTTTTATAGGAAAAAACTGTTTCTTGTAGTGGCAATATTGGCACATGACATTATTTTTTTTTACTCCAATTACGGATGTATAATGACCTTTTTATGTTTAATGTTCAATGTTTTTATGTTTATAACCGAAAATTTTTGGTGAATATTTGTTATAAAATTGATTTTCCAAGATTATCATGTATTAATAGTCTAGGAAAATTCATAGAGGATTTTATCATTTTTGTCGTTGTTTCTGTTTTTAGTTTTTTGTCAGTAGTTTTTAGTTTGTTATTCCTTCCATAATTGAAGTAAAAAAAAAAAATAATGTCATGTGCCAATAGTGCCACTACAAGAAACAGTTTTTTCCTATAAAAATTGGGCCGGTATTACAGCGCTCCTCGCTTAAGCAGCGACCGTATAGCGCAGTATAGCAATACAGTTTTTTGGAGGGAGTTCGACTTCTTGCCTTTTCCTTAGCAAATTTAACCTATAATAATTTATTATAAATAAACAAAGTTACCTAGGACAAAAAAAAATAATTGAAAAATAGATGTATTTTTTTGCTTAGAACTGATTTTTATAACTTATATTGGTACCTTTTAACTATTTTAATTTTACCCAAGTAATACCTTAACCTGATAAATTAATAAAAAATAATTTATTAATTTTTTTTATAGATTAACATTAAGTAAAAAATATGGGAGATATTGCCAATATGGATGAATGGCATGAAGAATTCATGACTATTTCAAAAGAAGTAAGTCCTGAATTAAATTATTTTTCATTTGTTGATATTTATCAATTTAATTAATTAAATAATATATTAATTTTTTTTCATAGTTTGAAGTACCAGATAGAAAAATTGAATATTTTATACCCTGGTATTATGATTATGAAATTTATGATGATAAAATTATGCCTCCTTATGATATTTTCATTAGAATAAAAAGCAATGATATTGAACGTCGTGATGTTATAATGACACGAATGCAGCCACTGTTTGCTTGTCAACCAAAACTTGTAACAGGTAATAAAATTAACAATAACAATAACTTTAAATAAAGTGAATTAAAAAAATTGTATATAATTACATACTTGAAAGAAAATATAATGATAAAATTAATTTTTCAGTTTGTCAAGAATCGAAAAACCATTTCATCAGGTCAAGTTTTAAATATTATAAATTAAAAAAGAATGATGATTCATCAGACGAAGAATTTCATAATGAAATAGAGAATTTCAAATACACAATCAGTCTCTGTGGATATAATTTGACGAGTTTAAATTTAACAGGATATTTATTTTCTGATCTAATGCCATTAATTAAAACTAATTGTTTAAATGTTAAGACACTTGAATTAAAATTTAAAGAAATAAAAGATGAACACTTTGAAGATGTTTTTAATAATATGTCTTATCTTAGAATATTGACAATTAAATTGGAAGGTGGTATTTCAACTATACCAATTGCTTTAATCAATTCATTAAAAGAAGTTGGTGGAACTTTGAAATATTTACATCTTTCAGCTCATATGAGTCAAACAAATTATACTTTCTTACCAGATGAAATGGCCGATGTAAGTTTAAATTGAAATTTAAAGTTTAATTTTTAAATTAACTATTACAACAAATTAAATATTTTTTATTTTTATAATAACAACTGATATTTATCTTTCAGGCATTTACTAAATTAACTGTTTTGGAAAAGTTAGAAATATGTAATTTTGATCAAAACCAAGTAATATTTGAGTCAATCGGTAAAATGAAAAGTTTGATTTATATTATTTTATCGTTTAATGCTTTGATGAAAGATCCAAATTTTAATAAAAAGTACGATATGTATCCAATTGGGAATTTAAAAAATCTTAAAAAGTTATGTATTGATATGGATTATGGTGTTACAGATGATTTTTTAATTAATCTCTGCAATAATGCTAAAAAATTGGTACATATTATAATAGTTGGTACACATATAACAGATACTGGTATGGTTGCATTCAATCGTTTAACAAAGTTAGGTTTCTTATTTCTTAGTTTAAGACAATATGAGAAAAAAAATGAGTTTCTCACTGATAAATCAGTTTCACTTTTATTAAATAAAAATTTGTCAAATTTGGATATAACAAATTGCATTAACATCACTAACGAAACAGTGAAGAAATTTGCTATAAATTTACCGAAATTAAATTTATTATATGTTGAAAATACAAGTGTAAATAATAATATTGCCTCAGAAATAGCTGAGCTGCAGTTTCCAAAATATCGGGAGGTAAGTTTATTAGTATATGTTTCTTTTCCTATTGACCCAAGAGACAAATTATTGAGTCGATCAAAAAATGTGGTCTTTTCGACACCAGAACTAAATAATGTATAATTAATTTGAAGAAATAAAAAAAAAAAGTGCGATAATCGTATTACAACTTAAAATTTAATTCATTATGTATCAATATTATAATACATATATTGTATCTTTTATTTACAATTAATTTAATATAATATAAAATATAATTAAATTAATGTTAAGTTAATGAAAATAATAAATTATGTTTTTGTCGAAATATTTACTTGATCAATTTATTTTTATCCCTTTGGTATTTCTTGCTTTAATTTATGTTAAGTATTCGTACTTTATCAATAATCATAATAATAAATAAATTAATTGTTTGATAGATTATATTGAGTATTGCAAATTTTCAATGACAGGTAATTCAAAATAATATTATACAATTCATACTATATCTAATATTTACATTTTTATTATCAATAAATAATGACAACAACCTTTGTTAAAATAAATTAAGTGCTATAATAAATTATCTACATTCATACACAAATAAATAATAGTATAAATATTCCTACCTTAATAGCCAAGCATTTCTTGCATTTCTTTCATTATACACAACTATCATTTATATTATTATTTATTACTATTATTATTATTATTATTATTTATAAATTTATTTATCAATTTGTTTTTAACAGGATATTTTATTATGTGCTCATTATAATTAATGATTTATACAATAAAATGATATTGGAGCAACAAGAGCAGCCACAACTGTAACACTTGATGATAATAATAATATTTAAAATGATAAACTGATTGTACCTGAAGTAGTAGAAGTATCTATAGATATATTTGTTATTATGGTCAACAATAACAATAACTATATTTTAATATATATCTATCTGGATTTTTTAAAATAATTTAATTTAATATAAAATATGTTTCAGCGAATTATACCACATGCTAAAATAAAAAAAATAAAAAAATCTTTGTCCATGTGTTTTTGACTTAAACTTGGAAGAAGGAATACCATTGATATATCTATTAAGACTAAAAGAAAAAGAAAATAAAAAATTTGCTGCATTTCTTGATAATTCATGGCCATTTAGTTATAAACAAGCTAAAATGTAAGTACATTTATTTATTTAATTATTATTTAAATTTATAGATTATTTTTAATAAAAATATAATAATTTAAATATGAAAATTTAATAGGCTAAAACAACTCAAAGATCGTTTACAAAAATCTGGTTTTTCTGAAGTACTATTTTTTGTAATAATAAAAAATTCAATTGTTCATGATAATAATAATAATAATAATGATAATAATAATGATAAATCAGTATCAAAATCTAAACTCGAATAACAAAGTCCTCACTTTTACTTGGAGAACTATAAAAATTTTAGAAAAATAAAAAATAATTAATTTAATTTATTATATAAAATATAATTATTGATATTCAAATTTATTTACCTATTATTATTATTATTTTTATTATTATTATTTTTATTATTATTATCAGTATTAATATCATTATTCATATTATGAATCATTTGATTTTCAATAACAAGAAATTTTTTTTTATTTTTATTTTCTTCATCTTCTGTAATACGTGACCAAGTAACAGCGTCTAATTCAATCATTTGTAAACCCATATCTTTTTTTTTTTTGCTTAATATTAATAATAATTTATCACCATTATTACAAATGAGTTTTAAAAGTTCAGTTGGTTTTCTAAAAGATGCCACAATACTAGGTAATTTATTTATTTATTTTTTTAATTTTACTTTTATTATTATTTTATGATAATTTAGTTAATTTATTTTTTCATTGTTTATTTTAGCTAAAACTGATGATTTAATATCACCATCAAGTCGTTTGATGATTGGTCTACCATGTAAAACTGGTACTGGATTCTTTGATGTTTATCTTAAAATACCATCAATTATTATTAATAAATGAGTTTTTTAATAAACAAAATAATTATTTTAAATTAACATATATTGTTTATTTTTTTTATTTATTAATACAAGCATTTTAACAAATTAAAATGTGAATTTGATGCAAAATATTAATTTAATAATTTAATAATTAAACTTGCCATTATATAAGTAAAAAATAAAAATAAAAAAAAAAAAAAAAAAAAGACTTCTAGGTTTTTTATATTTTTTTTTTTTAAAAACTTTAAGGTTTATATTTTGTGATGTCTTTGTTTATTTTGTTGGTAAAAATATTTAACATTTTGAACTCATTAATTTAACATTTTAATTTTTTTTTTTTTTTGTAGTTCAATAAAGGCCAACTGTTGATTTATATTGTTTTTAATAAATTATTGATATTTTTCGATTGCTTCTTTAAGTTTAATGATACTTGCACCAGCAAATTGATGTACCTAATAAATAACAAAATTAATTATTAATTATAAAATACACATAGATATGATAATTTATATTTTTATATAATAATTATGTCAACTTACAACTTCATTGTTTTTAATAAAAATAAAGGTTGGCATGCTTTGAATTCCATATTTAGCTGCAATTTCTTCATTATCATCAACATCAACTTTAAGAAATACAACAGATGTTTTTTCTTTTGAAAGTTCTTCATATTGTGGTGCAATCATTTTACATGGTCCACACCATGTTGCAAAAAAATCAATGACAATCAATTTGTCACCAGATTTTTCAATGATTTCATCTAAATTTGACTGTAAATAAAAAATTTTAAATTAACATTTTATGACTTATAATTATTTATCAGTTATTTATTATCTTTTATGTTGATGATAATAATACAAAAAATTTAAGATAAAAAAATATATGATTCAGCTTAAAAATATTTTACATGTAAAAATAAAAAAAAAAACCTAAATTTATTCAAACAATTTATTTAATATCTACAAATGAATGAGGAAGTAAAAATAAATTTACAATAAAAAAAAAAGAAAAAAGAAAAACTGAAATAAACATGACATGACTGATCGATTATAGTGACAGAGTGACAGAGTAACACGTAGTATGTCCAACATTATTATACGTATTTCATAATCATTACTACCAAGGCCAGATATTTTCTTATAATTATTTCAGAAGGAAAATGACGCCTTCAACACGCCATGAATCATGATATGGATATCCTGAACAGCGTCAGCGTATCGACGCCATCATCACCACGTCCAGAAAAAAAATTTACTCTCTCTCACACACACAAATATTTATCTCTTTTTTTTTTTTTTCTATTAAATTAATAATAATAATTTCAAGTATCTAAACATATAAAAAAAAAATAATCAACAATATATTAAAAAAAAAAAAAAATATCTACATTTATTATTGTGTAATTTAAAATAATAATAAATAATTTTAATACTCAAAAATTAATCATGGCGTGATTGCCATTAATTTTGTTAATCACGTGTACAATATTTTTATTTCTATTTACATTTTTTGCTCCAATAAATAAATAAATAAATAAAATAGCTATTTGTTTATATTTAAATTTATTTGTTACTTACAAGTCCTTCAATAACGACAACCATTTTTGATTATTATTAATTTCAAAGTACTTTGAAAAAATAAATGAAATTTTATGATGATGATGTAGATAGATGTACTTTACAACAAACTGGGCGTTGAATTGAGTTGGAATTTGCTTTTTAATGCTGCCGGTTATTTTCATTTGATTGTATTGGAAATTGGATATTTGAATGTCTTGTTGGTGTGTGTTTGATGAAGAAATCAATTGGTTTGTTTATTTATGTGTGTTGGGCATGGAGGTGTATAGTACCCAGGAGGAGTAACTCCCTATCCAAGAAGACTAATTGGTTTTCGACATTAATGTATATATGTATGTGTAAGCTGCGCATTAAAAATAAGAAATAAATATACAATGCGCTGAACCACGCTGTACGCTAAATTCGCTACTAGCCTCACGCGAATTGGCTGAATGATATTATATGCATTGAGATAGGGAGTTACTCCTCCTGTATTTCTAGTCTTCTTGGTTTAACCTATAATAATTTATTATAAATAAAAAAAGTTACCTAGGACAAAAAAAAATAATTGAAAAATAGATGTATTTTTTTGCTTAGAACTGATTTTTATAACTTATATTGGTACCTTTTAACTATTTTAATTTTACCCAAGTAATACCTTAACCTGATAAATTAATAAAAAAAAATTTATTAATTTTTTTTATAGATTACCATTAAGTGAAAAATATGGGAGATATTGCCAATATGGATAAATGGCATGAAGAATTCATGACTATTTCAAAAGAAGTAAGTCCTGAATTAAATTATTTTTCATTTGTTGATATTTATCAATTTAATTAATTAAATAATATATTAATTTTTTTTCATAGTTTGAATTACCAGATAGAAAAATTGAATATTTTATACCCTGGTATTATAATTATGAAATTTATGATGATAAAATTATGCCTTCTTATGATATTTTTATTGAAAAACAAAAAAGTGATATTGAACGTCGTGATGTTATAATGACACGAATGCAGCCACTGTTTGCTTGTCAACCAAAACTTGTAACAGGTAATAAAATTAATAATAACAATAACTTTAAATAAAAAGAATTTAAAAAAATTGTATATAATTACATACTTGAAAAAAAATATAATGATAAAATTAATTTTTCAGTTTGTCAAGAATCGAAAAACCATTTCATCAGGTCAAGTTTTAAATATTATAAATTTGATAATAATGATTCATCAGACGAAGAATTTCATAATGAAATAGAGAATTTCAAATACACAATCAGTCTCTGTGGATATAATTTGACGAGTTTAAATTTAACAGGATATTTATTTTCTGATCTAATGCCATTAATTAAAACTAATTGTTTAAATGTTGAGACACTTGAATTAAAATTTAAAGAAATAAAAGATGAACACTTTGAAGGTGTTTTTAATTATATGTCTTATCTTAGAATATTGACAATTAAATTGGAAGGTGGTATTTCAACTATACCAATTGCTTTAATTGATTCATTAGCAGAAGTTGGTGGAACTTTGAAATATTTACATCTTTCAGCTCATGTGAGTCAAACAAATTATACTTTCTTACCAGATGAAATGGCCGATGTAAGTTTAAATTGAAATCATTTAACTATTACAACAAATTAAATATTTTTTATTTTTATAATAACAACTGATATTTATCTTGCAGGTATTTATTCAATTAACTGTTTTGGAAAAGTTAGAAATATGTGATTTTGATCAAAATCAAGTAATATTTGAGTCAATCGGTAAAATGAAAAGTTTGATTTATATTATTTTATCGTTTAATGCTTTGATGAAAGATCCAAATTTTAATAAAAAGTACGATATGTATCCAATTGGGAATTTAAAAAATCTTAAAAAGTTATGGATTGAAATGGATTATGGTGTTACAGATGATTTTTTAATTAATCTCTGCAATAATGCTAAAAAATTGGTACATATTATAATAGTTGGTACACATATAACAGATACTGGTATGGTTGCATTCAATCGTTTAACAAAGTTAGGTTTCTTATTTCTTAATTTAAGACGATATGAGAAAAAAAATGAGTTTCTCACTGATAAATCATTTTCACTTTTATTAAATAAAAATTTGTCAAATTTGGATATATCAAATTGCATTAACATCACTAACGAAACAGTGAAGAAATTTGCCATAAATTTACCGAAATTAAATTTTTTATATGTTAAAAATACAAATGTAAATAATAATATTGCCTCAGAAATAGCTGAGCTGCAGTTTCCAAAATATCGGGAGGTAAGTTTATTAGTATATGTTTCTTTTCCTATTGACCCAAGAGACAAATTATTGTGTGAATCAAAAAATGTGGTCTTTTCGACACCAGAACTAAATAATTTATAATTAATTTGAAGAAATAAAAAAAAAAAGTGCGATAATCGTATTACAACTTAAAATTTAATTCATTATTTATCAATATTATAATACATATATTGTATTTTTTATTTACAATTAATTTAATATAAAATATAATTAAATTAATGTTAAGTTAATGAAAATAATAAATTATGTTTTTGTTGAAATATTTACTTGATCAATTTATTTTTATATCCTTTTGGTATTTCTATATAAATAGTCTAGGAAAATTCATAGAGAATTTTATCATTTTCGTCCTTGTTTCTGTTTTTAGTTTTTTGTCCGTAATACAGGGCGAAAAATGAAAACGAAAAAAAATTTTTTTTATTAAAGGAATGCACCCATTTATTTGAAATTTTTTTTCAAAATTCAACTAATAATATTAATTTGATTAATGATACTTAATTTTATTAATATTAATTTAAATATCAAAATTTATTTTAATATAAGTATATAAATAAATGGTAAACTTTTTATAGTTTTTATTTTATTATAAATAAATAAATCAATATGCTTAGTCATCAGTCATCATACATATATTAATAGTAATTTGATAAATAAATAAATAAATTTTACTTAAACTTATTATAAATTTTAGATTTATTGGTGGTGTATTTGGTGGTAATGTCAAACCTACACCTTTTTTGTGTTTGACACTTAAAATGTTACAAATACAACCAGAAAAAGATATTATTGTTGAATTTATTAAAAATGAAGAATTTAAATATGTTCGTGCATTGGGTGCACTTTATATGAGATTAACTGGTAATGCATTAGATTGTTATAAATATCTTGAGCCATTATTTAATGATAATAGAAAATTACGTTTACAAAATAAACAAGGTGAATTTGAAGTAATACATATGGATGAATTTATTGATCAATTATTAAGAGATGAAAGATCATGTGATATAATATTACCACGTATACAAAAAAGATATGTTTTAGAAGAAAATAATGAACTTGAAGCTAAAATAAGTGCATTAGAAGATGACATTGATGAAAATATTGAATCATCTGATGATGATGATGATATTGTACAATCATCAATACCAGTATTATCATCATCATCATCATCATCATCATATGATTCATTTAAAAAAAGAATTGATGATTACGAATATGAACGTGATCGTTATCGTAATTATGACAAAAGAAGAAATGACAGATTATCTAATCATGAACGTGAACGTGAAAGGTCAAGAAGTCGTGAACGAGATAGAAATTATTCATCGACTTCAAGACGAGAACGTTCACGTGAACGAAATCGTCGTCATCGTGATGATCGTGAAAGTCATCTTGAACGACGAGATAGACGATATTAAATATGATTTTTTTTTTTTTTTATTTTGTACATAATTTAATTAAGATATTATAATATAAAATTAAATTATTTATTTATTTATTTATTTTTATATATAATGTATGTATTTTTTATTGTATAATAACGATGATTTATTTTTCTCTATATATACATTTTAAATTGTTTTTGTTTTTTTTTAAATATAATATTGATAAAATTAATAAATGATATACAAATTATAATAATATTAATAATATTAAAAAGTTGGTGAATTTAATATAAATAATCTTTCTTCTTCTTTTTTAATCCATTTTAATAATTTTCTCATGGAATTAATAGCATCAATTTTAGTAACAAGTGGTTCTAATGTAACATAAACTTCAAAACCAGATGTAACCCATGCAATAATTGTTTCTTTATCAAGTTGTTGAAATAAAAATTTTAATGGTCTATTTGATGAATGTATACGATGATGTAAACATTGATAAAGACCAAGTAATCTTTCAATTTCATCATTACTTGTATATGGTGATTGAAAACCAGGACTCCAAAATTGTGCAGTACTACTACATTTATATAATACATGATGTATTTCAGATAATCCAATATCATTTGTTGTTATTTGTTTACGATTCATTGATTCATTAATTGCTTCAAGACAATGTGTTAATCTTAATTTATTAACAATTTTTTTTTTAGCATCAGATAATGTTGTAAATTCATCACGATCAACAGTTAATAGTAATAAACATGCTTGACAATCTTCAGCTAAATATGATACATGACCATGCATAAAACCATTTGAATCAAATTTTGGTAAACATATTGGTGCCCAACCTTCAGCTGTTTTAAATGCTTCTGAACTATCAACTAAATTTTGTATCAAATGAAGATCAGCTGGATGTAAAAAAAATTTTTTCATTCTCACTAAAGTTACCAATTGATTATTTGCCAATAATATTGCAAATACTAAATTCTAAAATAAAAAAATTTAAAAAAATATATATTAATTATTTTTTTTTAAATATTTACAAGTTATTTTATATTTTTCTTTTTACCTTAATTTTACCACAAGTTTGAATAATTGTTTGAGTTATTAAATCTCTCTGAGATGGTAACAATGGTAAACATTTAACAGCAGCTAAAAAAAATGCTGGTTCTCGATCCATAAAATTAAGTAAATGATCAATATATCTTTCACTACCAGATAATAATCTTCGTAAATCAAAATTTCTTCTTTGTTCATAAACTCTTGTTAATTTTGATTGTGTTAATACAAATAATATTTGATTATAAACATATCTAAAAAAATAAATAAAATAAAATAATATTTATAAACAAATTAAATAATAATAATAATGTATAAATTAATATTTACGTAAGTTGTAATATAAGTTGTGGTACACTTTCTAAAGTTTTTGATACAGCAACAAGTATCAATGGTCCTTTTATTATAAATACAAATGTTGTATTACCAACATGAATTGATCTAATCATATCATTACCAGCTTGAACAAATGATACAAGTGCTTGCATAACACCCATAACAGTTACAAGTTTATCTTCTGGACCATGTCGTGAATATATTGGTTTACCAGCTTGACTCAATACAAATACATGTTTTTTTTCAGCAAGCCATTCTTTACATCTTTGAGGATCAGAATCAATATTACACTGACTCATTTCTTTTGATGTTTCATCCTTCAAAAAAAAAAAAACATAATAATTTTATTTAATTTAAATATAAATAATTATTTTTTTTCATTTAAAATAACTAACCAAATCAGGATCTTCTAATGTTGTATTTTTATCTGTAATATTTAACTTGTTACTTGTTGATGATGATGAGGATGATGATTCTGTTTTAATATCATCTTTAATTGTTGATATTATATTATCATTTTTAGGAGTATTATTTATTTGTTGATCATAATAATCTTCAAAATTATCAGTTGTAATGAGCATTTTTTCTTTAGATGCACCAGGTTCAATACCAGCTTCAACAATTTCATCATCAATCTCTTCAATGTTTAGTGATGCCATTATTTAATTTTGTTATTTGAATGTTTATATTTATGAATTTTTTAATTCAATTCATTGTCTACATATATGTTTTGTTTATTGTTGTTACATAGCTGTCAAAGTTTGTTATTATTATCATTTTTGTTTTTTTTTTTTTGAGATCACGTGTTTCGAAATAATGCCATCTGTCAGTACATGAGAATATTATTTGAATTTCCGGTCTGATAAGAAAATTTGATAAAAAAAAATTAATATAATAAATATATATAAAATAGGAATTATTTATTTTTTATTCAAATTAAATTATATAAAATTAAAAATAAAAATAATAAGGAAAATTGATATAATAAGTATGAAATATTATATTTATCAATTATAAATATAATTGTTTTCCAGTGTTTTTCATTTCGAAATTATAAAAAAAAATATAAAAAATTAGAAATAATTGAAATAAAGACTTGAAACTTGCAAGATAATTATTTTAGGGTGTTTTTCAAATATCAGAAGCATAATATCATGTTTAGGTTGCTTAGAAATATTTTTTTTATGAACCAAATGACCATACAAAAGTACCTACTTTTTCATGGTCATTTCGAAAATTTTAAAATTCATAAAAAAAATAACAATAATTTAAAATAATTGTTATAACTTCTGGAATAATTATATTTGAGTGTTTTAAAAATATTAGAACCATAATCTCTCGAAATTTTTGTTTGGAAGTATATTTTTCAACTGACAGGACAATACATAGAAAAATTGGACGTTTTTTAGTGTTGTCCCGAAAAATATAAAATTCAAAAAAAAAAATACAAATAATTAAAATATATACTTCTAATTATCAAAATTATTATTTTCAAGAGTTGTTTATATATTAGAAGCATAACATTATGAATAGCTTGATTAGAAATATTTTTTTTTAAAACCAGATGAGTTGACGAAAGTCAGACTTATTCATAGTCATTTCGAAATTTAAAAAAAAATAAAAAAAATTATAAATAATTGAAATAAAGGCCTGAAACTTGTAGGATAATTATTTTAGGGTGTTTTTTAAATATTAGAAGCATAATATCATATTTAGGTTGATTAGAAATATTTTTTTTTTAAACCAGATGAGTTGACGAAAGTCACACTTTTTCAAACTCATTTGGAAATTATAAAAAAATTGAAAAAAATTATAAATAATTAAAATAAAGAATTGAAACTTGCAGGATAATCATTTTAGGATGTTTTTTGAATATTAGAAGCAAAATATCATGTCTAGGTTGATTAGAAATATTTTTTTTCAAAACCAGATGAGTTGACAAAAGTCAGACTTTCTCAAACTCATTTGGAAATTATAAAAAAATTGAAAAAAATTAGAAATAATTAAAATAAAGGCCTGAAACTTACAGGATAATTATTTAAGGGTGTTTTTTAAATATTAGAAGCATAATATCATATTTAGGTTGATTAGAAATATTTTTCTAAGCCAACAGGACAATACATTGAAAACACTGGACTTTTATAAGTGATGTCCCAAGAAAATATAAAATTAAAAAAAAATTATTAAAAATCAAAATAAATAATTAAAACTCACAGGGTAATTATTTTAGGGTGTTTTTCAAATTATAGAAGCATAATATCATGTCTAGGTTGATTAGAAATTTTTTTTTTTAAAAACCAAATGAGTTGACAAAAGTCAGACTTTCTCAAAGTCATTTGGAAATTATAAAAAAATTTAAAAAAATTAGAAATAATTAAAATAAAGGCCTGAAACTTATAGGATAATTATTTTAGAGTGTTTTTTAAATATTAAAAGCATATTATCATTAATATGTTGCTTAGAAATATTTTTTCTATGAACCAAATGACCATACAAAAGTACCTACTTTTTCATGGTCATTTCAAAAATTTTAAAATTCATAAAAAAAATAAAAATAATTTAAAATAATTGTTATAACTTCTGGAATAATTATATTTGGGTGTTTTAAAAATATTAGAACCATAATCTCTCAAAATTTTTGTTTGGAAGTATATTTTTCAACTGACAGGACAACACATAGAAAAATTGGACGTTTTTTAGTGTTGTCCCGAAAAATATAAAATTCAAAAAAAAAAAATACAAATAATTAAAATATATACTTTTAATTATCAAAATAATTATTTTCAAGAATTGTTTATATATTAGAAGCATAATATCATATTTAAGTTGATTAGAAATATTTTTTCTATAAACAAAATATAATTAATAATTCAAAGTGTAAAGTATATAATAATAATAATAAATTTTTATTTAATTTATGTTATTAAAATTATTTAATTACAGATATTTTTATGTGTGTCAAGAAATCATTTAAAAAAAGTTTTTTTTATTTGAGAAAAAAAAAAAAAAAAAAAAAAAACTGCCACATAATAATTTTTATAAATATAAATATATATAAGTTATATGAATTGATTAATTTGATGGTTTGAGACTAATGTTTCTCAACATACAAAGATCTCTTGCCATTGCTTTTCTTCCCTGAGTTGTTTGAATATCATATAAACGTAATATAAGATCACTTGTAAATAATTCTGGCAGTGCTTTTATTAAACATGGAATCTGAAAAATTAAAACAATAATTATAAAATAAATAAATAAATGAAAATTATATATAGGTATGCATATAAAATAAATAAAAATAATACCAAAGTTTGAGGAATTCCTTGTAGAATAACACGTGTTCTGTCTTTACCACATTGTACAATTATTGTTAAAAATTGTAATATAAAATGTGTTTGTTGTGATACTTCACCATCTCTACCAGCAAGATAATTGAATGATTTTAATAATTTATTAACAGCAGTTAATAATGGATCTCTTAATATAATTGATTTATGTCCATTTGTTGAATTTTGTGATGATGAATGTGGTGATGAATTATTACCAAATATTTGATGTGCATCACCAGTATCATTTAATCTTAATAATTTATTTGCTGGACCACATAAATTTTCAATTTCTTCATTTTCTAAATCACGTCTTGTTCTTTTTCTATTTTTATATTTTGGTGGATTAATATTATGATATTCTAATGTTGATAATATACAATAAACACATAATTTAGCAATTTGTGATGATTGTGGTTCAACTAATTCTTCACCTTGTAATTTATTATATAAATATTGTTGTATAACATTATTAATTAAATCAAGTGTACAATTTTCAATATCAAGATGAAATAATGAAAATGCAATATCAATAGCACGATTAAGTTCATCATGACATTTATATTTAAATATTTGTTTAACAATATTTGTAACAAACCATAATGTACCACCAGTATTTAATAATGATTCTAATGTTTGTGTTGATTGTATTGTAACCCAACCACGTTGTATAATATCATCCCATATTAATTGTAATTGTTCAAGTATTGGTTGTTTTGATATAATATTATTTGATAAACCTAATGATGATGGTGTACGTATTTGTACATCATGTTGCATTTTACGTATTATTTGAAACATTAAATTTGATGTATCTTGTTTAAAATTATTATCTTGTATTTCATCATTTGTTAATGGTGTTATTAATTGTTGTACCATATTTATTGGTTTTAATAATGCATCTTGATGTGTTATACTCATATGTGAACATAACCATGCTGTTGCACATACTGGTAAACAACATGCTGCTTGACGTAAACCATCAAGTGATTTTTTAACATCACCAGCACCAAGTACACCACTTTCCCATGCAAATAATAATTCTTTAACAACACCCATTGAACTTTGACATGTTATATGCCAATTAACAGTATTTGATTTTAAATCTGGTTCTGGTGATATTATTTGTCCAAGTAAATAATCAACTTTTGTTTGATCAATATTTTGTAACATTTGTTGTGGTGATTTTGGTTTATTTTTTTCTGGTAAACATTCACGTACCCATTGTTCAAAAAATGAATCACCATCATCATCAAGTACTGTATCTGAACCATATGTTTGTACAATTGAACATAATATTAAAAATGATATATCAAATAACATTGCTCTTGTTGCTGCTGTTTTACCTGGTATTGGTTCACTAACTTGTTTTGAACATTCATTAAATTTAATTAATTTTGATACAAATATTTTTAATTTACCTGGATGTTGTCCAGTTGCTGCTGCAAGCATTAAATCTAAACTTTTACCATTTAATACTTGACAAAGCATACTTAATAATGCTTCTTGTATTTTTATATATTCAGCACTCAATGTTTTTAATATACCAGCAAGTGTTGGTTCAGCACGTATTATTACTTTCATTATTGATGATTGAGATTTTAATAAATCACCATCTTGAAAACTTTTCATAGCATTTTCACGTTTATTACTTAATTCTTTTGTAAAATCTTCAGCAATAAGATCAACTCTACGTAATTCAGTTAATAAACCCTCAACAGAATTACATAAACATGTTGAATCAACTGTATCAAGTAATGGTTTTAAATCTAATAATGATTCAAATGCATCAACTAATTCACGTGGATAAATAATTTTTTCATCATTACTACTACTATTATTATTATTTGTAGCATTAGCAATAGAAGATGTATCATTAACATCACTATTATTATTACCATTACCATTACTATTACTATTACTATTACTATTACTATTACTGCTACTACTAATATTAATATTACTGCTATTATTATTTAATGTTTGTAAATGTAATTCTTTTAATATTGGTGGTATTTTTAAAAATACAATTGCACCCCATTGTGATTCTTTGAATGTACCACTTGAATTATACAATGATAATAAACATGCACGCATTATTTCAGAATATAAACGTGAATTTGTATAATTTTTTAATCTTTTTATCATTAAAAATTGATTAGCATATACATCAGCTTCAGTACTTGGATTTAATAATACTTGTACAGCTAATAATGGCTGTATACAATATGTTATTGATTCCATTTCATTTTTATTATTATTATTTGTATTAAATATTTTATCAATATCTAAATTTTTAATTTTTTTTAATGTTTCATCAATAATAGTTATTTTTGGTCCATTTAATTTATGATATAATTCAATTTCTTGACATTTATCAATAATTGATAAATATAATTTTTTATCATCATATTTAGCAAGATACATCATTGCACATAAAAAATCTGAATTCATCATTTTTTTTAATATTTTAGCTGATTTATCAATTATATCATTAATATATGTTTGTCCAATTAATAATGAATTATTATTTTGTGTTAAATTAATTAAATTATAATAATAACATTGTAATAACCAATGTACAATTGATAATACTGCTGCTGCTAATAAATCTTCTTCTGGTTTACCACGACATGTTATACCAACTTGTATTGATTCAAGAAATTCAATAAGATATATTATACAATGTGATTTTTGAAAACCATCAAATTTACTAATACGTTGTAATACAGCTGCATATGATATTAATTGTGAACTTAATGAATGTTTTAAATATGATAATATTAAATGATTTGGTCCAGGTCCAACAAGTGCCTGTTCAAGTATACATTCAGCAAGCATATAAACATCACCTGATACACCTCTTGGTAATATTGTTTTAATATTTATTCCCCATTGTAAATCACTCCAACGTTCACGCCATGCACGTAATAATAGTGCTTTTAAACTACTTGTTTTACTTGTTACTTTTGTTTCCATTGTTCTAGTCAATAATAATGTACTCATTATTTATATATATATATATAGGTATATTTTTTTTTTTTCAATTCAATTCAATTATTTACTGTAAAATAAATATTATTATTTATTATTTTAAATTAATTTTAGGATATTAAAAAATTGTACAATATTGAACATTAAATGAAATCAATATGTATATAGGTATACCTGATTTTTGTCATTTTTTATTTAATTTTAAAGCCATCATTATTTTTTTTTTTTTTTCGTCAATATACAATTAATTATTATTACAAATAAATAAAACAATTAAACAACACAATTTAATACTAGACAATTATCAATGAAATAAACAAAACATAAAAAAAAAAAAAATTATATAAGTATATTTTATTATTTATTTTTCACCAACAACAAATCATTCAAGCCTTCAAGTTTGACAATTGTGATTGGAGGTTAGTTTACCACAAATCAGAGAGAGAGAGAGAGAGAAAGAGAAAAAAAAAACATAAATAGAGAGAGTCGCCATTTTGGTATTTTTCATAAATTTAAAAAAAAAATTATAAAAAATAAAATAAATTACAACAATTAAAATCCTACAATGAAATATTGATTAAAAAATATAATTAAATTATTAAATATCCTTTATATTATTTATATATTTATAATTTAATATTAAAAATATATTTTTTTATAAATTAAAAAAAATTAATTGACAACAGCGCCATGTAATTCATTGGCTGTCATATTATTTTCATCATTGGAATGTCCAATCTAGACAAACGTTGTTTTTTGGAGGTGGAATTTTTTATATGCACATATATATAGAGTGCATAATAATATTGTTGTGCATATACATGTGTGTGTTATGAAAAAAGAGAGAGGAAATGAATTTTTTTTTTTTTTTTTGTAGATAATATGTGAATTATTGTTATAAGTAGCATCAGACATTTCATAGATCAGTAAATACTCAAAATTAAATAAAAAAAAAAAAAAAACATTTAATTTTTCATAGCATTGTTTGTTTATTACTCATAAAAAAAAAATATATAAAAAATTTTTTTATAATTTTTAGTAAACAAAAATATTATCTGCACCAATTTACAAGAAAATAAAAAAAAAAAAACCATTTGTCATAGTATTTTTTTTTTTTTTCTTTTTTTTTGTGTATAATAGAGGGTAATGATATTTTCTAATAGATAAATACATAGTGTGTCTTGTTTAATGCGTAGGTGAATCAGGTGAAGCAAAAAAATATAAAAAATAATAAAAATAAAAAAAAAAAAGAAAAGAAAATAGTTCCTTTTACACTGGTAATCAAACCTGGTGTTATCAATGTGTGTGCATATGTGTGATTCATCATTGAAATTTTTTATCCTTTCAACAGGATTATTTAGAAAATTAAAATAATAATAATAATAAAATGCCAAATGGCATTATAATAAACAAGTGTTATTAATTATTATACTGTAAAATAATTAAAAAATTATTTATTTATATTTATATTTATATACTTGTATATAAAATTATTATTACTATATTGAGTCATATAGGTATATTTTTCATTGTGTTGTTTAGCACATATTGATTAATATTCCAAGCAGCAACAGTTAACTTTATTATTATTTATATATATTTTTTTATATATAGCAGCTATATATTATTATTATTTTTATATAATATTATAATTTATATATTTATTTTAAAAATGTCATCAAAGAGTAAAATTCATCATCAACAAAATCAACAAAATATTGACAGTAGTTTTGTTGCTGTCAAAAGTAAAGTGAGTATCATATTGTTGATATTATTTTTAATTTGTCATTGAGATTTAATTAAATTATAATAATAATAATAATATTTATTTATTTATTTATTTATAGTTTGATGCTGATATAATACGTTTTTCAATTAAAAAAAATGAAGAAATAACATATGATAATTTTCGTAAAATATTATCTAAAAAACATGATTTATCACATGGACAAGATGTAAATTTTTTAATATGGTATACTGATCCAACAGATGGTGATTCATTACCAATAAATAATGATAATAATCTTGCACGTGCTGTACTTGCTGCAAAACCATTATTACGTGTATTTATAACAAGAAAAGGTGATGGTTTTGAAGATATTAATGGTTATGGTACAATAAAACATAAAAATATTATATCAAGTATACTTGGTGGTAGTACACCAAGTAAACCAAAACCATTTGCTATATCAAATCCTCATGATTTTAGACAGGTAAAACAATTTATTTATTAATTATTTAATTAATTTATTAATATTATTATTATTATTATTATTATTATTAATGTTTATTTTTATTATAATTAAATTATTAGGTATCAGCAATTATTGATGTTGATATACTTCCTGAAACATGTAGACGTGTTAGATTATTAAAACATGGATCAGATAAACCACTTGGTTTTTATATAAAAGATGGTGAAAGTTTTCGTGTTTTACCACCATCATCTGGTGGTGGTATTGAAAAAGTACCAGGTGTATTTATTAGTAGACTTGTACCTGGTGGTTTAGCTGAAAGTACTGGTCTTCTTGCTGTTAATGATGAAGTATTGGAAGTTAATGGTATTGAAGTTGCTGGAAAAACACTAGATCAAGTATGTTTCAAGCATTATTTTTTTTTTTTTTTTATATCAAATACATTTTTCAATTTTTTATTTATCAATTTTATCAATTAGGTTACAGATATGATGATTGCAAATTCATCAAATTTAATAATAACTGTTAAACCAGCAAATCAACGTGCAACAGCACCACGACGTGGTTCATTTTCTCGTAATAGTCAACTATCATCTGGTAGTCATCAATCAACACAAAGTGTTGCAACAGCAAGTGCAAGTGATGAAGAAGCTGATGAAATTGTTGATTTAACTGGAGTAACGATACATGACGATGTAAGTACATCAACAACCACAACAACAACAACAACAACACATCATTTACATCCTTCACAAAATCATTTTAGTCATGATCAAACTGGTGTTTTACATCTTTAAAAAAAAAAAACAAAAAACATATCCATTTATTGACACAATGTGTTTTTTTTTTTTTTAATTTTTTTTTTTTCAACACATTTAATAATTTTTTTTTCTAAATAATAATTAAACAACGAACAAAATGATTTAAAAAAAAAAAAAAAAAATATAATAATAAATTTTTTTAAATATATAAATTTAATGTGCCTTGAATAAATTCATGAGTAAAACAATTAGACCAAAGCACAATAAAATTCTAATATCACAAGGTGAAAGTTTAGAAATAATACAGTGAATTTTCACAAATGGTATTAAATAAATTATCATTGCTATAATTATTTAAAATAAGTGTCAAAAATAATTCATGTTTAATAATCAAAATATAAAAACAGCAATAATAATACATTATTTTATTTTTTTAAATAATAAAATAATTCTAAAAAAAAAAAAAAAATACAACTGATTAGCAATAACATTAAAAAAATAAAAATTATGAAAAGTATTATGATTTTTAAAGAGAGAATAAGTACTTAAATAAAACAAAATTAATTTGAAAATATTCCAAGTGTACTTAAAAATTATGGGTAATTAGTTATAAATTACATATCAATTTATTTTGACGTAAATATTTTTAATGTGCCTGGTTAAATAATCTCCTGTTTTTGACAGAAATTTTAAATGAAAAAAAAAAAAAAAAAAACAAAATAATTAAATAAATTAAAATCAAGTAATTAATTTAAAAAGATATTAAAAAAGAAAGTTTTAATTATTTTTTCAAGTATTTTTATTGTGGAGAATGTAAATAATTTTAATCCATCAAATAGACAGCTATTTTTATCATAAATAATTGTAAATAGATAAATAATCAAATGGAGAAAGATAAAAACTGGCTAAAATATTAAATTTTTAATTTGTGAATTATTGATATATTTACGTAATAATAAATCATTCCATATAATCTTCCGTAATATTTTATTTCTATATTTAAATTCAGTTTATTGAATTTTTTATTTAAATTTTTTATTATCGTGAGATTTTATTTTTTATTTTTCTCGAATTTAAATGATAAATAAACACGCCTATTCGTGTATTATTTTATAAATTAAATATTAAATCATTATAATGTACTTAATGTTCAAGTTTTTGAATTTTTAAAACATTTTTTTTTTTTTTTTTTTTTTTTTGAAAATAAGTAAATAAAAAATTGCATATATTATTAGTGTTGATAAATGACAATGATTTTTAATTTATTGTTAATATTTAAATAAGCTCAACAAAATGAAATAAATAATGTAGAAAAAAATATATAATATAATAAATAAATGACATTAACAATAATAAAGAGTGCCTTTTGTCTGTAAAAAAAAAGAAAGAAATAAATAAATAAATAAATAATGATCAAGTTTTATTAAAAATAATATTTATAAAAAAGAAAAAAACACAAGAAAGTTGATGATTTTTATATTTAAAATAAAAGTTCAGTGGCTGTCAATAAAAATTATACAAAAATTGATAAATAAAAAAAATATTTTAATCATTTTATCACTTGTTTACATATATATATAATAAATATGTTATCATCAATCAATTCGTATGAGCAGAATTACCACTTTAGTATTAATTTAAAAAAACAATTGAAAATTTTTAAGAAATTTTTATTTACTTTATAATAAAATTATGTGATTATTATTATTTATTAATAAATAAAAAAAATCTCAAACCATAATATTGCGAAATAAAATATCAATAAATTAATTAATAACAATTTAATACAATAAATTTATTAAATAACAAAAAAAAAAAAAAAAAAAAGTGCAGCTAAAATAAAACTTGTAATTAAAGTTTTAAATAATATCGATATAAATTTTTATATGTAATGTATATAAAAAAAAAAATGAAAAATAAGAAAACATTGTAATTTTTAATAACATCTTATGAAATAAAATTATTTTATTTTATCAAATTAATTATTTTATTATATCCTTATTTTTTTTTTGATATTAAAATATTAACAATTAATCTTAATGTTAATAAAATTTTAATTTAATATATTTATATATAAATTAAAAAAAAAAACAAATAATCATCAAGGTATGGAAATAATTAATTTACTCTTTTTTTTTTATATTTTTTTAAAATTTATATTTATTTATTTTGAACAAAATAATATAAATTTATTTTTAATTTTTTCATTTTGATAAATTGATTCATTTGAAGTTATAACTCATGAATTTATTTGCAAACACCTTGGGCCCAAGCACCATTGTTTCTATCACACCAACCAGAACAACATTGTCTGTTAGATGTACAAGTGTTTGACCATTTTGGTAAACATGCTGATACTTCTGTACCAGCAAACATCAAAATGATTACAGCAACAACAGCCAAAATAATAAAGTTGAAGTTCATTTTTTTTTTTTGATAAATAACAAGTTATTTAACTGAAAATAAAATAATTATTTCAACAACAATGCGTATTTTAAATATGAAATAAAAATAAATAGATGAAAATTATTATTATTTAACTTACAAATTGAATATGGTCACTCCTTTGTATACTGAGTACAAAAAACTTATGATTTTTAAAATAATTATCAAACGGTATTTATAACAAAAAAAAATTTAAAACATCGTAATAAATGAAATGAAAAAACGCAATTATAAGATTGTATCTATAAACAAAAAATATTATTTTACCTTTTTAATGATAACATTTAATGAGGATAAAAATTATTGATGCTATAATAATTATTCATTTAAAAAAATAGTAAATTTATTAACATATATAAAAGTGTAGTTTAATTATAAACATACGTCATTATGTCATTTTTAAAAATATTTATAATTTCCTATATCTTTGAAAAATAATATAACAATGTTTTCTAAATTTCATCAAAGACAACAATAATATTATTAATAACTATATGTATATTTAAAAAATTCAATTTATATTTTTAAGAGAAAAAAAAATCTTGTCAAGTGCTATTTCGCACCAATAGTGTTTCGTAGGAATTTTTAAATTTTTAATTATTTACTGAATTATTTTTCATAATAAAAAAAAAGTTTGTTTGTGTTGAATATTTTGAGACAATTAGTCTATTAATATTTTAGTCAATATGATGATTTATTTTATAATTTATAAAAAAAATAAAATATACAAATAAATAATTATAGGTATACATATATAAACAAAAAAAAAAAATGGGTCTAAAAATCTGAAAAAAAATATCGTAAACTCTACTATAATAAAGCGTCAAAAAATAAAAATATTATATTGTGGTAATAATTATTTTAGATTTTGGGATTGATCTCCAAAACGATTAAAAAAGTTCATCAAAGCCCCATTATTAAAATGAAATAAACCATAAAATTTGGGGGGAAAAACTTAAAGATATATATATAAGTTTTACAAAGGTCAAATCAGTTGGAAACTCCAATAGTTATTCGAGACTAGCAAAAAGTAACATGCACAAGATTTATAAGTGTTTCTACGGAACACTAAAAAATTAATTATTAATGAAAAAAAAATAGTGTAAGTATATTGTTTTTTTTTTTTTCATTTTTTTTTAAATAAAAAAATAGTAGGTATATTGTTTAACTAGTACGAGAAGTAGGTAATTATTACATGATTTTGAAGGTGTCAATACAAGTCACCAGGAGTCGAGCATGACACTTTCAAAGTCGTGATATTTTTTGATACGAGGTTTGTAATATGGACGCCATTATATGAGCCAAAATAGTGCGTAATGAAATTCTTCTCGCACGATTTTTGTGTGTTTAGAAGTATTTCATTACGCACTATTTTTAGAGCGTATCAAAAAAAAAAAAAATATTAAATATTATTATTAATTAATAATTATTAGGAAATTTTATATGGATTTTATTTTTTTATAAATAAATTTATTTTCAAACAAGTATTATATGTTGTTAAAATTTTTATCCTTTATATATTTCAATTGTTTTATTAATTAATTTTTTTTTTGCTATAAAATTCATGAAAATTTTACAATTTTAATTCATAAAATTATGACATTTTTAAATATGCAAAAAATTTAAAAAAAAAGTATATAGATAAATTTTGTGTTGGATTATTTACAAACACCTTGGGCCCAAGCACCATTGTTTCTATCACACCAACCAGAACAACATTGTCTGTTAGATGTACAAGTATTTGACCATTTTGGTAAACATGCTGATACTTCTGTACCAGCAAACATCAAAATGATTACAGCAACAACAGCCAAAATAATAAAGTTGAAGTTCATTTTTTTTTTTTTTTGATAAATAACAAGTTATTTAACTGAAAATAAAATAATTATTTCAACAACAATGCGTATTTTAAATATGATTTTATATAAAAAAAATAACAATTAATATATTATAATTATATTATTATTATATTATCATAATATTTAACTTACAAATTGAATATGGACACTCTTTTGTATACTGAGTACAAAAAACTTATGAGTTTTAAAATAATTATCAAACGGTATTTATAACAAAGAAAAATTTAAAACATCGTAATAAATAAAATGAAAAAACGCAATATAAGATTGTATCTAAAAACAAAAAATATTATTTTACCTTTTTAATGATAACATTTGATGAGGATAAAAATTTCAATGAAAATAACAATAGTAAATTCATTAACATATATAAAAGTGTAGTTTAATTATAAACATACGTCATTATGTCATTTTATAATATTCTTAAAAATATTTATAATTTGCTATATCTTTGAAAAATAATATAACAATGTTTTCTAAATTTCAACAAAGACAACAATAATATTATTAATAACTATGTATATTTAAAAAATTCAATTGAAAAAAAAATTATTATGAATGAAAAAAAAATAGTATATTTTTATATTTCAATCGATATACGTATTGTTTTTTTTTATTTTTGAAAAATTTTTTTAATAATAAATTAATAATTATTAGGAAATTTTATATGGATTTTTTTTTTTTTTATAAATATATAAATAAATTTTTTTTAAACAAATATTATATGTTGTTAAAATTTTTATCCTTTATTTCAATTGTTTTATTTATTAATTTTTTTTCGCTATAAAATTCATGCAATTTGACAATTTTAATTTATAAAATTATTACATTTTTAAATATGCAAAAAATTAAAAACAAATGTATATGGATAAATTTTGTGTTGCATTATTCGCAAACACCTTGTGCCCATGCACCATTGTTGTTGTTACAAAAACCTGTACAACATTGTCCATTAGATGTACAGGTATTTGCCCATTTTGGTAAACATGCTGATACTTCTGTACCAGCAAACATCAAAACGATCATGGCAACAACAGCCAAAATAATGAAGTTGAAGTTCATTTTTGATATTTTTTTTTTTGAATTTTATTTCTGCTTTGAGCTGAATAGAAAATAAAAAAACAATAAATTAATTATACATACAAGTAATATTTTAATAAAATTTAATAATTTTTTACTTACAAGTTACTGCTGTGCAGATTTACTGTATAATTTTATTTTAAATAATTCATTTGTATTTATACGATTTTAAATGTTATTGTTGTATACATCTCATTCAATTAAAATATATAAAGATAAATAAGGAAAATTTTATTAGATAAATGAAACAATTGAAATAATTTATTTATATACAATAATTATTAAAGAAAAATAATTATAAACAGACGTGCATATACATTTATATACCAAATGTATATTAAATTTATATTTATTTTTTTAGTATATACTTATATTTAAATAAAACTAAATATCTCTACATTTGTATTATATTATTCATTAAATATTTCCTTATTTTTTTATATTTTATATTTTATATTTTATATATATATATGTGTTGAATAAATATCATTGGTAATATATACAAGTATATAAAGTAAAATTTGTTCTTTGTTTGAAATATTTTATCATTCAACACTGTCAATGCATTGTTTTAATTTTTTAAAATTTTCTAATTTATTATCAATAATTTTAAAAATAAATATAATAATTAATTAAATAAATATTGTGATAGTTAATTACTAATATTTTTAATTTTTATTATTTAATTTGAAATATAGTAATTTAAATAAATTATTTATATTTATTTTAAATTGAAATTTGAATCATCATTTTTTATATAAATTAAGTATATTAATATTTTGTATAAATTTTTTTGAATTTTTATTTTTATCTATGACAGATTTATTGGCAAGATAAAATAATATTTAAATTTTTAATTTAAAAAAAAAAAAAGCTTTGTTATTTTAATATTAAACCTGTCCACTTTATGCCTGTTTGTTGGTTTTTTTTTTAATGCTGAAATATATAAAAAATAAAATATCAAATATTGTCCTGAACTTGAGAATATTTACAAATTTTTTGTTTGTGAAATTTCATAATTTAAATAATAAATTGCTATGCCTATATGAATAAAATTTTATATATTCTAAAATCATTGCATAATATTTTGTTGTACAAATAATACTTGATTTATACTGTTAAAATAAAACAAACATTTATATAATAATTTAGATAAAATAATATTAATAATTTGATAACACGATCGCAATCAATCACATATATTTTTTTTAACGATATTTAATGTTATAATTTTTTTTTATCTATAAATTGTTTGACCATTTTTATTTCTGATAAAAAAAAAAAAAAAAAGTCATACGATAATGTCGAAATATAATAATATCTAGATTTTAAATTATTATTCTCATCAAAAAGTAAATACTTTGAATAATTTTATTTAATATTTACATACAATATAATAGTAGATAATAAATAAAATTATTAAAATTATTAAAAATTTATTTTTTTCATAAAAAATAAATATTTATTTTGTGCCTTTTGGCTGTTGGTAGGATATTTTTGTTTGCTAAAAATTTGATGTAACGTTATCAAAAAAAAAAAAAAAAAAAAATGATATAAACAAAGTTGTTGAGAAAGCAAGAAAAACCAGATTCTTATTTTTTTTTTATTTTTTATAATTTTTGAAGGCCAACAATATAAATTAATGTTCATGTTTTTTTTTTTTTTTTTTTTAAATTTTGTATGGATATATGTATATATCCAAGTATGTTTAATTAAATATAGCAATGTTTGACTAAAGAAGCATCAACCTGGATGAGCAAGATGTGTCTCCCACTTTGTTAATTTATTTTGCAATAATCCCCACTTATTTATTTAATATATTTCCTTTCCCTTGATTTGGTTTTATATATAATACACTGTTCAACTCTGATGTTAGCTTAAATAAATTGTTTATTCAGATTATTTTAAACCACCTGAAACAACATGATTTATCAAACAATTATTTTTGCTTTTATCACACTCTTTTGTCCAGCAGTAAGTTTTTTTTTTTTTTTAATTAATTAAAATTATTATTATTTTAATTATTTATTCATTCATTCATACATTTATGTAAAATTTATTTATAATTAATTATTATTAGATTATTTTTGCTGAAAAAACAGTCTGTCATGTTGATGTTTATTATGAGACACTTTGTGGTGACAGTGTCAGATTTATTGTTCAACAATTAATGCCATCATATTCTGCTTTAAAAGATCACCTTGACATCGAATTTATTCCTTATGGCAAAGCAACGGTAATTTATAACAATTTATTTTTGTTTATTAATATTTTTATTTTAAATATAATATCATATGTTACTATTTTATTAAATTTTATTAATTTATTATCAGTTGAATTTTTATAACATTATTTATTTATTTTTAAAATACCAATAACTTATTATTTTTTTTTTTTTTTTTTAATATTTAATTTAAAAATTTCCATGGTAGTTATAATTTAAAATTATATGCGTAACTATCAAAAGAATAATAAAAATGTTATATAATCATTTATAATGGAATATTGTAAAAGTATATTTATCATTTTGTTTTATTTTTTTATTTTTTTATTATTATTATCAACATAATGACTTGGCATTTATTTTATTATTTTTTGGATTTGGATTTTAATTAAATTATTTTATTTTTTAAATTTTGAAAAAATAAATCAATTTTTTTTTATAAATTTATATATAAACAGTTGTGTTTAGTTTTATCAATAACATTATTTATATAATAACTTTTAAAATTGAAGAAAAAAAAATTTGCTAATATACATGAGTCATTTGTCATTACAACTGTGTTTTATTTTACATTGAAAAATTCTGTATTAAAAAAAAAAAAAAAAAACAAAAAAATGATATATAAGTATATTTACAAATGTGATATAAATTTTATTTATCTTGATTCAATATTTTGCTGATTAATGAAAAAATTGAGGTCGACCAAAAAAAAAAAAACAAGAAATATATAAATTTTTTCTAAAAATTTATTGTAATTTTGTTTTTTTTTTTTTTTCTTTTCCTTTTACAGCATAAATATAATTCATCAAGTGAATCATGGGAATTTTCTTGTCAACATGGACCATCAGAATGTAGTGGAAATAAAGCACAAGCATGTGGACTTGAAGCTATTAAATCAAATGAAGCAATTGAAAATCAACAACTTTATTCAGTTAATTTTGTTAGTTGCATAATGAAAGAAGCAAAATATGATGAAATTCTTCCAGTAGAAAATGTTAGTATTTATATAATATACATTTATATTTATAAATATAATTGTAATTTTAATTTTAATTTTAATTTACAGTGTGCTAAAAGTGCTAATTTAAAAGAAGAAACAGTGACACAAATTTTAAATTGCAAAAATAATGATAGTATTGCAGATAAACTTTTAGTTGCTCATGGTGAAAAAACTAAAAGTTTAAATCCTAGTTTATCTTTTGTTCCAACTATTGTCATTAATAAGGTACATATATTTATAGGTATCTTATTTTTTAATTCAATAATAAAAAAATTTATATTAAATTAATTATTAATATTACAGGAACATTCAAGTGACCAGAGTAATTATATTAGAAATAATTTTGTAAAATCAATTTGTGATCGTTTGCCAGCAACTGAAGCCAAGCCAGAAATTTGCAGTACAGCTTAAAGAATATTTCAATTAATAATAATGATTATATAAAAACTACATTATAAAAAAAAAAATAAACAAATATATAAATATGTTTTTAATAAAAATAATATTATAAAAAAATATAAATATATTATTGACTAAAATTAATTTTTAAACTTGTATTAATCATAGTAAATATATTTATCATTAAAATTATGACCTGATTATATGTACATGCATGTCTATACATTTAAATTTCTTATTATTTTTATTATATTGCTATTACTTTGTATTACTTTGAGTATTATTATTGTTGTTGTGCAAAAATTTAATTTATATTTTTTAAGTTATATCAACAAACTTGACTATGATTTTAGCGGATGATTTTAATGAATATTTATTTTTTCTGCTTAATTTATATTTCAAATAACATGATGAAAAAAATTATCACGTTTAGAAAAAAAAAATAAAATCCAAACAATGATGATAATAATCTAGAATCAACAAAAGAAACGCAATGATTAAGGTATATATTTGATGAATAATCATTGTTGGCAGTTGTAACAATATTAATTGTATGATACTTAATGTACACTATATTTATACTATATAGTTTTTTCTGTTTTGACATAATATTTTATCTTTAAATGAACATAAATTGGTAAATATTTATTTTGAAAAAGTAGCATAAAAAGAAATATTATTTATCAAATAATGCAGTAACATATTTAGTACAGACTTAAAAGGTATTATTGAAAAATATAAATGTCAATCATGATTCGAAATTCTATATGGCTATTTATTGGCGTGGTAGTAATGAGTTATATCGGTAAGTACTTATATTAAAATTATTTTTGTAACAAATTTATTTTCTTTAATAATAATTATTTTATATAGTATATTATGAATTGAAATTGTATTTTAAATAATTAATAAATAATAATTATTCATTTAAAATTACATGTAATTTCAAAGATGATATTTTTAAAAGATAATTACTATGTATATAAATTTTTTTTTTCTAGTTACAGTGTCAGCAAAACCCGGATGGTCTTTGCCAGTAAAACCACCATGTAACTGTGGTGAACCAACACCACGTCCAACACCAAAACCAACACCTGGTCCAACACCAGGACCAACACCAAGACCAACACCTGGTCCAACACCAAGACCAACACCTGGTCCAACACCAGGACCAACACCAAGACCAACACCTGGTCCAACACCAAGACCAACACCTGGTCCAACACCAAGACCAACACCTGGTCCAACACCAGGACCAACACCTGGTCCAACACCAAGACCAACACCTGGTCCAACACCAAGACCAACACCATGTATAACACCTGGTCCAACACCAAGACCAACACCAAGACCAACACCAGGACCAACTCCAAGACCAACACCTGGTCCAACACCTGGTCCAACACCTGGTCCAACACCTGGTCCAACACCAGGACCAACACCAGGACCAACACCTGGTCCAACTCCCTCTGGCTGTGATGATAATAAAGGTAATAACGGGGCAAATGTACACAGTGGTATTGATTTGAGTGAAAGTCTCAGTGGAGGTATTAGTGGGTCACATGGTTCAAATATCGGTAATGAACATATTAAACACGGTGGAAGCAGTAATATTGTGCATGAAGGAATCAATAAGTCAGTCAAAGGTTCAGCCAATATTGGTGAGTCAATTGAAGGAAAAATAATGAAACCACATGGTCATATTGGACACAATGTTGGAGGCAAGATAAGCGGAGATGTCAGAAAATCAGTTTCAGGTGGTTATGGTGAACATGGCTTAGACTTGGGTGGAAAAATTGCACATGCTTCAAAATTTTCATTTAATATTTGATTCTAAAAATAGTATAATATTTATCATGATATGTATATGTTTATAATAATAAAAAAAAAAAAAAAATATTAAAGAAGAAATGAATAAAAATATTTTACTCTGTATATACTTATAAGTTATACATATATGTAAATATAATTCTTTTAAATATTTTTATTTTTTTAGAAAATAAGTATACTTATGTATAGGATATGTATTAATTTTTAATAATTACAAAGTTTTTAATTGGAATAAATTCAAATAATTTACTTGGAGTATTTTTTTAATAATTGTCCATATAATTTATTAAAAGACAGTAATATTTTATATCTGAATCACCGCAGAATATATACTTTAGAAATAATGTTATAATATACATATATACATACAATTATTATCTTTAAAATGCACAACATTTTAGTGTGAGTTTGAAATAATAATAAACAATATAGCCTTCTGTTTTTCCGGAATTAATCAGAGACCCACAACGGTCTCAAAGTAAAATATATGTACGCAATATCGGAATATTTTATTTTAATAAAATATATGTTATCACTAACAGTTGAAATAATAGAAATTAATTATGATTATTAGAATGCTGTATTTTACATTGTTTATCACTAGGCTATTTCGTCATATAAAGTATGTTAACGGACCAAGTAAATATTTTTTTTTTTTTTACAAAAATTGTATATAAAAAGATATTTTTCTCTGTATATTACTGCAGTTGAACGTTTACTTCTGTACAATCGTTAAAAAAAATAAAATAAAATAACTAACTAAATATGGTTCGACTTTCTTTGTTCGTTATAGCTGCAATTGCAGCTTACTGCATTTTCGGTGAGATTTTTTTTTTTTTTTCTGAATGTATAAAGATTTTTTTTACACCATAAAATTAATGAAATTGTTCAGATCTATTATATTATGTAAAAATTATAACTACGATTAAGTCATTTTTTTTTTAGTTTATATAACTGGTGATTACGTACAACAATTGAATGTAATTTTTAATTTTTTAGCTCCCGTAATTGCAGTTCCAATTGTCGACTGTGATGACGATATTATTCCTTCATCAAGTGCTGGAAGCAGTAGCCTTTCTAGCAGTAGTTCTTCTTCAAAATCAAGTAGTTCAAGTGATTCAAATCCAATTGACTGTGATGACAGTTTGATTGGTTCTGGATCTAACGCTGGCAGCAGTGCTGGATCTAACGCCGGTAGCAATGCTGGTTCAAACGCTGGATCTAACGCTGGTAGCAGTGCTGGTTCAAACGCTGGATCTAACGCTGGTAGCAGTGCTGGTTCAAACGCTGGATCTAACGCCGGTAGCAATGCTGGTTCAAACGCTGGATCTAACGCTGGCAGTATTGCTGGTTCAAATGCTGGATCTAACGCCGGTAGCAGTGCTGGTTCAAATGCTGGATCTAACGCTGGTAGCAGTGCTGGTTCAAACGCTGGATCTAACGCTGGTAGCAATGCTGGTTCAAACGCTGGATCTAACGCTGGTAGCAGTGCTGGTTCAAATGCTGGTTCAAACGCCGGTAGCAATGCTGGTTCAAACGCTGGATCTAACGCCGGTAGCAGTGCTGGTTCAAACGCTGGATCTAACGCTGGCAGTAATGCTGGTTCAAACGCTGGATCTAACGCCGGTAGCAATGCTGGTTCAAACGCTGGATCTAACGCCGGTAGCAATGCTGGTTCAAACGCTGGATCTAACGCCGGTAGCAGTGCTGGTTCAAACGCTGGATCTAACGCTGGTAGCAGTGCTGGTTCAAATGCTGGATCTAACGCCGGTAGCAATGCTGGTTCAAACGCTGGATCTAACGCCGGTAGCAGTGCTGGTTCAAACGCTGGATCTAACGCTGGCAGCAATGCTGGTTCAAACGCTGGATCTAACGCTGGCAGTAATGCTGGTTCAAACGCTGGATCTAACGCCGGTAGCAATGCTGGTTCAAACGCTGGATCTAACGCCGGTAGCAATGCTGGTTCAAACGCTGGATCTAACGCCGGTAGCAGTGCTGGTTCAAATGCTGGATCTAACGCCGGTAGCAATGCTGGTTCAAACGCTGGATCTAACGCTGGTAGCAGTGCTGGTTCAAATGCAGGTAGTGGTGTTGGTAGCCTCGTTGGTGTTGCTGCTCATGTTTTGAGTGGTAGTGGATCTGGATCAAGCGCTGGTAGCGGTTCTGGATCAAAATCTGGTAGTGGTGTTGGTAGCCTCGTTGGTGTTGCTGCTCATGTTTTGAGTGGAAGTGGATCTGGATCAAGCGCCGGTAGCGGTTCTGGATCAAAATCAGGCAGTGGTTCTGGATCTGGCAGTCTTGTCAATGTTGGCCTTGGTGTTTTAGGCTCAGTAACTCATCACTCCGATTGTTAAATCAAACATTATAATTGAATAAAATTTTATCACTATAAATAAATAATATTTTATTTATATTAATTTTTTTTTATTGTTTCTGTTTCAAAAGTTTTTTTATTTATTTTTAATTATATACACATATGTATAGCTTAAAGTTATTATTATTTAATTCATAATAGTTGATGCGTATTATCGTAGTATCTGATGGATTACAAACAATTAATACCTTAAAGTCATAATCCAAATAAAGTTAATTAATCGGTTAGTTTTTGAACCTGTTACAGCTGATATTTATAGTTTGAACAACTGCTTGTGACGTATATTATAAATTTTTGTAATAAATTTACATTTGATTAGCCAGATAAGACTTAAATTTTATCTTCTTTCAAGGCGTAAGATCAAATTACGTAATACATTGAAGTAGATAGCTAGAACGGATAATAATTCATCAACATCTATAAAAAATATTTACATCTTAAAATCTATATATCATTATATGCATATAAACATTGCTGTAATGAAAATAAATCTATATGTATATATAAAATGAATATTTTTATCATACCTATATATAATCTGTAAATGAATACATATCATACATATATATATATATAATTTCAATGATTAAAAATGAAACCGAACAGCTCAATCTAAACAACAGGCTATATTAAGTAGAGGTACCCATTTATTAATTATATATGTATATATATAAATTTATTTTTATATGATTGTTTTTCAAGACAAATACTATACACTGATTCAAATTGGAAAATTTTAAAATCTAAATGTTATTGCGATAAACATTTGAATTTGTATAAAAATTAATTAATGGTAATATACACACAATTTTATTTAATACAATAATATCATTAAAATAAACTCAAAAACAAAACATACACCTACAATAATCCGAAAAATAATCAAATAATATTTAACGTTTGTTATACAAGCAATTGTAATAACATAAAGTCCCGAAAATATTGTGTTTATGGGAAAAGAACCAGTAGGAGTCAATAATAATATTATATTGTTTTTTTTTACATATAAATAAAAGACGACTGCTCAGTCATTACTTTATACAGTCTGTATAGATCCATTCTAATCAGTGCAGGTTAATTTAGGCCTAAAAATAAAATGTTTAAACTCTCTTCGTTTATACTTGTCAGCATTGCTGTGACAATTTGTATTGGTAAGTTTTAACAGTATAGTTTTATTTTCTTTGTACAAATCTATACTTGTATAAGTGATAAATTAAAACTGTTATATTGTCGGAACATAACTTAATGATTGCATTGAATTCTTTTTCATTGAATGTTTTTATATTATTATAGCTATAGTCACAGCAGGCCCAACTAAAGATGTTTGGAATGACGATGTTAAAATTGGGAGATCAATAAAATCGAGTCATTTAAGAGTTGATAACACTGATTCTTCTGAAAACTCTCATCACCAATCATCAAAAAACTCAAACGAATCTAATGGATCAAATCATTCAACATCAAACAGCTCAAAATCTGTGAATATCAAGACAACATCACCAACTGGAAGTTCTGAGTCATTAGAAAACTCCAGTGAAGAGAATGTATCAGGTGGTAGCCCATCCCAAGGATCTGGATCAAGTGGTAGCCCATCACAAGGTTCTGGATCAAGTGGTAGCCCATCCCAAGGATCTGGATCAACTGGTAGCCCATCCCAAGGTTCTGGATCAAGTGGTAGTCCATCACAAGGTTCAGGATCAAGTGGTAGCCCATCCCAAGGTTCAGGATCAAGTGGTAGCCCATCCCAAGGTTCTGGATCAAGTGGTAGCCCATCACAAGGTTCAGGATCAAGTGGTAGCCCATCCCAAGGTTCTGGATCAAGTGGTAGCCCATCCCAAGGTTCTGGATCAAGTGGTAGCCCATCCCAAGGTTCTGGATCAAGTGGTAGCCCATCCCAAGGTTCTGGATCAAGTGGTAGTCCATCACAAGGTTCTGGATCAAGTGGTAGCCCATCACAAGGTTCTGGATCTAGTGGTAGTCCATCCCAAGGTTCTGGATCAAGTGGTAGCCCATCACAAGGTTCTGGATCAAGTGGTAGCCCATCCCAAGGTTCTGGATCTAGTGGAAGCCCATCACAAGGTTTAGGATCTGATAATGGATCATCCTGTGAATCTGACAATGATTCATCTGACAAAAGTCATCATCATGAACATGGACACAAATCGCTTCTTGGAATTCATTTAGGAGCTCATCTTCTTTAATTTAATTCTAAATGCAACTATTAAATAATATCCGAAATCAACACCAACTTATAACACTGTATGTGCATTTTAATGCATTTTTATACATATTATAGTTTTGTTTTATTTCTTTTTTTTATATAATTCTTATATATATATATATATTAATGATAAATTTCAATCGACTGAATTATAAACTTGTATTATACGATATTTTTAATAAATAAAAAAAATATAATCTAATCGTCTTTAGTTTTTCCTATTTTATATATATCTATAATTAAATATTATAAAAATTATAATTTTCCAGAATATAAATACGTCTATTTATTTTTTTCCAAAAAAAAAAAAAAAAAACAGAACAAAACAAAACAAAATCCTTCATCAAGGTTTTAGCAAATTCGATATCGACATATTTACCATCTGTTCGTTGCAATTTATTATCAAGTAAATATAAACAATGTCTGAGTTGACTGAGTCAACATGTATTCAATTACATTTATGAAATTTTCAATCAATTATTTATTACTATTACTTTTTTTTTATTATCCATCATTCAATTTATTTATATTTTTAATAAAACATTCATAATTAATATTAATTCGCATAATTTAAAAAAGTGTCTTAAAATTTTCGCACAAATTTAAAGTGTCAGCTGACAGTTATTGCATGTCAAATAATGTCAATTTTATTATATTAATATTATTCTATCAATATAATATTCTGAATAAATTTAGTCTATCAATTATAATTATTATATTATAAATTTATTATGACGATAAAATTATTTAATTTTTATCATTGACCATGAAACAATTTGAAATAAAAGTTATTTTTAAATGCTCAACATTTAAACAGGTGTTTATGACGCTTCATCCTCTGCATGACATATAATTTTATTTTTGCCAAATTTATATAAATTCGATCAGATATTAAAAATTAAAAGAAATATATATATATATATATACATTCATATGAAAAATAAAAAAAAATATTATACTTTTAATTTTTTTATAGATAAAAAATATATCCATTAGATTAATTTTTAAATTTATTATTTTTTATGACAACTGAAAATTTTGCTTTATTTTTAATATTATATTAATAACAGTTTATAAAAAAAAAAAAAACAATAATTTAAAAACAAAAAACATAAAGTAAATATATTTATATATTTATAAATATATGTTTATATAAATAAATAAATAAATACAAATATAAATATAAATATAAAAAATATTAAATATTTGTCAATAAACATTGCACAATGATGCTTCGTCAATCGTCATTCGTCAATATTGAATTTGAATGATAATTTTGTCATAGAATATTCTACTAATGCCATCACGTAGTTCAAATATGTACTAAATATTAAAGTATATCAGAATTTTTTTGATACTTGAGTTGTTTATCTAATACATTCTAATATATTTATTTAAATATTATTATTGTTATATTCTGATGATTTGTTGTCTTTTTTTATTTATTTGTTTTTTTTTTTTTTAAATTGTTGATAGCACACTGCAACACATACACGTCGCAAAAGGGGCTGATCCCGTTTATCATTGTCAATCTGCGATTTCATTGTCATAATTTCCTTGTTTGTTGGTTTATACATTATAATAAAAATTAAACAACAAAAAAATGGCTGATAATAAAGAACCACCACCATTATTTGACAACGTTGATATTGATAAAAACGAAGAAATGCTAGATGACGATGACGAAGATATATTTGCATCTGCAATTATGGTTTGTATATATATATTTTTCATTTTATTTTATATTGTAATTATTTTAACTCAATTTATTAACTCATCTTCATCATCATAATTTATAGGAACAGAATCCTTTGAGTAATTCTTATAATGGAGTGTCAAATGTACAAGCTGAATTACCAAAATTATCACTTAATGATGATAATGTACCAGAAAATAATTCATATTCAACAGTAACTAGTCCAGTTGTTTCATCAACAGAACCAATAAATTCACCTCTTGAAAATTTATCAAATGTTAATAATGATTTACAAGAAGTACCAATTAATGATGATAAACCAATATCAAATATCAAAGAATCAGATTCACTTGAAGAGGTATATATTATTGTTTTATCAATTCTATTATTATTATTATCATTATTTAATTATTTGTTTTTCAACTATTATCAACTTGTAATATAATAATTTAAAGGTACCAACTGAAACAACTGATATATTATTAAAAATAACAGTTACTGAACCACAAAAAATTGGTGATGGTATGGGTGCATATATGGCTTATACTGTTAAAACTAAAACAAATATGCCAATATTTAAAAAACGTACATTTAGTGTATCAAGACGTTTCAGTGATTTTCTTGGATTACATGATAAACTTGTAGAAAAATATTTAAGAAGTGGAAGAATTATTCCACCAGCACCAGAAAAAAGTGTTATTGGTAATAAATAAATAAATAAATAATTAATTATATTTTTTTGATGCTTATAATGTTTAATTTAATTTTATAATACAGGAATGACTAAAATTAAAATGTCTGGTGATAAAAATCAAGAACAAAATTCAAGTTCAACTGAATTTGTTGAAAGACGTAGAGCTGCATTGGAAAGATATCTTAATAGAACTGCATTGCATCCAGTTTTAGGTGTTGATCCTGATTTTCGTGAATTTTTAGAAGCTGGTAAATAAATATTATTAATTAATTATTATACCTATATTTAAAATTAATTAACTTTTAATATATTTAAAATATTTTTCAGATATTGAATTACCAAAAGCTACAAATACATCAGCATTGAGTGGTGCTGGTATGATGCGTCTTTTTAATAAAGTTGGTGAAACAGTTAATAAAATAACATATAAAATGGATGAAAGTGATTCGGTAATTATATATTTTATTTATTAATTATATTGTATTTAAATTTATCTTATTAAATCTTATGTTTTAAAGTGGTTGAGTGATTGAGTTTTTTTTTTTTGTTTTTTTATTATTGCATGTTTTAATAAATTAATTAGGATGGTAAGGTAAAGTATGTTTATTTTTAAAATTAATTATTGTTGTTGTTGCTTGTTGCTTGTATGCATATAATGTATTTTTATAAATTAAAAAAAATATTTATGTATTCAAATATTTACTCATTGCCAGTCACTGTAGCTTTTACATCAGCTTATCTACACTTGAAATTTTTTTTTATTTAATTATACAAATCTTTATTAATATAATGTTATTTTGTTTTTTATAAATAGTGGTTTGAAGAAAAAACAATAAATATTGATTGTTTGGATGCACAATTACGTTCTTTACATGGTGCTGTTGAAGCATTAACATATCAACGTCGTGAATTAGCAAATTGTACTGGTGCAACAGCAAAATCAGTTGCTGTACTTGGTCATGGTGAAGTTGGTGTATCACTTGGTCGTGCATTAGCACAACTTGCTGAAACACTTGAAAAAGTTGAAGTTGTTAATCGTGCACAGAGTAACAGTGATCTTTATCAATTTGGTGAAATTTTAAGAGATTATATATCTCTTATTGCTGCTATTAAAGTATGTTATTATTTAATTTAATTAAATAATAAATAAATATGTTTTTTTTTTAAATTATATTTAATTTTTTTTTTAAGGATGTTTTTCATGAACGTGTTAAAGTTTTTCAAATTTGGCAACATGCACAAATGATGTTGAATAAAAAACGTGAATTACGTGCACGTATGGAACAAGCTGGACGTGGTGATAAAACATCACAAGCAGCTGTTGAAGTTATTGAATGGGAATCAAAAGTTGAACGTGGACAAGAAGAATTTGATAATATATCACAAATGATTAAAAAAGAAATTGAAAGATTTGAATTATTAAGAGTTGAAGATTTTAAAAAACAATTAATTGAATATCTTGAAACAATGTTACAACATCAAAATCAATTGGTTAAACATTGGGAAAGTTTTTTGCCTGAAGCTCGTGCTGTTGCTTAAATAATTTAATAAATAAATAAATAAATTTAAAAAAGGGAAAAAATAATAATAAATAAATAAATAACTATTAGATACATATATATATATATATATATTATATTCAAAAATATTCAAAGTTTATTCCAATTTTAAATACACAAAGAATTATTATTTTGTTTTAATTTTCTCTTTTATTTTTATCAAATCAATAAAAGAGAATAAAACAAAGAATAAATAAACTTCCAAGCATTGTTGTTACAATACATGCGTCATATTGAGTATAAAAATTATAAAAATACAAAACATTCTAATAATTAATAATAATAAAATAATTGTATAAGAATAAAAAAGAAAAGTTTCATTGTAGCTGAATTAAAAAAAAAGAAAACAATCATAATTACAATTGAACCTGTTATTTTCAAATTTGGTTCATCTATTATTATTTATTAATATTATTATTTACAAGGTTCAATTATACTATATCAACGTTGTTAATAAATTAATTTTTAACATGTTGACATTTAATGATTTATCAACATGTTAAAATAACAATATCATTATAAATTTATTACAGCTCAAGTGTTCAATAAAATATTTAATTAAAGCAAATAATAATTTAAAAAAAAAAAAAAAGACATTCCGTGAATCAATCTGTCATTTCAATCATTAATGTCATCTTTTATATACAAAGTTATCATGTCAAATTGGGACAAAAAAAAAAACAATATATTATAAATAAAATTAATTATTAATCAAAATTGCATGTAAATAGTTTATCATTTGATATTTTTAATATTATATAAACAAATGCAATTTTCATTGTTATAAAATAAATAAAACATTATAATTAAAAAATAACAATATTTTATTATATTTATATTATTTTAAATATTTAAATAAGTATATACCTATATATATTTTTTTTTCAAAATTGCTAATTATTTATCAAAAAGAGAAAGAAATAATTTTGGATTTTTTCTGTTTTTTTTTTTCAGAGAGTTTAGAGAAGGATAAGTTAAGGTTAAGTTTAGTTAATTCCACATGTAAACATATTGTTTGTTTATAATAGACAGTTGATGTGTTGTTGTTTGTAAACATAAAAAAAAATAAATAAATAAACAATAATATTGTTAAAAAATGGATAATAAAAAATGTTTACATAATCATTATGTAAAAACTCAAACAGATGGAATAAAAATATTAAAGTTAATTGAAGAATCATTCAATCAGGATTCACTGACAATTATTCAATCTTTAATATTATCACATACAAATAAATTATCAGAATTAAATAATGAAGAAATATTAAAAAATCTTAGATTATTATTAATATGTGAATATCAGTTGTATGAAAAATCAAATGAAAAATTAAATAAACAATATAAATATTGTCAAGATGATTCATTGAAAATTTTAAAAAAATTTATAAATTATAAAAATGACAAAGATCAAAGAATAATATTTGATATTATAACTTTATTTTTAACAAATTCAATTGATTCAAAAGATATTGAAAATATACTTGTTAAAATTTATGATGATGCTGTTGATAAAATAACATCAAATGAAATTATACAAATTGTTGAATGTTTTGTTGATGCAATGACATTGAAATTAAAAATTTATGGTGATGATGATTATTCAAAAAAATACAGATATCAAATTGGTAATTTTATTGTTGATAAAATAAATGATTTCTTATTAAAAATTGATAATAAATATTTTAGATATTTAATATCATTATTATCAAAAATAATTGAAACATGTGATACAATCAGTATTATAAATAAACTTTGGAATATTATTTTAATAAATAATGATAATAATATTGAAGAATCTTTAACACTATATTGTACATTAATTGATGATATTTTATCTCAAAAATCATGTCAAGTTATCAGTATCAATATTAATAATATTATTGATGAAAAATATTGGAATATAATTAAATTTGGATTAACATCAAATGTTCAACAACAACGTAAACAAGCTCAACATATTATGAAAACAACAATTGAATTTATCAATAATCATACAGCATATTTAATAAATTTAAATACATCAATAATTCCATTTATAAATAATTCTGATAAATTAATATCAATTGAATTATCAACAAATTTTTTTTTATTACTTGAAAGTTTAGAAGAAAAACAATCACATTTGGTACTACCAGCATTTACACGTCTTGAATCATTAATAGCATCAAGTCATTTATTTAATTCTACATGGCTTAAAATTATTTTTCAACGTATATTTTGTCATGATACAACAACTGTTGTTAAATCTGGTATATTAATAATGTTAAATATTAATCCAATTATATTTAATAAAGAATTTATTGAACTATTAGTTTCAGTACTTAATAATACATTTTTATATGATGAACAAAATTTTAATCCACAATCAGAAATAACTCAAAATTTAACAAATATATTTATAAAAGCTGAAGATAATAATTTAAGTTTAATCAATGATTTTATAATTTGTTTATCTAAAATACAATTTTTAGCACCAGTACCATTATTTTGGATAATTGAAGGACTACGTGGTTTAAAAAATATAAAAATTAATAAAAATAAATGGTCACAATGTGAATTACAAGCATTAACAATAATTTTTAATAATGGTATATTAAAACAAACAAAAGAAATTCGTGAATTAACAATGTCATCATTGTCAGAATGTTTTTTAATATTTACTAAAAAAACAATTGATTTAAAAATTTTATCTGAAATATTTTTATCAAATGATTATTATTTTTTAAATGATAAAATTAATGATAATTTATTAAAATATATTGAAAATAATATATCAAATGATGATGCTATTAATTATATTAAAAATAATTGTAATAATATTATTGAAAATAAATTGAGTATTGATTTATTTGGTAAAATAATATATTTATTATTAAAATGTAATAAAATATTAACAACAAAATCATGTCCAAGTAAAAATATATTTAATAATTTATTTAAAGTATTTATTGATATTGATACAAGATCATATGCTAATATTAATTATTGTGAAAATGCATTAATATTACTTGGTTATTTAACAATAAATTATCATTCAAATAATAGCAATAATTTATTTGTTAATGATGATGTTTATATTAATGGTGCTTTAAAATTTATAATAAAAACTTTAGATAATTCAAATTGTCCAAAAAATCATAGTGATGTTATTATTAATATTGAAAGAATTAAAAAATTATTTAATAATAATTTATTTAATGATTTTTTTATTGGTATTGAAAAATTATTTTTAAAATCAATTGACATTATAAATGGACATGATGTTGAAGATGTACAATTTTGGTATGCTGTTTGTATTTTGTATGAATGTGGTAAATCAGATGATATTAAAAAAAAATATTTTAATAATAATTATTATGATTTTTTATTAAATTTATGTCAAAAATCATTAATTACAAATAAAATGAATAAAAATGATGCTCGTTTTATATCAGAATATCATGGAATTATTGGAAAATTGATTGAACAATTATTTAATTATTTTACAATTCAAAATGAAGAAAAAATTAATGAATATCTTGGATTATTAATGAATCTTGTTGAGACTGGTAGTGATGATGTTATTCCATCAATTTCAAAAATATTAATTTTATTAATTCAACATGATAATTTAATGAATAATGATAATTATGATATTGTTAAATCAATTGTTGAATTTACATGGAAACGTACAATAAATATGAAAAGAACAAAATTATTTTGGTTATCAATTGAAGAAATTATTAATTTAATAACAAATGATAAATTTTTAGAAACAGATGCAATTTGTTATATAAATGAATTATTAGAAATAAGTGAAAATATACCAAAATTACGTTTAATATTATTAAAATCAATAAAAAATTTAAAACCACAATCAAAATATAAATTTAATGATTCAATATTAACATGTTTTCTTCATACAAATATTGGAAAAATTGAAAAAAGAATTGAAAGACAAATATTTAGATATGCATGTAATGATTTTAAATTTATATCACCACCATCAGAAATGTTAGTTCATTATTATGCAATTGAAGAAATTTTATCAATGATATCATATTGTCCAGATGCTATTAATACATCATATATACCAGTATTATTATTACATCTTGTTAAACGTAAAAATAAAGGATATTATGCTAATTCAAATATTCATATATTAAATAATAGAATAATGCAAATATTATTAATTTTACAACCAACACTTGATGATGATAGTACATTAACAATACATGAAGCAATATGTGATCATTTACTTGAAGAAAGTAATCAACCAAGTGTACGTATTATGCAAGAATGGTTAATTATTAAGATACATTTAATAAAACCAAATTTACGTGAAAAATTTTGGAATTTATTTGATAAAGGTAGAGATAATAGACCAGCAAGTATCACATCACTTGCTTCAATTATTTATCATGTTTTAAAAAATTTACCAAATAATGAAAAAAATATATATTTTGAAAAAGCTATCAATTTTATTTTACCAAATTGTATGACACAACAATTTGTTGTTAGATTATATTGTCAGGTAAATTTTATTTTATTTATTTATTTATTTGTTTTTTTTGTTCAACATGTTTAATTTTATTTTTATATTAATAATTTTTACAGGTTGTTTTATCAAAATTATGTCAAATAGCAAATGATGAAAAATGGATATTAAATTTTGAATGTAATGCAATTAAAAATTCATTAGAAATAAGTTTACGTCAAGGTAATTTGATGAAAAATTCATTAAAATTACTTGATGATTTTTATTTTACAACTTTTGATCCAATTGAAGATTATGATTTTCGGGTATTTATTTATATATTTATTTTTTTAATATATTTAATAAATAATATTATATTAATTAATTATTTTTACTATTTTATTTTAGACAATATTTTATGATATTCCAAGATTACTTAATGTTTCACTGGATGAATGTATCAATGATACAATTGTTAAATTTTGTTCATGGAATAATAAATTATCATTGCCATATACAAAACGTAATTATTTAAATTTAATAAATACTCCATCACAGTGGCAAGAAAAAGATAATAATAAAACAAATGATGGTCATTATACATCAAATAATATTATTAATAATAATGACATACAAAAAAAAATAACACCAACAAAATCAATTGATTTTATTGATGATATGCAAATAATAACACCAACATATAAACAAAAAATTATTGATAATAATATGGGAATGATTGTTGTTGCAAGTTTAATTGATAGTTATCAAAATTTAGGTGGTTTATCAAGAACATGTGAAATTTTTTCTGCACGTGAATTAATATTAAGTAGTGCAAAATATATTGAAAATAAAGAATTTCAATGTTTAAGTGTATCATCTGAAAAATGGATAAATATTGTTGAAATTAAAATACATGAATTACGTGATTATTTAATGAAAAAAAAATTAAATGGTTGGAGTTTAATTGGTGCTGAACAAACAGCAAATAGTATTAATCTTAAAAATATTAAATTTCCTAAAAAAACAATTCTATTATTGGGTAATGAAAAAAATGGTATACCAGCAAATTTAATACCACTTTTAGATATGTGTGTTGAAATTCCACAAGCTGGTGTTGTTAGATCATTAAATGTTCATGTTACTGGTGCCATTTGTCTTTGGGATTATGCTAAACAACATATTTTTTAATAAAATATCAATCAAGTAATTAATTGTTTTTATTTTAAATAAAAATAAAATATAGATATATTGTTATCTATCAAATATTTTTTTAAATGTAAATACATTGTTATATTTAAAAAATAAACAAAAAAAAAACTATAAATTTTATAATTAATAATTGTTGTTATTTATTTTAATATTTAATTTTTTTTTTTTTTTGCAAAACAGATAATTTGAATTTACCCGCGTAAAAAAGATGGCGAAATTAGTTGGGTGTTTTTTTTTTTTTGTTTTGCTTTGTGTGTACATTTTCAACAACAACAACAACAACAAGCTGTCAAAAATAAATACTAATGTTTACAAATTTTTTAACACAATTACCTAATGAATAAAGGATAAAATAATCAATCTAATTTATCATTAAATTATTAAATAAATATAAACATTTAAATATATGTAAAGTTTACTGTGTAAAGAAAATAAAATGGGAAAACGTAAATCTAAGGACAACAATGTTATGAAAAATAAAGAAATAATTGTAAAAAAAAGTTGTTTAAAAATCACAGAAATACCAAAAGTTGAACCTGAAGAAGGATCAAATGGTGAAGCAATTATCGAAATTCTAAGTGATGATAATCTTGCTAAAATATTTTCCTATTTACCAATAAAAAAACGTCTTGATATGGAAAAAGGTATAATTTATTTAAATTTTTTATAAATAATTTTATTTATTATTTTAATAAAATGTTATTTAATAGTTAGTTTTAGATGGAGAGATGTTAGTCAACAATCATGGCATGATATTAAAGAATTGGATTTTACAAATTCAATAAACAATGAGCTATTAGTATCATTAAAAAAACAAACAGATATTGAAAAAATATTAGAAAGATGTGGATATTATTTGACATATTTAAATTTATCAAAATTATGTAATTCAAGTATATTACAAATAATACGTGAACATTGTAATAATTTAGAACGTATTGAACTTGATTTATGTAAATATTCAGATACACATTTTATAAATGCATTTACAAACATGGATAAACTTAAATATATTAAAATTAAAAATACATATGGACAATATTTATTTCGTTGTTTAACAAGTTTATCTGATGAAATTGAAGAAATACATTTAGGAATATTATCATCAAAAAATTGTCCAGGTTATTTGTACAATCCATTACCAAAAAATTCATTAAATGTAAGTTAATTATATTTAATATAAATATTTCGAAATTTTATTAATTAATTTTATTTTATTTTTAGAGATTCAACAGTTTACGTTGTTTATCAATAAATTCTCATGAAATTGATCACAATGAAATAAAAATTATAAGTCAAAAATCAACAATTGTTAATTTAAATTTAGCATTTTGTAAATTAAACAAAGATTATATTTGTTTATTATCTGATCTTGTTAATTTAGAATATCTTGATTTACGTGGTGTTGATGCTGTATTTGATATATTTTTAAAAAGTATAACATGGCAATGTGTGTCATTAAAATATTTAGATATTAGTCTATGTACATCTGTATCAGATATTGGACTAAATGAATTATCAAAATTAAATTATTTAGATGAATTATATGTTAATGATATGCGTAGAAATATAACTGATTATCCATTTGAACATTTTCGACAATTAAAAATATTACATTGTAGAAATTGTAAATATATTGGTGATGCTGGAATAATTGAATTAATTAAAAATTCAAATAATCTTGAAATACTTGATATAACAAGAACATCTGTAACATCTGAGACACTTTTTTCAGCATCTTCCACAACAAAAATACGTAATAATAATATTATTTTACAAATTACTGTTGATTCATGGTTACTTGATGATTTTGATGTCAATGAAAATACATCAGAGTATTTAATTATTAAAAAAGTATAATAATTTATTGTTAAAATATCATGTAATGTATTTTTTTTTATAAATATTTCGTCTGTAATTAAAAAATCTTTTATTTTCAAATTTTGACCACGAATAAATTGATGGAAAAAAAAGTACATGAAAAATTTTATAAAAATATATAAAAAGAAAGCTTGTCATCGATTTCATCGTCAAAAAAATAAACAAATATTGAAAGCATAATAAAAAATAATTAAAACTCACAGGATAGTTGTTTTAAGGTGATTTTTAAATATTAGAAGCATAAAATCATGTTTAGATTGATTAGAAATATTTTTTTTTAAAACCAGATGAGTTGACGAAAGTCAGACTTTCTCAAACTCATTTGGAAATTATAAAAAAAATTAGAAAAAATTAAGATAAAGATTTGAAACTTTCAGGACAATTTCTTTAGAGTGTTTTTTAAATATTAAAAGCATATTATCATTAATATGTTGCTTAGAAATATTTTTTCTATGAACCAAATGACCATACAAAAGTACCTACTTTTTCATGGTCATTTCAAAAATTTTAAAATTCATAAAAAAAATAAAAATAATTTAAAATAATTGTTATAACTTCTGGAATAATTATATTTGAGTGTTTTAAAAATATTAGAACCATAATCTCTCGAAATTTTTGTTTGGAAGTATATTTTTCAACTGACAGGACAACACATAGAAAAATTGGACGTTTTTTAGTGTTGTCCCGAAAAATATAAAATTCAAAAAAAAAAAAATACAAATAATTAAAATATATACTTTTAATTATTAAAATAATTATTTTCATGGTTTGTTTATATATTAGAAGCATAATATCATGTTTAGGCTGATTAGAAATATTTTTTTTTAAAACCAGATGAGTTGACGAAAGTCATACTTTCTCAAGCTCATTTGGAAATGAAAATCATAGGCAAAATTTAATAAAAACCCAAAAGTATATATTAATATATAAATATTGAGATTAACGTTCAATAATTGATTTAAGAATTGTTAAAGATGAATATGTTGACGAAACAAAAGTACCAAATGCTTGAAAATTCATAATAATTACTTTTCCTATCCGAAAAACCAATGGTTGTTGTGCTCGATAAATAATCATTTGAAATTCTCCGGAATTTTTTTTATTATAATTATACCAGTCATTGGATTCCATAGCTTTGATTATTTTTTCATTTGCATATAATATTGCTTCTCCATTAAAACATCCAAGAAATACTTCAATGATCATTAATCCAGCAATTCCAATTGCTCTTATTGTTGCTATTATATTTGTAGACTGTTAAATAATATTATTTTTTATATAATTTTTTATTAAAATAATTGTATAATAATATTATAAATATTCACTTACTTTTAATGCTGCAAATCCAGAAAAACAAACAGCAATAATACCACCAATATATTGAACATAATAAATTATTGAAATTATTTTACATGCATTTTTTCCATAATCAAGAACATCAACATGTTTTTTAATAATTTTTTTAAAACATATATTATTATTTTTGTTATTTAATATTTTAATTTTTTCAGCAACACACTCGAGTTCACAACATAAATTACTAATAAAAAATGTCAAAATTATATTGCTAGTAATTGTTCCAAGTATCGAAAGAATAACGATAACCATTTCAATTAAAAAAATTAATTGATACCTGAATAAAAAAAAAATTAATTTATTTAAATTTATTGATAATTTTTTGTTAATTAAAATATAAAAATTTATAATTTATAATTTATTACTTACCAAGGTGTTGTATAAAAAATAATTGGATGCTGAGCATTTAATAAAAATGTTTTTGTTTTTATTGGTTCAACAAGACTAAATAAAAATACTAAAAAATAAAATTTTGTTAAATATTTTGATATTTTTAAATATAATGAATAATATATTTTCATGATTTTTTTTTCATTTTCTGTTTTATAAGAAAATATAAAATACATTGTTTCTTTTGTTAATTTAATTATATTTTTTCTGAAATTTAATTTAATAAATTATCAATAAATATCAAATGATTTTTAGTATATTTTCTTGTTTTACCTGTATAATATAATTGTGATTATTTTCAAACTCATAAATATAAGACCCATACCATCCAGACAATTACTGCAATGAAAAAAAAGTTTCATATTATATTTATTTAATAAGTTTTATATTTATAAATTACTTACTCTATCAATTTATCAACATCATTGTAATTAATAAACATTAAAATAAATTGAATCAAAACTGAACTAATTGATGCTAGTGTAATTAAAAAACTTTTAAAAAATGTTATTCTTGGATTTTTTGAATTATTTTCTGGACAAAAGCCAGTAATTTTTAAAATTAATTTACTGTTATTCAATAAATTAGATGAAGATATTAATTTATCATCTTCTAAAAATTTAATCATTTTATTTGAAAATTATAAATGTAAAGTGTAAAATAATATTGTTGTTGCTTGAACTAAATCCAGTTGGATAATAAAAATCAAACAACTTGTATGATTGCTTCTAGATAATATCGTAATCAAAAATTTGATAATAATTGGCCAGGAAGTATTTTTTCTATTAAATAAAAAAAAACATTCAAATTTCCTTGATTTTTTTTTTGTTTTTTACCTAATAAAAAATTCAAATTATCCCTTTGAAATTTTTTTATCTAGACATGATATCACATTAATATTAAAAAAGCTAAATAAATTATCTTTTTAATTTTATTTTTACAATGTAAATAAAATAAATATAATAAAAATACTTTGATTAAAAATTTAAAGATAATGTTTCGATAATTTTAAAATAAATATCTGTAATAATATCAAATTAATACATAAATAAATCAAATATTTTTTGCAAAATATTGTAATTATAATTAATTTTATTATATTTTTTAATTTTTTGGATCGAATAAAATAAAATCTGCAAGATGTCACATAAATTTTCATGTTGTTTTTTAATACAAAGTAATTTTTATAATATTTTTTAAATAATATATTTTATCATCATCGTGACAAATTACTATAAATTTTTATTCATAATTATTACGAATAGATATACAAAAGAAAAATAAAATAAAATAAATATGTTAAAATATTGATGAAGAAAATTAATGTAAATTTTTAAAAAGAGCTTTTAGTATTTAAATAAATCAAGTAACAATTTTTAAAAGCTATAAAAAGAAAGGAATAATAAATAATTAAATAATTAATTTTTGCATTATTTCCATAATGAATAATCATATTTAATGACATAATGATTGTACAAATGGATATCTCGTAGACGTCTCCACGTTTAACAATAAGTACAGTAATCAATAATCGCAATGAATTTTATATATATATTTTGTCTTTTTTTTTTTTTTGTTTTTTTTTTTTTTCTTTCATTGTTTCACTACAAAGTTTTTCAAACGCAAAAAGTATAATTTTTTCTTTTTTTTTTCATAATTACTATAATACATTTTTAAATAAAATTTTTATATCTTTTTATTTTTTTTTCTTTTTGACAATTTAATTTTGTCAACAAAAGGAATAATTTATAATTATAATTATTCATTTTTCCAATTTAATTTTTTGGTTCAGAAAGATTTAGTTTATTTTATTTTTATTTTTTTTTTAACGTACTAACAGCTACTATACCACATAGAAATTCCCGAAATTAATTATTAATTATTAATTTCAATCTGATAATAATATTTCGGGTATTTCTTGTTTTTTTTTTGTCGTAAATATTATTTAATATTTAAATTTTTATCTTTCATATATTTTTTATTAAATTATTCGTTTTTTTAATTTTATTTTTTTTTAAATACATCGTCAACGGTAGCAATAAAGTTATCAATAAAATTTTTTTTATTTTAAAGTTTATTAATAATTCAATAATCCAGTAGCAACTAGATGTTTTTTTATTTTTTTATTTTTTTGGATTATTAATTTGATAGTCTCGGTTATAGGCCAACTATTAGAACGCCTCAAATCGAGAGGGTTTTGTCACATTTTTTTTTAAATTTAATTTTGTTTTTTGCTTACTTTTTTATTATTATTAAATTTTTGTTTTTTTTTTTTTTAAATTAAGTATATACTTTTTAATTAACTCATTTTAATATATTTCATAAATTTTTTTTAATAAATTATTCATTTATTTTCTTGTCTTTAATCGACTCGAATTGACCACATTTATTTGTTTGTTTTTTTATTTTTTAAATTTAGTTTTAAGTCTATTTTTTAATATTTTTTATTTTTTATTTTTTTTCGTCACTTTGTTACCTTAGTTATTATTACAATGGTAAAAACTTTCAATCGACATTTCAAAGTCAATCCCAATGTGCACGAAGATAAAGCTTTGATGATGAATATATAAATGATTTGAATATTATTTTATTTTTTAATATTTAATTATAATTTTTTTTTCTTTTTGCTATAATGTTCATACAAAAGGAAATGATTTTAATTACGAAATGAAGATGATGAAAGGTAAAAAAAATTGATTGATCCTTTCTTGGTAAAAAAATTTTAAATGTTTTTTTTATATTTTTCTATCAAATATTTATTATTATTTTTTTAAATTTTTTTAAAATACTTATGCTCATTTTAAATCACATAAACAATAAATGATTAGATATTATTGAAATTGATTCTATAATTAATTTGTTTGTATTTGTGGGCAATAATTATTGAGCTTTGTGTATATGGTCGATATTTTAAATAATATTATTAAAAAAAAAACAAAAAAGAAAAACATTTTATTTATGAAAATTTAAATAACAATTTTTCTATAGAATTTATTTCATTCAAATCACAAATTATTTGCCCATCAAAAACCATTTATAATTAATATCATCGTATATACTTATATATATAATTAATTATCATTTTTTTTTTTTGTTTTTAAAATTTTTATTTTCCTCCAAATGTAGAATGCAAACACTCTCGATCGGAGGACGCACCTCGACATAATAATATTAGATAATTCAATAACTCGAGCAACAAAAAGTTTCGATTTTATAAATATGTTTTTTTTTTTTTTTTTTTTAAATATATCTTTACTATTTTTATTTTAATAATTTTTTTGTGTTTTTAAAATTTTTTTTTTTTTTTATAATCTGTATGTGCAAATAAAGTTTTATACAGATTTTAAAACAACTTTTTTTTAAATTTTAGACATATAATTTTGTTGAATAATATGACCGTTTTTTTTTTTTTTTATGTTATTTTAATTAATTTTATTTCCTGCACCTTTTTATCAGTGTTAATAATTATCTATTTTCCAAGATTATTTAGACCTTGTTTTTAATTATTTTATAATTTATTATTTAAACTAATGGGCAAACTTTTTTTTTTTTTTTTATTATTATTTTTAATTTTAACTATTTTTCTTTTTTTATATTTAAGCCCTTTTCTATATTGTTTTAAATATTTATTTTTATTATAAATAATTTTAAAGGAAATTTTTTTTGTCTTTTTTATTATTTTAATAATTAAATTTTTATAAATGCATTTGTTTAATAAAACATTGGAAGTTTAATTTGTGACAGAAAAAATTTCCTTATATTATTTTCGTTTTTTTTTTTTTTTCTTTTGATAGTTTATTGATAAAATTTTTTCTATATCGTGTCATTTGCTATATATATCTATATAATGAAAGTGTCATGAAAAAGTCTGTAAATTATTTTAAATATTTATTTATTTTTTTTGGTCAACTTTTTCATGATTTATCTGCGATTTTTTTTGGCTTCGTCACACGCAGCGTCTCTTCTTTACACATAATTTTTTATTTATTAAAAAAATTAAAATAATTCATTCAAACAAAAACTACATTTCAATTAAAAACTATATAAAATTATAAAAAAAATTAGGCATCAAGTTTTCTAAATATTAACAATATTAATAATAATATAAAATTTTTTAGAAATTTAAAAAAAGAAATTTAATTTACTCGAAAATGATTTACGAGTTGAGGAAAAGCATGATAACTATATTTTCTAAAATTAAATTTTCATAACAAAAATAAAAAATTAAATTACAAAAAAAATAACTATCAGCCAATTTTTTAAATCATAAATCATGATGGTACTGCAAATTTTCAGCGCTTATCAATGGATGAAGATAATTTTTTTTTAAAAATCATTATCAGTTATTTAATTAATTTTTTTTATATAATCGGACCTGCCGAGATCGCCACGTATGACGAGCAAATTTATTTTATATATATTAAATACATTTATATATTATTTATATTTTATATATCTATTTTTTATTTATTTTTTTGTTATTTTTTGTTCATTTTTTAATACCGATACTTTCTGTTTTTTTTTTTAATTAACACAAATTAATCCATTTGATATAATATTTATATTTTTTGAATCAACAAATATTGTACTTTTTTTTTAGTTGATTTTTTATATTTTAATTTTGAATAAACATTTAAAACATCGTATATCTTTAAGTAATTTAAAAAATAAATGAGCTATATTTTGGTTAAATGTTTAATTCAAAATTAAAATAAATTAAAATAATAATAATACATATTTTATGGATTAATAATGGGTTATATATTAGTGTGTTAATAATATTATGATTTTTTTTTTTTTTAATTATATTACGTAGACACCCGAGTTTCATTACGTATTTTTTTTTTAAATTATTATTTTTTTATATAACAATGTATATATTTGTAAACGCGACATGCGAATTCATATATATTCAAATTTATATATTTTTAATTAATAACATATTCGATGCATTCTTATTTTTAATAAACTTTTCTTTTTTTTTTTTATTTATTTATTTAATTATTACTATTTGCACATCAATCCTCGACTCTTTACTAATTTCAGTCGATTTTTTTTTTAAATTTTTTCTTTGTATTATTAATAATTAATTAATTATTTACAAAATTGTTTTTTTTTTTTTTTTCCTTCATTTCACTGTCCATACAACAAAGCAAATAAACTCATCTTTCATTGTTTTATTGTTTTTTCCTATTTTTATTTATTAACTTTTTTTTTTACATAATTATAACAATAATTTTATGTTTACAATATAAATTAATATATTTATATTCACTATACATATGTAATTTTTGTCTAATTAGAAATAATGATATCACCTGTATATCAATGACTAGATTATCATGTTAAAACTTTGAATAATTATCAACAAAAATAATATAAAATAAATTAATTGAAATAATCATTGTTAAATATTTCTATGTGATTTTATGTGAATTTTTTTCTTTTTTTTATATTTTTCAATATATTTATAATTTTTTAATACAACAAGGCCAGAATCATGACATTTTTTTTTTTTTTTTTTAAATAAAAACATGAATATAATGTAATTATTATTTCAACCCTGTATTTAATTAACTATTTTTTTTTCTATATTAATTCTATAATCACAAAAAAATTAAATAAAAATTATCAGAGTATTTATTATTATTTAATTTAATATCTATATTATTAATTGGGTTTTGTAAATCGTTCCTGCGATGTCCCGTGCAACAAGTGTTATCATTATATGGTCGTATTTTCAATTAAATATATATTATTATTTTATTATTTATTAATAAAATTTATTGTTTTTTTTTTTTCACTGAAATTAGTTTATTTAATTTTTTTTCTAATTACGTATATATTTATTGGCAAGATATATATAATTAATTTAACACGATTTCATTTAAAAATTAATATTTTTTTTAAATGTTGAAAAAAAATTTAATATAAATTGGTAATTTATTTATTTAATTATTCAATTAAACAATGATATTCATAAATAAAATATAACAATAAATTAATCAACATAAAAACAAAATAATTATATATATATTTTTAATTTAATAATAATAATAATGAAAGACGATTGGAAAAATTATTTGCAGTATGGACAGCAATAGAATTAAAAAAAAAAAAAAAATTAAAATAATTATATAATATCTAAATTAAATTACACATTATTTTATTAATATTATCTTGATAAATTTTAAAACTTACTTATTACAACTCCATTAATATTAATTATTAAATTATCATTAAATTTTTTTTTTCTTCATTTTTGAATTTAATAATTTTTTAAATTTAAATTTAAACTTAACTAATTAATCTTTGGTTTAAATAATAATTATATGTATATATTAGACATAATATTTAAATGTAATAATATCCAACTTAAATATGATTATTAAAATTAGATTGTTGAGCACAATTATTGATTTCTATGAGTGATTTTCGAGAGGCGCTGTGGGCCGAATTCATGTCAGCAAATTCACCGGCTGATTTGCCCTTCCGTGGCAATGTTGTGGCTTCCCCTAGTGAAGGTAGCTCCCGTGGTTTCCAAATCGGCGAACCTGATTGACAAAATTTTGATGGTTTTTTTCTTTTTCTATTATTCCTATTTAATATTTACATTTACTCTGCGAATTTACTTTACTATTTATTTTTATTTCATATCTCATATAAAATTTATACTTGTAAATAATCTAACTTGTTAATAATTATTTTTGGAGAGGTAAGTAGTGAAAAATATTTAATAATAATTATTTAATTATATATTTTAAAAAGTATTGTGATGAGTGAATTATAATATAATAATTTTGTGTGTTTGGATAGGTGGAAAATCAAAAAATAAAAAATAAATAATTTATATTTATTTGAATATTTATAATTATGCTTTTAATTAAAAACAAAAAAAAATTATCTTCATTCATAGGCGCCGACTTTCTAATTTGCATTATCATTATTTTTATTTGTTTTACGTAATTTTTATGTTAATTATATTATAAATGTATTTTTATTTAAATAGTAGTAATGTTATCCTATTTTTATATATTTAATTTATTTATTAATACTACGTTCAATTGTGATCAAGCTTTTCCTCTCATATTTTTTCTCAACAAGCCAATAATATTACAAGCAAATTACATTTATTTGCAAAAGCACAACGATATTTTTAACATTTTATTTATTTATATATTTTTTTTTTTTTGTTAATTTAAAAAATTTAGTATCTAATTTATTTTTATCATTCAACTAGTAAACTAAATAATTATTTCTAATTAAAAAAATTTTTATAATTATTATTAACAACATCAATTATTTTTGTTTAATTTTTTTTTTTTTTTTTTTAAATAAATTTTTATAAAAAGAGCAACAACAAATGCATCATAAATGAATTCTCGAGAACTCTTGGGATATTTTTAAATTAAAAAAACAAAAAAAAAAAAGCTTTAAATAAATATATATATTATATAAAAACGTGCAATATTTTTATTTAAAATTTATTAACAAATATATTTAAGTACCCGAAGAAAACCGAAAAGTCGACGCCTATGATTAATTAATATTCATGCAATTTATTATTATTTTTTTTATCATTTATAAACCCGTAACTATTTCCATTTTTTAATTAGCAATAAGAAAAATTAAATATAATATAAATATATTCTATTAATTTAATAACAAACTAATTTAATTTATTATATCTACACTACAAAATTAATAAAATTTTTAGTTGATTTATTTAATAAATATTTTTAAATAAATCAACTAGCTTTTAATAATAATAAGCAAATAAATAAAAATTATTGTGCAAGGACTAAACTGACAATTCATTATAAGGATCAATTAATTGTTATTTAATTTTTTTTGGTATTTTTAAACGCTTTGTCTTACCAAGTTCTTTGACTGTTGATGGATGATAATTTTCTGGTTGATGTGATGATTGTATTAGTCTTGCTTGACTACCAGTACTACCAGCTGATATTGTTGATGTTGTACTTAATGTTAAATGATTTGGTGTTCTTCCAAGATTTGTTTTTTTTTCTGTACCATATGCCTGTGAATCTTCTTCACCTTCTGATTTTGTTCCTGTATCCATATCAATTTTTACTTCACCTGTATTATTTTATTTAAAGAAAAAAAAAAGACACCAAAAAAGTAACAAAATAGATATTCTAATAGATTTAAATAGAAGAAATTTGAAAACTAAAATTTTGTTACTTTGTTTAATAATAAATAAAAATAAAATAATATATATATATATATATATAGATATAGATATATAATAATTATCCACCTGTTGTATCACTGATTGTTTTACTTCTTGTTCTAAATTGTATTATTGGTGGTTCATCAATATCTCTATCCTCTGAACTTTCATGTTCAACTGATGATTTTGGATGACTATGTTTACGTTTTGAATTTAATGTATTTGATAATATTTGTTGTTGTTGTTGTTGTTTTGATGATTTTTTTGATAATGAACCAAGTGTATTTGAGCCAGATAATGGTGGTTTATCAAATTTTTCAACATGTCCAGTTGACATACGTGGTGCCATTGACATTGTTGGTTGTCCAATATTTTGTTTTGTTGATGGTATACTCATATTACGTACTGATTCACGTATTATTTGACGTATTGTTTTTAAAAATGCATTTCTAAATTCTGTTGTACTATTTGATAAAACATATACTTTTTCTGATCTTCTTTGTAATTGACTTCTCAAATGTATTAATTCCCATAAGAAATGTGATTCCATATCTTTTGCTGTACTTGCTCTGACCTGTACTTCTGTAACTGGTATTAATACTTGATAACGTATTATTTCAACTTCACTTGAATTTGTTTTTGTTGATACACCCTTAATATAAAATAAATATAAATATAAATATAAATAAAAATTATATATTTATACATATAAATAATATAATGTAAAAATTTTAATTACCATTAATTTTTTCTTTTGTCGTAATCTTTCTTTACATAAAAATACAACAGCTGATTTAAATACAAAACACATTGCATGTAATTCAAGACCTTTTTTTATTTTACCAAGAAAATCAGATATATTTAACCATTCAACACCACCATAATATAGTAAATCACCTGGACTAAGATCAATTGGCTATAAATAAATAATAAATTATTAATTATTGAATGTAAAAATAAATAAATTATATTATAGATAATTTATTATTAATACCTGTTTGCATGATTTTTGATGTTGTCTAAATAAATGATCAAATATTGCACCATATTCTTCATGTATTCTTTGCATTTCATTAATATGTTCAGCAACTTTTTCCATACCTTTTAATGCTTCAATTAAATGTTGATGTTCATCACTACGTTCATCAGTTAAATTTTTTAATTGTTGTAATAATAGGGGATATTTAAGTATTCTTTGAATTGGTTTTATTAAATATGATTCTAATGTTGATGAATGTTGTTGACGTGGATTACGTGCTTGTAAAAATTCTTGTAGTGCTTGATTACCTTCATTTGGATGTAATACTTTTTGTGCTTTTGAATGACTTGCACAAAATGAACTATATAATTTAAAATGATTAACATAATATAAAAAGGCACTACCAATTGAAAATAATACACCCTTAAATTGACTTGGATGTTCAAAATTATTAAAATCACATTCAATTTCAATAGCATGATCAAGATTTTGTAAAAATTGACGTTGAAATGTAACTATTTCTTGTATATTACCAAATAATGCATTTATTTCAGCATTTGATAAAAATGTTTCACGTTTTAATGGTTCTAAATAATTTTCTAATAAATTATTTAAATTTTTAACATATGTACGTTCAGTATCAATTAATTCACATATTACTTTTTTTAATTTTTCAGCATCACTTAATTGTCTACTTGGTGTTAATACTTGTGAATGTGAACTAATAACACTACCAGTTGGACTTGATTTACGTGTTTCACCTGGTGAACGACATATACCAGTTACTTGTTCAGCTGTTTTTAATAAATTTTCAATTTCAAATGAATTTGTTCTTGATGCTTGTTTACCATTATCAATATGTAATCCTTGATAACAATCTTGCATGACACCTTCTTTAACTTGAAAAATAAAAATAATAAAAATTAATTAAATTTAATTTAATAAATTTTAACAAGAACATCATTATTATTATTATTTTTTATTTATATTTTCTTTGTTCTCATTACTGAGAACAAAACTAACGAGATTATTTCAACAACAGTATAAAAAAATAAATAAATAAATAAATAAAAAAATAATGAATCAAAAAAAAAGATAAAGAAAAAAATAAAATTTTCCTTGAAAAAAAAATGAAATAATAAATACAAATATATAAATCTATACATTATTATTATTATAAAATTGTTTTTTATATTATTTTTAATTAATTAAAAAAAAAAAAAAATACATACCACGTACTGGTGCTGGAACAATAAGACCAGTTATCATTTCTTCACTCATAACTGGTGGATCAGTTGGTGGTGGTGGACAAACAAGACTTTCAATAATTTCATCAGTAACTCTCATTGTACCAGTTAAATCTGGTGGTTCTGTTCTTGATGATCTCATCATCATACATAATGCTAACTCTTCTTGTAATACACTTTCTAAATACATCATATCCAAATCACTTACAATTGCTCCATTAATAACCATTATTTCATCACTTTTTATAATACCTGAAATATTTTATAAAATTCATTTATTTTTGTATACTTATTTTTAAATTTATATTGTATTGATATTGATAAAGGAAATCTTGAAAAATAAAATATATAATATACCTGTAATATATTGTAAAATATATACTTATATATATATAAAAAAAAATATACTTTTAATAGAATTTATTTGACATTGAGTCACAATTTTTTATGCATGTACTTAGACACTTTTATTCTCTTTATATTTTCAAGTACGAAGGGGTTGAATTTTTTATAACTCAAACCAACCGAGCGGCACTCATCAACCTTACATTTATATTCATTTTTTATTTTTTATTTTTTATCTGAGCATGACAAAAAATCAATACAACTCTCAACCAAGTATATATATATATATGGATATTTTTTTTTTTATATTTATAGGTATATATTTTTGTCAATCATAACAAATATTATTTATTTATTTATTTATTAATTCCAAATATTAAAAATTAAAAACAAAATTGATTTACCATTATGCATTGCAACACTTTTATCCTCAACACGACTGACGTAACAACACAATTCATCTTGTCTATCTGAATTTTCAATAAGTTCTGCTTCAACAGAAAAGCCCCACATTTGATCAAGTGTTGTTCTTTGTAGTTCAACTTGATAAAGTATTTTTGCACATACTTCAACCATCTCATGTGTATGTAGCTATTTTAAATATAAAAAATATAAATATAATCAATAAAAAAATTAACAGAACGTAAAATAAATATATAATATGTTATTGACATTGATGTTATGAAATAAATTATATTTTATATATTATATAAAATATTTATTGAATTGTAAAAAAATAATAAATTAATTAATATAGGTATATATACTTACAAAAGTTTCAATTCCATCAGTTCTATGAGGTACAAAATAATTATGATCTTCCATTTCACGACGTTTTTTAACACGTACAAAATGTTCCATTGGATTAAGTCCTTTTCTACTGCATGCACTTGCTAAAAATTCTTCAACAGTCATTCCTTCACGTAAAAATACAGAGACCAGCTTTTATAAAAATTTAAAAAATAAATTAATCAGTTGAATTATTAATGATGATAAAAAATAATTAAAGCAATTTCATTGATATTTATTGTTTTAATTTACCTGATTTTCTGGTATTGTTACTTTAACACTTTTTTCATCATCACGTGATGACATTTGCATTGATCTACGACTTGATGCACTATTTGATCTTGATAATAATGGTGGTCTTCGTTTAGTTGCACCACGTCCAGCAAGTAAATTATTAAGTAAAGATGGACTACGTGCACATATAAATGCATGAAATGAAGATACTGTAAATACACCAAGTTTGTTGAGGGTTTGCTTCGTTGCACGTGATACATGAGTCAACAAACTCTGTTTAAATATATAAGAGTTTAATTATTATTATACATTTTTTTTATTGAAATTAAATTTATATATAATATTTAATAATTACTTTTGGATTTGGTAATTCTCCACTTTGTAAACTAGCCATATAACATCTAAGACGAAATTGTTCACAATGTAAACGTTCAAGATTTTCTTCCCACTGTACTATTTGTCCATTTATTTCATGTTTAGTATCAACATCTGATACAACTGATTGTTGAAGATCTGCCATATGTTTCAACTTGTAATCCTATCAATTAATTAAAATAAATTATTAAATATTATTATAATTATATAGATATATATATTTATATATTGCAATTTTGCAAACTTACCGATTCAATAGCTTTATCCAATCGAAATATTTCTTCTTGAAGAAGATGTAAAGTACCTGTTTTACCACGATGACGAGCAAATGCAGCAGCACAAGCTGAATGAATACTATTTACCCAATTTTCAAGTTCTACTTGACATGGTGCCTAAAAATATATACATATAAAAAATAAAAAATTTATTTTTATTTTATATATCCATTGTATTTTATTGATGATCAATGAACCACTTGTCTCAATACATAATACAAAATAGATATAAAAAAAAAACATAAGGATATTCACTTGAAATACGAGAGAAAAAAAAAATACAAGTTGGAATGGGTGATTGCGTGTATAGCTTTCATTAAAAAAAAGACAAAAAGAAAATGAAGAGAAAAAAAAAAAAAATGGATTAAAAAAAAAAAAAAAAAGAAATGGAGGTGTTTCTTTGAACTAAAGGGTCTAGAAGAGTCTAGAAGTATATCCACTCAACAAGAGGGATAAAAATGTATATAAAAGTATAAAAAAAAAAAAAAAAAAAATTCAATGAAGATGATCATTATTATTATTTTTTCAAGTTGTATATAATATAAATAAAATATAAATTTATATTTATTTACCTGAAATAAATATGCATCACCAAATGCTGTACTCAAACAAAAAATATAATCTCTTTTTGGATGTTCTGGTATTGGTTGCATAATAGCACCATCAACAATAATAAGATGTTTTGGTGCTGTTTCAACAGCTCTACTTTCATGTGAATCACATGGATAAAATAATAATGTTGTTCCTTTTAAACAAACCCAATATCCTTTCCATCCACGTTTTCTTGCCAATTCAATTTGATGTTTTTTACGAAGTAACCATTTTTTAACACTCAAAAAACTATTAGAGAACAAAAAAATAATAAAATAAATTAAATAATGTTTCATATTTGAATTAAATTTAGTTATTAATAATTTTTTTAAAATTTTACCCAGCTTTACGAACAGCACCAGTACAATTAAATGAAGCAGCAGCAGTACCAGTTTGTTTAGCTCTGTATGGTGAATTCATAACACTTTCACCATCATCATCATCACTAACTGCAGTTGTCAATGACATTCTGTCATCATCTGACATCTGTAAAATAAAAAAATTAATTAATTAATTAAAAAAATAAATTTGGTAGCATTAGTATAGCAGCTGAATAAAATTAATTTTATTTTAATTAAATTTTATATATTTTATTTCATACAAGTGAATAATATATATAAAAAAACTACCTTTTTACAAATTCCAGTAATACCATTTGTAATTCTAATATCTGGATTAAATGATACAACTTTTTTTAAAAATTCAGCATTACAATCATCCGCAGTAATATGCGGATGATAATGACAATAACAACTTTCTTTTAATAATTTCATATTTTTTTTAGATGTACTATTTATTTTAAACATTATATCTTTTTTAGCATTACTTAAACCATCAATATATCTATGTGCCCATGTACTTAATGCATCATTTATAATATTTAATAATTTATAATAATAACCATCACCATTTTGATTAACTTTATCTTCAATATTTTTACAATTAAACCAATATAATTTTTTACTATCATTAATATCAATGACACTTATTGTATGACGTTTACATGAACAAAAATATTTTTTACATTTACGTTTATGTAATTTTTTAATATTTGTATGATCATTGTAACATAAATTTTTATCTGAACAAGCATCATCACCACAACCACCACAACCACTGATACTCAACAAATCTGGAAAACTTGATGCACTCCCCAATCGACATTTTTGATCTACCATACTTTGCCAAATAATGTATATATTTTTTTTTATAAGTATGTATATTTTTTATATATTTTAAAAAAAAAAAAAAAAAAACTTTTTATATTAAAAAATTTTTTTGTCTGTGGTCAAGATGACACGTTTTTTTTTTTTTTTTTGGTTCCATTATTTATTATCCAAGTTTTTGTTTTAAAATTGTTTTTTTTTTTTTTTTTTTCTTACCAAAACTTGGATTTGTATATTTATATATTTTTTTTTTTTTTGTCTAAAATTTTTTATGCTTTCTAATCTTTTATTGTCTTCAAGTTACTTTGCCAATTTTTTTTTCTTTCTTTTATTTTTATATTTTTTATTTCAATATGATGATAATGATGATGATGATGATAAAATTATAATCAATTTAATTTAATATATTTTGTAATAATATGCTTTGATGAAATTCTTGTCAAAGCAAATTTCAAAGGATTAATTGAAAACACTTTGCAAACTATATCGATGACAATATAAAATTTTATTTAAATTAGAAATTAATTTAATTGATCAGGTAATGTTTGTGTCATTAAAATTGATGCAATTGGTGATAATAATTTAACTGTATAACTAACAGCACATATTGCAAGTGCATATATTACATACAGTCTAAAAATTTTATAAGCTCTTTGCATTTTATGTAAATATTATTTATTAAAATATTAATTTTTATATATAAAAATATCATTAACAATTTTATATTTATTAAAATATATTTTATAAATTATTAAACTCTACAAGTGTTTTAATCATTAAATATAAACGAGGGGAAGGCAAATATATTTTTGTGTCATTATAATACCGGAAGTCATTGGCAAATGGGAGAAAAAAAAAAAAAAAAAAAAAAAAAATCACAAATCGTCCGGATGTCAAAGCCGATTATCCAAACAATTATGATAATTATTGAAATGAGGACAATTTTATCACTTGAATTATTATTATTAATTTTTTATATTCATATTTTTTTACTGTTCCACTTTAATATCCAGCTGTATTCACTGGCATAAACATACAATCAAGAATCCCAGGTACTAGGTCAATATTTAGCGGGAAAATTTAACAACAGATATGAACAATTTTTTTTTTTACTAAATTATTTAATCACTTGCATTAGCTAAATCACAGATTAATTACAAATTTAAATTTTTAATTAATTAATTTATCTATTTAACGGTCGACGTCGAAATTTATTTATCATCATGTTTTGACGTCGACCGTATATTATTATTAAATTTTCACTTGATAATAAATAAATAAAATTAATTAAAAATATATATATTAAATATCAATTTAAATGTCATTATTTATAAAAAAATATTTTAATAACACATTCCCATTTGTTATTATATTTATTTTATGTTTTTTTTTTTTTTTTATTTTTCTCAGTGATAATAATGAGAATACACTTGATAATATCCAGGTGATAATAATTAAGTATGTAAAATATGAGCACCGAGTAATGAAGAAAATAAAATGAAAAAAGAAAAATTTAAAAAAGTAGAGGATAGTGGGTTAATAAAAGTAGGTGGTAAAAAATTACAAGAAAAAAAATAAAAAGAAAAGGAAAAAACACAGTAAAATATAACAAGAGAGCGCTTGCTCAGTATTTTATGATGATGTTGATGATGTTGATGATGATGATGATGTTGTTGATGTATTTTTGATTGTTTTGTTTATTATTATTATTATTATTATTATTATTATTATTGAGTTGACTAGTGTCGTCAACGTTGAGCTTTTAGCAACGTACTGTACTGATTTTAAGTATTCGTTGCATTGCACAGAGAGGCCAGGGTACATATCCCCTGCTTTAGCAATATCCTCCCTCATCGTGTGACGCATCTATACACAGACCTTGTGTTAGGGGGGGAATCAATACTAGAATACTAGACCAACAGTAAAAGCACTGTGTTAAAACATGTAGCTTTTGGATGTGGTGGTACAGAATGTACGTAGATAAAATAGAAAGAGAAAAATATAATAAAAAAATAAATAAATAAAAAAAAAAAACTAGAGGGTGGTTGAAAAATAATATAGGGGGATGATTTTCAAGACACGCGCGTCAATGAGATATTTTAGTGCTTGGTTGCAAGCACTAGGTGGTGTGCTTTTTTTTTAAATTAAATATTTTTTTTTTTTGTTGAATAAGTATATGACAAATGAAATTTATAATTTAATTTAAAATTTATCAAGGACTTTTAGTTGGTTATTTGTTGAAATGTATTTTTGGTTGTTTTTGTTTTTTTTTATTTTAAAGTTGAGAGTTTAAATTCAAGAGAGATTTAATGTCTTGTAGAGTTTTAAAAAACTTGACTTTATTGGATGATTTATCGAGTACTATTTTTATATTTATTTTTTATTTTGAGTTTCAAGTTTATAATTTAAAATAAATATAATCAATATTTCAAGATATCAGCTGTAAACACTTTTATTTTATTTTATCTCTTTTAAATATATTTAATTGAAATTATGTGATAAACAATTTTGAATTGTTTTATTTTAAAAATATAATAATTGCAAACTTATTTTTTTATTTAGTATTTAAATATTATTTGACCCAATTTAAAATCCATTTATATGCTATTTACCCAGAGTAAGAAAATAATATTTAGAGTATTTTTTTTAAAGATCTTATAACTGCCAACATATTTAAAAAAAAAAAAAAATAAAAAAATATTCAAGTACCCTTGAAAAAATATGGCTGCAAGCTAAATTTATGACGCTAGAATTCACGCAATTCTCTGAATTTAAATGACATTTTATATATTTGAAAATAAATAAATTTTTATAAAAAAAATATCATACAAATATATCTTTTAGATATTTTAAAAATATATATCATATAAAATTTACATATAATTTGGAAAATTTAAAACCATAAAACAATCAAATGAAAAATAAAAAATAATTGATTAATTTTGATTAGAAATTAATTATAAATAAATAATATTTATTACAAAAAAAAAGTTGATAAATATAATTGAAACTTTTGATAGAAAGATAAATTGAAAAAAAAGTTTTTGCAGATATACTGCATCGATATAGTAAAAAGGGCGGTGGTAGTTGATGATTACCGGAGAAATAGATTTGCGCATGTACCTGTTGGTAACTTGACATTTTACCTAATTCTCACATATTATTATTTTTATTTATATTTATTATGAATCATGATATTAAACTAGTGTGATTATTTAATAATATATATCATTTGACACACGCAACCACATTATTAATAATAATTTCATTTGACGACATGATGATCACTTTGCCACAATTAAATGAGGCCAATATCCGACTGCTTCATGATGATAACGTGTTATCAAATTTACAATATTACATGGAATTACAATAATCCAAAATAATTAATCTTTATTATAATTACTTAAAATTTTCATAGATAAATAATTATTTTTTTTCATCATTTGGTTAAAAATTTTTGAGTAGAAAAAATAAAGAAAAATTAGAAAAAATAAAAAAAAAAAAAAGCTTACAGGGTCAGTAGGTTATCGATATTTGTCCTTGCTTTATTTGTAAAAATAGATTCATTGTGAGATGCCAAAGGCATAGGATACATGTATAGAAAAATATAACTTTTATTATTTTCTTATTAGTTGACACGTGGTTACACATCGTTGCATAAAATACAAGCCTGAATGATTTAGACCAAGGAAAATCATATAAGATAAATAATATACTCAAAAACAATGAATATAAAAATAAAAAATTAAAAAAAATATTTTTTTTTTAACTTTTTATATTCACTTTTATCAATGACAGGGATTTTTTTTCTTTATCTTTTCTTTCTTTTTTTTTTTTTTTGGCAATTTGTCATGGTAATTTATTATAGTTTGAATATTTATTGAAATTTTTATATATAAAATAAAATAAAATTGAAAATATATAAAATGAAATATAAATTATTTTATTATTATTTTTATATGTCAAATAATCAAAAATAGTTGGAAATAAATTGAAATTGAATATATATTTCAAGGCAATATGTTGAATTGATTTTATTTATTTTTTATTCCCAAAAGATTTATTTTATTTTATTTGTCAATAGATTATTTTTATTAAATTATTATTTAAAATTTGAATAAATTTTATCAATGATAAATAAAGCTGAATATTTAAAAAATAAAAAATAAACTTACCTCTGATGAAGTCAAGTAGCACAATCTTGAATCAGTACTTTCTAATGATGCTTGTTGCACTATTCCATATCTTCCATCTCTGTCTGACATATAATCTGATCTAACACTGTCTTGTCTATCAAATGTTCCTCTGAAAAATAATTAATTTAATAATAAATATTTATTTATTTATATTTACTTTGATGATTTTATATTAAATAATCAAGTGTTGTGCTCAAAAGCTACAAGCTTTGTGACACAATAAAAATAAAATTTATATGTACATGTACTAATGTGACAATAAAGACATCAATATTTTATATTAAAAAAAAATATATATAATAATAATTTAAATGTAAAGACAATTTGTCTTTTATTTTATTATAATATATGTTCTAGATTTTTTTTATTATTTTATTTTATTTCAGTTATAGTTGGTTGTTATTTTTATGGCTTCTTAATTAATTATATGATGACATTTGAATTAAAAAAAAATAAAATAACAAAAATATAATAAATTTATTTAAAAATTTACCGTTGTTCCATAGAATCTGTTCTATTTGATTTATAACCACTGTCATTGAGACTTCCTTCATGACGAAGTGAAGGCAATGAATCCCACGGTGATTCACGTTTATGTCCACTAATGTAACTTTGATTTATAGAATTTGATTGAGCTGAACCAAGTGTTGAACTTCCTGATTGCCAACCATCTGAATGACGAAACCATTGAGCTCTTGCTGATTCTCCAATGCAACTTGCACATCTTAAATTATAAAATATATTGATATAAGTATAATTAAATTAATTTACAAAAAATATTTAAATATTATTCTTACTTTGGTTCATATTTTGAATTATAATCACTTAAATAACCACGTTCTCTTTCAGCTTCACGATCACGTTTTTCTCTGATAATTTCATTTCTATCACTGTAATAACCATCACGATCTTTGCTATTTTGTCTATCATTACAATAACGATATGACAATGGCAATGTTGATGATTTATTTGAATTTGATCCTATATAAATTTTTAATATTATTATAACACTTTAAATCAATATCATTATGATAATTATTATTATTATTATTATTATCATCATCAAATAATATTGTTTTTTCAAAATGTCCAACAAGCTTCCATTTATCATGTGATGGTGATTCAAATGATAAATACCAACCAACACTTTTATGTCTACAAGAAAAACTCATTATCTGTTGCAGTAAACTAATTGACGCGTGACTCGATTAAAATATACTACAATATTATTATTTATTATTAAATGTTAACCATGATATTATTATTTATTTTTATATTTATATACATATAAAATATTATTTATTTATTTTATAATATATACCTATATATATATATATAAAATAATACTTACGCCTGCGTGATGCATGTGGTGTTCTTTGTTGTTGAACATTTATAGGAATATTCTCAGCAAATTCTGTAAATAATTATTTATTGATTAAATAAAATTAATAAAAAACAATATATATATCCTATATGGATATTTATATAAGCATTTATAATTATTATATATTTAAATTATAAAAATTAATTTGGGAAATAGAAATTTGTTAATATTCAAATACAGCTTTTATTAATTTTTTTTTTTTTTTTTTTTTCAAATATAAATATTAAATTTAAAAGAAAAATTATTAATTTAAATTAATTAAAATGCTGTAAATGAGTATAAACATGATAATATCTACTTCACCTAAATTTTCCATACTCTGGGTGAGAAGTGCTTCAAATGTATGTAGACTGTAACTCTCAGCATCCATTCCTTTGGCCAATGTATTTCTCAAATGTCTCTCATATTCAAGTAGTAATCTGCTGCTTGGACTTCCTGGTGTTGATGCTGATTGCATATTTGGTGGTGGTGGTGGTGGATGATGATATGATTGTCCACTGTTGTAACGTCTACCATTACAATGATTTGATTGTTGTTGCTGTTGTTGATGATGGTGATGATGATGATGATGCTGTTGTTGTTGTTGTTGTTGCATCGATGGTGGTAGTGGTGGATGCTGTTGATGCTGCTGCTGCTGCTGCTGATGTTGTTGTTGTTCCATGTCTGAATTACCATTAGATGAACTTGGTGTTGTTGCGTAACATTGATTATCAAACATTACGTTGTCAGATGGTGGTGACATGTCACCAGTGCATCGATTACGTTCCAAATCTAAGTACATCCTGCTTCTGCCGCCTAAGACAGAGCATATATGCATACGTGCAATATTTAAATACTTTCAAATTATTACATTACTCATGCAACTACACTAAATTAATTAATATTTATCTACTTTTAAATAATAATATAATTATCATTTGTATTTTCTATTCTATTTTCTTTTTTTTCATCAAAATTAATAGATAAAATTATCAAGCAATTAATTATTTTACAACTAATTATTATTAATTAATAAAATGCAATTTAATCATTCAATTTTAATATTTATATTAACACTCTTAATTAATTATCAATAAATAAATAAAAAAAAAAAATCCAATCATGCAAAATTATTTTTAAATAAACCTACAATATGGTTCCTCTAAAATTAAAAAAAAAAAAAATATATTTATATATTTGAATAAATACATTATCAATTTAATATAAAAAAAAAAAAATATTACTTTTTACAATAATATTAATAAATATATAAAAAATATAAACTAACCAGAATATTGTCGTCCCATATCATGAATACTTCTTGAACCTTGAAATTTATTATTGTGATTATATGGATTTCTGTATGGATGTACATAATTTTCATTTTCTGCTTCAGATTGTATATATCTTTGATTATTATTTGGATGATAATGATAAGAATGATGACTGTGACGTTTACGTGACATTTCAGGTGATGTTGCTGGACTATCAACACTTGACATTGGTTTTAACACTCTTTTAAGTGTATTTGAATCAATATTCATACCATTATTATGACTACTATTATTATCAATTCTCATATCATCAGTACTTTTACTTTTAGATCTTCTACCATTATTATTATGATTATTATAATGATTATTATTATTATTATTATTAATAAACATATTTCCATTATCCATTTCTAATTCAGTATAATCTGCTGATTTTGTATGATGTAATTGTTCTTTACGTGATGTTTTATGTCCCAATGTACCACCAGCTTGTGTACCTTCTGATTTTAATTTTTCATGTTCATTACCATTTTGTTGAGTTGAACTATCTTGATGTTTCATTCCTTTTTTTGGTGATACACCATTGTCTTTGTCATCTGGACTGTCAATCTATAAATTAAAAATTAATAATTAAATATAGATATATAATTATTATTTTTTTAAATATAATAAATATACCTATATAGATTTATTAAATATTACCTGTGAAGCAACATTAGATGTACCAATTCCAATATTTGCTGTTTTTGGTGTTGTTTGACAAGTTTCAGATTGTTTATCTTTACCAATGTGTTTACATGATTCACTAGACTTGATTGTCTTACCACTTGTATCACTATTATTGTTATTGTTACTATTATTATTATTATTATTATTATTATTATTATTATTATTGACATTATCATATAATGATGCACTTGATGTTGCTGATGTTACTTTATCACGTCCAGGCGTCATCTCCATTTCTGATGAACGAGTCATATTTCTTGGTAGTGTTGATGCGCCTGCGTTATAAAATATTTATAATTTATTATCAATAAATAAGTGACATAATTATTAATAAAACTATTATTATTATTATTATTATTATTATTTATTATAATATAGTTAAAAATATAATTACAATTAAATCTTGGATCACGACTACGTAGTCTTGCCAATTGTTCAGGTGGCATACAAGTACACTGTGGTGCTTTTGATCTACTTGGTGATGCTGGTGTTGATAATGGTTTTATTCGTGGTTTAACCTTTTGTTTATTACCAGAATCTGGTAATTTTAATGAATATGATGATGGTGCTTTTCTTGGTGTTTTTGTTGAAGGTGACTAAATAATAAATGTCAATTATTTTTATATTAAATTAAAATGTCAATGAATAACTAATAATATAAATTATATACTTACACAACAATCTTTAAATTGTTTAGCATCAATTGGTGATGTAAAATTTAGGCCCCATGTATCATTTGTCATTGTGTCTTTCCAATAAATAAAACATTCAGATGCTTGACCAATTCTTGTACCTAAAATATATTTAAAAATATATATATATTTTATTTTTTATTTTCATGTAGTATATAAGAATAATTTAAATAAATTAAATATATTATTTACCTGGTTGTACAAGTCGTACATCAAGAATCTTATCAACCTGACTATTGTAAGCGGTTATATGGAAGACCAATTCAGGTGAATCTTGAAGACAACGTATATTAACAGGTACAAGATCCTCAGAAACTTGTTGCCATTTAACAGTACCAGTACCACTGGCACTAACATGAAATACTTCAGCCCAAAGTCTAAAAAATCATCAACATTATGTCAGTAAATATATTTCTTTAAAACAACAAATATTGAAAAAAAATTTTTTATTTTCTTTTTCATAATTTTACATGCAAAAGAAATTTGAATAGCTAAAAAAAAAAAAAAAGAAAAAGAAAAACTACTGGACAATTCATGCAAAGCATCGTTATCAGTGACAGATGAAAAGACAAGATAAAAAAATAAAAAATAAAAACTTTTTTTTACAGATAAAATGTTTTGCAGTAATGAGCATGTAAAATGATATGAGTGATGTGCGTATATTTGTGGCAAATGACAAAAACACATGAGAGATGACAAATGTAATGAGGCTTGGAGTGATATTTCTTTTTTTTTTTTTTTAAATATTGAACAATAAGTCCAGGATATAAAAGATAAATAGTCTGTCAAAATTAGATGAAAAAAATATATAACAATATGTACTTGACAATATTGTTTAGTAATAATGACAAAATTTTAAAATATAAATTATAAAAAAAAGTTATAAATTATTAATTGATATTATTATAAAGAAATATATATATTTGAAATTCATTTGAGGATACATACTTTACTTGGACTCAATTGATAAACATGGTCAATTTAAAGCAGGTCAAGTGGTTAGACAGTGTTTATAATTATTAATTTAAAAAGTTAAAAAAGAAAAATTATATATACATTGACAAGACAATATTACACGTGTGCTAAACAACATTCAAAAAAATTATAAAAAATTTAAAAAAAAATAAAAATCCATCTTAATGATTAATTCATTTATTTTGAATTTTAAAAATAAAAATAAAATTTCTTTGATAAAAAATAATATATATTTATTTGATATATTTAATTGATTTAATTGTTAAAAAAGGGGTTGAAGAATATTATCAAAGGGATGATTCAAATATCAGAGGGTTTATCATTATTATTATATAAATTTGTGTGTGTGATTTAATGAAATGATTGAATAGCATGGTATGCGCACCTCTTCTTTTCTATAACGCTTCCGCACCTGAGCAATGGACCAGAATCACCCCTGTGACTGCCACCACCACCAACACCACCACCACCTCCAGGTCCACCAGCAGTACCACTCCTTGCACCAATCTGCCATGGTGAATCTTCATCTCGATAACGTGGCTTTGACAAGGGAGCACAACTACATGCTGATAATTTATTTCCCATTTTTTTTTTTTTTCCAATTTATTATTTTAGTAATTATTATAATTATTTAATATTATTATTATTATTATTATTATTATTAATTTTTATCAGTTTTATTTATTTTATTTTTTTTAATTTAAAGTCTCAATTATTTATCTTTGGCATTCAGTCTAGTACCTCATTTCATGATGTCTTTTTTTTCTCTATTTATCTTTGACACAATTTAATTTGGCCCAGTTACTCTTGTACTCAGTTCTTTGCTTAATATTTTATTTTATTTTTTTTTCTTTTTCTTTTTTTGTTTCATCAGCTTTTATAAATATTTATTATTATTATTATTATTATTACTATTATTATTATATATATATTTTTCTATCGTCTATTTGGCTCTTTTATATATTTGGCACCATTTAAATCCAGGAAATAGTCCTGGCTACATGTTTATTATTTTTTATTATTTAATTTAAGTGTTAATTTATTTTTCCTTTTGGTATTTTCTTTTTATTTTTTATAATTTATTTATTTTGAAGGAAGCACTGAAGTTGTAAAGGAAGTAGAATTTATTATGATTATCCAATTAAAGTGTGAGGTCATTTTTTTTTATTTATTGTCACATTATTGATGACAATTTTTTTGTTGACAACATCTTCATCTTGTGATTTCTGTAAATATAAAATAAAAAAAAAATATTAAATAATAATAAAAATAATTTTATAATTTATATTACTATGTGAATATACAAATAATTATTAAAAAGTTAAAAAATAAATTCACAAAAGTTTGAAATGTAAGGAGAAAAGTAGAACAGGTAAACGAATAGTCAGACCTCATTTTTTTTTTTTTGATAAATTTTAACTCGAGGCAGTGCAAACTTACTGACAATTACATTGTAAAAATGACAAATTAAATTTTTATCAACTAATTATTAAAATTTACAATAAATAATAATTGAAAATTATAAAAAAATTTCTTTTATTAATAAAAAAAAATGATAGAAATATATTTAGAGTTTCGCAGATGAAAAAAAAAATATTTAATTTTAATTTGTTAATTTTATATGTATATTTATAAATTAATAAATTTAAATAATTATAAATGTTTATGTATGTATATTTAAGTGGCAAATAAAATTAAATTAAAATGTTAATATTGCATGTTGATTATTGCTGCATAACAATGTACATAAATTTATACAACTAAATTGTAGATAAACACGCGTATATGATTATCACATTGTCAAGAGTGATTGACTAATATATACTAAAATTATTATCAACAACTTCTTCTTATTATTATTCATCAAAGCTGAATATACAAACATAAATATACAAGATTAAAAATTCAATTTCAATTGACAAATTTAATAAAATATATTTACATTTTTTTTTTTTTTATATATATTATTTTAGAATTTATTGACCCAATTTTATATATATATTTTTTTTTCAATAATAAATATTTGAATTTTAATTACAATCAAGATAAATTAAAAATCAGTTATGAAAACTATTTCAATATAAATTTTCAACTATTTTACGTCTCATTATTCTCAATAAATCAAGTAGAAATTATATAAAAAAATTAATTAAAAATGATAAAAATATAAATTGCTTATCACTGAAAATGGATAAATGGATATTACAAGGGGTTGATATGAAAAAATTAAAATAAAAAAAATTAAAATTACTCGGAAATGTGTCAAATGAAGGGAGGAATTATTTGTGCAAGTAATTCTAAGGGTATATATGAAAATTTTGATATTTACGATAGTAATTTTAGACGTGAAAAATCATTTCCGAAGCCCGTACAAATTACGATCGTATCAAATTGCATATATATACTGAGCTTGTTTCAATTGACACCACTACACAGACAATATTACAATATAAATCCCTTATATTTTTTTTTAATCATAAAATTAATATAGGGGTTGATTGATAATACTATATATAAAAGTTTAACAATTATTGCATCCCTTCATCAACAAAATCAATTATATTAAGCTAATAAATTTTTTTATATTTTATATTTTATGTTGATTAAAAATATATAATTTTCAATATCAAATAAATAATTTTTAAAAATAAAAAAAAATAATAATATATTTATATGAATTTTATCATGCAAGATAATTGGCTGTCCAATTCAGTCCATTTTTGGTCGAGACACTGAGGTATAACCCACTCCACTTTGTCAATGTCATCTAAAAAAGTTTTTTTAATATTATTTTCTCAAAGTCACCCCACTATCATCAAGAGACTATATACTATTAATAATAATAATAATAAAAAAAAATTTAAAAATAAAAATCAAACAAACAAGTCAATAAATAATTAAATTTATATTTATATCAATTTGTCAATTTAAAAATATATTTATATTATTTATTTATTTATTTATTAAAATAGAGTATACAGGTGCAATTGACAGTGTAAATGTGGGGTGGGGCTGATAAAGAAATAAGGGTTGAGGGTTGGGGCGAGGCCAAGAGGGCACGAATCAAAAAGCGTGGCATACATTCAATTTATTTTAAAAAAAAAAATTTTTTTTTTTTTTTTAAATAGATAATATTAATGTTATCTACATTTCTATAAAAAAAAATATGTATTTGTATGTTATAAAATTTTCTACATTTTTCCAATGCCAAAGAAAAATAAAATTAATATTATTATTTTGCCAGATTCAACCCCTGCAGTCAACGGTAAATTGAGGCCATGCAAAAAAAATTTTAAAAATAAAAAAAATCATATAGACATTGGCACAGAATATTAAAAATAAAAAAAAAAATAAAATAAAAAATTATATTTATTATTTAATTTGTATATAATAAATAATTTAATTAAATTCGTAATTTTTTTTTAGAATAAAATAATAATAAATGAAATTGAATAGTATATATATATAAAAAATTAAATAAATAAAATATATAAGAGGGTAGTATGGGGTTAGATGGGTAATAAAGTCGACAAGCTCAATGGGGTGTCTGGTTACTGGAGGGTTGTTCAGAGGACAAGGTGGCTTGGTTATCGCATATATACTGTCAATGTGAGGACAATGTCTAACTAAATATATCATATGTATATTTATATATATATATATTTAAGTATGATGCACTCTTTCTATCTATTTATCTTTTTTTTAAGTTTTTTTAGTTTTTTTTTTTTTCCTTTATTACTATCATATACTTTTTTTATCTCTATTGTTATCATTTTATTTTTTTTGTTTAATTTTCTTTTTTATATTTCTAGTGTGTACTATATAATATATAAACGCGTGTATAAAAATATTTTTTTTAAATGCTTTTATCGATCTTATAACTACGAGATGCATTCATCTGTCATCCATCAAATTTTTATTTCAATATTTCACTATTTACATCGCAAATATTTTGAACCAATCACTTGATAAATACACAAAAATTAAAAAATAAAATTATCAAAATTATACTAAAAAAATATTAAATAAAATTTTAATTATTAATTTATTAAAAATAATAAATAATTTAAAAAAATTTATAAATATAAATACCAAAATTTTATACTTTAATTTTTTTTTTTTAAATCACACAGCACTTTATTAAACACTAATTATATATATTCAAAAAATCAATTAAATTTCACTTGACATTTGGTCAATCAAAGATAACAATAATAAACAAATATTAAATAATAATAATAATAATAATAAATAAATTGCACTCAGTGACTGCACCTTGAAAATGACGACGCCCAAGAAGAAGAGGGCGGACAAACGCAGCACAATCACAAATTCCGCACACACTGACTAAAGAACCCTGTACCTGATAAATATTCAATCACAAAAAAAAAAATAAAAAAATAAAAATAGTAAAACTACCCTTAAAATCTCACCCCTATAATATTTATACCACAAATATAATATCTATATCTATATATAAAACAATCGACTGCAAATTTTTATATTGATTATAATTTACAATAATAATAATTTAAATGTATAATATTGTTTAAATAAATAAATATTAAATTTTTAAAAATTGAGCAAAAAAGAGAGTATTGAGCAAGCACACGAGAGTATTAGTAGCGGAAACTCAGCGATCAGATGAGATCGGAATGGGGTCGCACTCAAGGGTTCAAATGATGTATAGAAGGTAATGGAGAAGAGGGGCTGCTGTTGTGAAAAATTGAGGGGATGAAAAAATGATGAAAAAATAAAAATATATATATTAATGTATATAATATATATATATATATATGTATGTATAAAAAATAATAAAAAAAATATTATAAAAAAAAAAAGATAAGGTGTAACGACTTACGGTCGACGACATGGATAGGGTGCGTCGTGAGACCTCACCCACAACAAAACGTCATATATTTAAAATAAATATACAAAACAACGTATTAATAATATTATCAGTTAAATAGAAATTATTAATCACTCATCAACAAAAAAATAATAATATTTAAAAAATTACGATAAAATGTATAAATATAATTATAAAAAAATATTGTTAATTTATTTATTAAGTTATTAAAAAATATAGGTATATTAATGAGAAAAAAAAAAAATTTCAAGTTTAATTTTAAATGACAATAATTAGTTTAGGTTGATTATATATTTTATCAAACTCACCTAAAACTTTATCAACACAATATAATTATTTTTTGTATATTTTGTAAATTATTTTTATATTGTATACGTATATATTTAACTTTCCATGTTTTTAATTATAAAAAATTATATTAAATATTTATATTTTACATCCTCGTGTGTGCACTAGTTTCGCGCAATATTATCCGGATCGTAGTCATGGATACTGCGGAGGAGGATCAGGGTAGGCCCTGGACCACTCACGACATCACCCAAAAATGTCGATATTCAAGCCAACTGTAATATCCGCCACCCTTATTTTATTTTTTATTTATAATTATTTTAATAAATAATAGGTATATCTATATTATATTATTTCATCTCAAATTATATATTGTATATCGTTATATCAAAAAAAGATATTGCTTTTATATATATCACACACACACTATTGCAATGATGATTATATATTTTCACATAAAAAATTTATCAATTAATTAATAATTAAATTTATAAATATTTTAAAAACAACAATCAATCATTTAATCAATTTAAAAACAAAAATAAAAAACAATTGATATATAAATTTAAAAAATCACTGAATGAAAAAAATGTTATTTTCCAAATTTTCAAAATTAATTTCACACTAATTTTTCACAAAATCTCACTGTTGCACAAAAAAAAAATAAAAAATAAAAAAAAAAAGCTTTTCTTTACAGTGAAAAACAATTTCAAAAAAAATATATATATAATAATATTTTCCGGAAAAATTTATCAAGTATTATAAATGAAAACCGGTATAAATTTGACAAGTAGGAAACTGAAATACTGATAAAGTATGTGAACAGTATGTGTACTCGTTCAACGTGAGTTTGAGTTGGCACGATCACGGAGCTTTTTTCGGTGGACAAAATTTGTACTTTTTTTTTTTTTTTTTCTATTTTATTTTATTTTTTTTATATTTTTTTATGGCCCAGTGTATATATACAAGTATCAGCATGTGTATTTAATAAAGATGGTATTTGTGACTGTTTGTTGGAATAAAGATACAGAGAGAGGGAAATGAAAATAGGAAAATTATTTGAAAAAAAATGAGAAAGAAAGAGTGCGAGAGTAGGTTGGTGGGTTGGTTGGTGGGTTGGTTGGTTGGTGGGTTGGTTGGTTGGTTGGTTGGTTGGTTGGTTTGTACAGTAGATAGATACTAGGTAGGTAAATAGGTAGGGCAAAAAAAGAGGATCAAAGAGGGGTTGTATAATATAAGGGGTAGTAAATGATGGAAAATAGGAGAATTTACGTATTCGGGGTGTAACTCCTTGTACATTTGGTATACATATATATTATAAATTATAAGAGGAGGTGTTACCATGACAATCCACGATCAATACTAGACTTGCGCAATCAAATAAATTTTACCCAGTAAAATTTATCTCTGTATTCACTCAATTTCTTTTTTTTTTTTTTTTTTTTTTATATATGAGTAATTGTATATATATATATACATTAAAGTGAATAAATACACTGGAACATTTATAGATAGATAGATGGATGGATGGATGGATGGATGAAGGGATGAGAGTAAGTTGATGATATTGACAAAGAAAAACAAAAAATAAAAAAAAAAACTAGATGAAGAAAAAAACTCATGATGATTATAAAACTTTAAAGTTTAAACAAATAAAAAAAAAGAAAAAACAAACTTTAGGGGTTGGTAAATGGGGTGGAGAAATACTGGGAATGCAGAAAAAAATTTTTAAAAAAATATATAAAAAATATTTATCAAATGTTGGGTTGCTTGATGAAAAATCTTGACTGTAACTTGGCTTGTTCTCCAATTTATCGTTACATCATTAGATAAATATATTTTTTTTATTATTTCAGTTATTGGATATTTTTTAGAGGGATTTTGATTGAGATGTTGAAGAAAAAAAGCAAAAAATAAAAACGATGGTATTTGTTTTTTATTTTTTCAATATTAATAATATGAAAAAAAATAAAAAAATAAAAAAAATACGATATTCTCTGGTATGAAATTTTATGTTGAAATAATAAAAAGCAAAAGAAAATTTATGAAGAAGGGGAAAAGCAGGGAAAAGCTTTGCCCCTAGTTTGATGCTTTTTCTTGTTGGAGGATTCAACCCAGGCAGGTCATCGTGCATTTATTGTTTTTTTTTTATTATTGTTGACAAGTTATCAGGATATACATTTGAATTGTCACTGTGAAAATGCGATAGACATTTTATTTGTTTTTTTATTTATTGCCAATTGTAAATGACATTTTTTCATGACAATGTAGTTTTTTATTTATTTATTTTGAGAAGAATCAAATTTATTATCTTGTTGATGTAAAAAATTATTTTATTAAAAATATTTGAATAATTTTAAATTTTAATTCAGGTTGATGAAGAAATAATTAAACTTGTCAGTTTTTCTTTTTTTTCAATGAAGCAAGCTTTGATATGAATTATTAAAAATCAAATTAATTTTATATATAATGGAGACAGTTTTTTTTTTTTTTTTAAGCAATTGGTTTAATAATTTATTTGTTTTTAAGTAAATGAGAATGTGACATTTATTTTTTTATATTCAATTAAAAATTTTTAATTAACAAAAAAAAAGCAATTTGATTTATTAAAAATAAATTTTCATTAAAATACTGAGTTGAGATTTTCGACAAACATTTTAAAAAATAATTATAAAATTTGAATTTTTTTTTTTTTTTTTTTCATTTCAGTCTTACCAACAACCAATAAAAAAAACTAATAAAATTTTGATATAAAAAAAAAAAAAAAAAAAAACAACAAATTTTAATAATCTCAATTAAAATTAATTAACAAATTATATCTAAAAATAAACTTATAAATAAAAAATATAAATAAATTAGTTATAATAAAACTTACCAGTTATAATTTACTTTTTTTTATTTAAAAAAAAAAAAAGAATAAAAAAATTTTTGGTCAATAAAATCCAGCAGCTCAATGTAAACACTCACTCAATATATATATAAAAACTTATTTATAACATAAAAATTATAACGACTAATTAAACAATAATATAAATTGTTGATAAAATTAACAAACAATAATATAAATATACAATTAAAATGAATCAACAATATAATAAACAAAAATATTATTATTAAAAAAGCACAAACAACGACGACACGACTGACTGAAGAGAGAGAAAAACAAGATTAATAGTTTTTTTTTTTTTTTTTTCAATGGGGCTTTTTTCAGTGATCATGTTTACCCACCTGTAAAAAAAAAAAATGGCTGCCATTGTATCATAGTGACATCTGTATAAAAAAATAGTAAGCTTTTAAAAAAAGTATAAAAACACTGTTCACACAATAAAAACGGTCTTTTTCTGTCTGACCGTTTACATACAGACAAGTGCTTGAGAGACACACACAAAAATATATATATAATTAATACAATTAATACACACGTGGTTTAATATAATATTATTATTTTTTTTAATAAATTAATTGATTGATTGATAAAATTATTATAAATAAATAATTGAAAATGGCAGACAATGTTATTGTTGAAAATAATGGAATGGATATTGTACCAGATGATGGAGTGTCTGCTGCTGAATTATTTTCCAAGGGTGATGGTTTGACATACAATGATTTTATAATATTACCTGGTTACGTTGATTTTATAACTGGTGATGTTGATTTGGTATCACAATTGACTAAAAAAATTACATTAAAAGCACCATTGGTATCATCACCAATGGACACTGTTACTGAATCAGACATGGCGATTGCAATGGCACTTTCTGGTGGTATTGGTATTATTCATCATAATTGTACACCAGAGTATCAAGCAAGTGAAGTACACAAGGTATATAATCATTTATTTAATTTTAATATTATTTTTTCAATGAATTGTTTTATTAAATTTATATTATATTATATAAATTTTTATTTCATTGATTTTTATTTGTTCAAGGACAAATAATATGATTATCCTATTACATTAAATGTAATTTGATGATGATTAATTGATTGATTTGTTTTTTTTTTTTTTTTTTTTTTTTATAGGTAAAAAAATACAAGCATGGTTTTATTCGTGATCCAGTTGTTTTATCACCCAATGATACAGTTATTGATGTATTAAAAGTAAAATCAAAACATGGTTTTTGTGGTATACCAATAACTGAAAATGGTAAAATTGGTGGTAAATTAATGGGTATTGTAACATCACGTGATATTGATTTTCTTGAAGATAAACCAAATCAAAAAAATCCAAAACTTGAAACAATAATGACACAACTTGATAATTTAGTAACAGCAAAATCAGGTGTAACATTACAAGAAGCAAATAATATACTTGAAAAATCTAAAAAAGGTAAATTACCAATTATTAATGAAAAAGGTGAACTTGTATCATTAATGGCTAGAACAGATTTAAAAAAAAATCGTAGTTTTCCAAATGCAAGTAAAGATAAAAATAAACAATTATTAGTTGGTGCTGCAATTGGTACACGTGATACTGATAAAGAACGTTTAAAATTATTAGCACAAGCTGGTGTTGATGTTATTGTATTAGATTCATCACAAGGTAATTCAATATTTCAAATAAATATGATAAAATATATTAAATCAGAATATCCAGAATTACAAATTATTGGTGGTAATGTTGTAACAACAATGCAAGCTAAAAATTTAATTGATGCTGGTGTTGATGGTTTACGTGTTGGTATGGGATCTGGTTCAATATGTATTACACAAGAAGTTATGGCTGTTGGTAGAGCACAAGCAACAGCTGTTTATAAAGTATCTGAATATGCAAGACGTTATGATGTACCAGTTATTGCTGATGGTGGTATACAATCAATTGGACATATTATGAAAGCATTATCACTTGGTGCTAGTAGTGTTATGATGGGTTCATTACTTGCTGGTACATCTGAAGCACCTGGTGAATATTTTTTTAGTGATGGTGTTAGATTAAAAAAATATCGTGGTATGGGATCACTTGAAGCTATGAATAGAAAAGATGCTAAAGGTTCAGCAATGGATCGTTATTTTCATAATGAAATGGATAAAATGAAAGTTGCACAAGGTGTTAGTGGTTCAATTGTTGATAAAGGATCTGTACTTAAATTTATACCATATTTACAAACTGGTATTAGACACAGTTGTCAAGATATTGGTGTTAAATCTGTTGGTGCACTTAAAACACTCAATGCAAATGGTAAATTAAGATTTGAAAGAAGATCAAATTCAGCACAAGCTGAAGGAAATGTACACAGTCTTTTTTCATATGAAAAAAGACTTTTTTAAACAAACAAACAAACTTATACGTTTTTTTTTTTATTTTTTTTTTTTTTGTTCAAAACTATTATTATTATTATTATTATTTTTATTTTTATTTTTTTCTTTTTAATAGAATAGTTGTAAAATAATTTTGATAAACATATTATACCTCTTTGATAATTATGGAAAATTAATTTCCTGTTCTTTTTGTTCTATATAAACATTTTTTTAGATAGTTGAAATAATAAATAAATAAATAACAAGCTATTTGAAATGCCAAAATAAACGGGATCATATTAGTCATAATAATTATTATTATTTACAAAACAAACAAACATATAAATTAATTTAAAAAACAAAAATACAGAGTTGATGTATTTTTTTGATCATCACTCATTCCATTTAGATGACAATTTATTTTTATTGTCAAATTAAATAGTATATCAAATATAATCATATCTGTCAATTTTTAATTGTCATTCACTTGTTAACATTAATCTTTCACAATAATAAACATAGCAGAATAGTAATTGTTGTATTTAAATTAAGTTTTTTTTTTGTTTCTTTGTTTACTTGACAACAATTACATAAACATCTTTCAAAATAATACAAAATAGAATAAAAAAAAAAAAGAAAAGAAAATTAATATTTAGTATTTATCTATTATTATTTTGTTAATAATAATATTTAGAAAATAAGAAAAGTAAATTTACTAATTGACGTATTTTAATAATAAAAAAAAAATAAATTTAAATCATTGAAATAAAAAATAAATAAATGTATAAAATGGTTTTTATTATTTATTATTTCCCTGAATATATAATTAATTATTATTTTTATATTTATTATTATTGTAATATGAGATGATATATTTTTTTTTTTTTTTTTTAGTAAATATTGTCCTTGATTCAACTGGTCTGCTAAAAATAAAACTTGTATTTTTTTTTTATTTTATTTTTATTATTTATTTTTCCTTGACTGATGAGTTTCAAATATCTAAAAGAATAATATTTCAATTACATTCATTTTAATGTTTTATTTATTAAAATAAATAAATGATTTTGTATTTATTTATTTTTAATTCAGAAAAACGTGACTAGTCATGAAAATAAAATCAAAATTAATTTTTTTTTCTGATTAAACTTTTATCATAATTTTAATTAACTAGTTATTTTTATGCTGATGTTTTTATTATTCAATTAAAATATTAATAATTTATAAATAATTATAATAAACTTTGAATTGATTGATTTTATTTTATTTATATTAAATTTTTCAAGAATGTATAAAAAAAAAATACATAGAGAGACGGTGCTGCCAATAAAAATATATTTTTTATTTTGGAGCATTTTGGAGAAAAAAATTTAAGAAAATACAGGTGTAATTAGAGTAAATAATAAAATCAGGGTATTAATATAATTAAATAAAATAATAAATCAAAATGGTTCTATGTGGTATTGAATGTGTTCAAAATATTGCTAAATATTTAAATGTACCTGTAAAAAAAATTTATACATCTGAAAATAATGTAAGTTATTATTTATTTATTTATTTATTTATTATTTTAATCAAGGTTATGTTTTAGTTGATATAAATAAAATAATTATTTATTTATTTATAATTTAATAGGTTGTTGCAAGTGATACATTGATTAAAAATCAAACAATTGAAGGTTTTATAACAATTATTCAAGCATTAGTGAAGAGCTCCAAGTGTCATGATATTTTTGGAGCAAATCAAATTACAGAAGCACTCACCAAACAATGGCTTGAATATGCAATTTTGTATATAAATTATGCTGATATTCCTGGCAATGCAAAACGTGTTCTCAAGGTAATATAAATATTATACTTATTTACATTTTAAAGTTTATAATTTTAAATGAGATTTAAACAAAAAAATGAGTTAAAAAAATTATTTACTGTTGTAAATTTTTCTTGTTTTTTCTTTTAAAAAAAAAAAACCTGTTCAATTAATATTGTTAATTACTACAAAAATAATATTCATTTTAAATAATATACTACACATAATTGTCATTGTTGTATTATTTTTTTTTTTTAGGAATTAAATGTTGTATTAAAAAACAAGACTTATATCACAGGAACAAACAAAACAATAGCTGATATTGCACTCTATTATTCACTTCATTCAGTAATGGTAAATATTACAATGAAAAACATAATTATATATCCAATTAAATTATCAAAAATTTATAAATATAATTTAATTGATATTTTACAGAATGGTTTGAGTCAACAAGAACAAGCAACATATGTCAATGTTTCAAGATGGTTTGACAATATCCAACAAGAAGAAAAATTAAGAAACAAATTAAATATTGTAAATTTTGATTTGATGCATTTATATATTTAAAAAAAAAAACGAGATAAATAAAATTTTACTATAAAAAAAGCAATTAAAATATGTTAATTAATTTAATAATAATAAGGATTGGTTAATAATTAATTTTTTAAATTCATAAAAACCTTTAATTTGTTTATATTTTTTTTTTTTTTATTTTGAAGAATGTTGAATTACTTTTGATACATAATCTAGATTATATTTTCATATCTATTTTTTTGTTTTTATTAATTTATTATTTGTTTTTTATCCAACAATTTAAACATATTATAAATGATTAATTGTTGATTTAAACATCGTAACCAACAAGTGATCTTTTGCCAATACATTCACCAATGAAAAACCAACAATAAATTTCAGCAGCAACAAGAGTATTGATCCATGCTTCACGTACTGTTAAATTTCTGTAAGCACCAGTTTTAGCTGAATGAACTAGTTTTGACAAACCAGAACGAATTGCTGGAATATCAGAAACTGTTGGTGGTACCAATTCAACCTTGGCATATTTAACCAATACTTGCACTTTTGGTTTTGCAACAACTAAACCATCTGTAAATTAAAAAACAAAAACAACAACAATATTATTAAAACAACAAATTTTTATTATTATTTTTTATAATATTGAAATTAATAATATTAATTTTCATCAATTTATTTTTACCAAGTTATGTAAGAATTATTATGATGATTTTTTAAATATATTTATTACATTGAAATGTTTAATTTAGAAAAAAATTTATAAATATTTAATTGTTAATTTATATTTTAAAAAATTATTATACATACTTTTTGCAAGAGAAACAATTTTTCCAACAAATGCCATTTTTATTGATTTATTATTATATAAATATTACTCTTGAGTCTTGTCCAGTAATTTTTATTTAATTGCAAAAAAAAAAAATCCAATATTCTGTCGTATCCAATTATTTTGAGGTTATACTTTTGTCATTTCGTTTTTGTCGTTCATTGTGAATTGAATTGTTTTTTTTTATTTATTATTGTAAACTAGCCTTTTGATTAATTAATTAAAAAAAAAAAGAGGATTTATTTATTTTAATTAATTTAAACAAATAACACATAATTTAATTTTGATATTTATTATAATTTATTACAATTGATTTATTATTAAATTTTACACAAAAAAAAAAAAAAAAAAAAACAATTTAAATATAAATTTTATTTATTTATTTTTCTTTGATTTTTTCTTTTTTTTATCAACTCCAGAATTCCAGTAGTAAATTAATTGTCCAGCAATAATTGCATTTGCAGTTGTTGCACATATATACATAATAATAATACTTTGATCACCAGTTTCTTGATAAGATGTAAATATTCTAGCAAGTGAACCAAAGAAAAGCATTATAACAGTTGCTGCTGATAATTGTCCAGTACTACCATTTTTATAATTTGTATGAGCTTGGAAAAACTGTATAAATGTAAAAATATTAATTTAAATAAATTGTTATTTAATTATTATTGATTTTTTTTTTTTTTTATATTATATACCTTGCTAATAAGAACAATTGGAATATTAATTGTTTGACATGCCCAGAGTAAATTAGCTGGTGCCATTCCCATTATAACAGATATAATTATTGATAAATAACCAAATAAAAATGCTGTTGCTTTTGTTGTTTCACCAGCATAATAAATAGCCAATACAGCAATTGCTAATGTTTGAAGACCCAAAAAAACAGCATCACCCCATGCACTGAATGGAAAACCATTTGTAAAACTGTATGATCCCATTGCAGTTATTGCAAATAAATCAAGAAGTACACTGATAAAATTTATACCAGCACTGCTTTTGTTTTTATAAATTTTTAAAACTTGTGGTACTTTAACTGTAACAATACAAAATTTAATTAGAACAATATAAATTTTTTTTTTTTTTAGACAACATTTAGAATATTTTTTGTTAATAATTATTATAAATAATTACCCATTAAAGATCCAGCAATTACTCCAATACCAAGTCCTTTACTCAGTGTAGCCTTGAAACAATCAGCTGAAAAAATAAATAACAAAAAAATTTTTTATTAAATAAAAAATAAAAATATAATAACTGTTTATTAACAAGCTGCAATTGCACAGTAGATTTACAAGTATTTAAAATTATAGCTTATTTAAAAAAAATATCATGTTTTACCTAACAAGTATCTAATCATCATCATCATCATCATAATTCTAATTAAATTTTAATAATTATAATTTTTTAAATAAATAATTAATATTTTAAATAAATAGAAATGTATTAAAATATTTATAGATTATTTATAATTATATTTTAAATTAAAAACAATTGAATTAATATAGAAAATTTTTTAAAAATACAAATTAAATCATTCAAATATTCGCGGGGTTAGACAAAAAAAAAATGTCTACCTGTGTAAATAAATAAATAAATAAATAAATAAATAAATAAATAATATATTTATTAAATTAAATTAAATAAATAAATATAAAACTTACCATCAAGAAAATTAAAATCAGTAAAATATTCTTTAATACATTTATCTGTAAAAAGTAACTTTGGTGCTGCTTCAATGTATTCCATTTTAATAAATTAATTATAGGATATTTTTTTATATCTAAATTATATAAATTTTTTTTAAATGAACTTTTATGAATTAAATTTAAATAAATATAAATAAAAAATTAAAGTAGCTGATTGAGGAATGCACCGGTTGGAATGACAATAATGTACTTTTAAAGTTTCAATTGGATATTCTTTTTATATCAATTTTTTTTTTTTTTTTAATGAATTATAATGTTGACGTGGTGTTATCTACGTCACTGAATATAATAAAAAAATAAAAAAAAATAAAAAAAAACTACTATGAACCACAAGATGGCACTGTTGATGCTTTTTTTTTTTTTTTTTTATTGTTATCATTATTCAATAATTAACTTTGAAATAAAATTATAAATATAACAAAATATATTATTATTAATGAAAATAACAATTTAATTTTACAAAAAACAATATTTATTTAATTTATTTAATGAACCAAAGTACTGAGTGCAAACCAGTGACATCAGGTACATACATTTTGATTTGTTGATAAATCATATTATTATTAATTAGACAAAAAAATATTGATAGAAAATGTAATCATAAAAAATAATATTAAAGTTAAATAAGCATATTTTAAAGTCCATACTCCATAGGCATCTCTGAGATATTTATTACTAGGAAGGTTATCATATAAAATCTCCAACCAATCATTGTATTGTGTTGGTGCTAAACAGAATTAAAAAAATATAGAAAATAAGTAATAAATTATAATAAAATAAATAAAATTTGATAAATAAATACATTTAAATAATTATTAATTAATATAAATACCAAATTGAGGATCAGGGTCAAAAATAACAAAGTTATCAGCATCAATTGTTGTACAATTGAACTTCAATTAATTTACCAATATCATGTGTAAATTCATTTTCAAATAAAACATTTATTGTCATTCCATCTGTTGATCATATTTTAGCAGATTTACGTATTTCACCAATCTGTTGATAAATTATTTATTTATTTATTTATTGTCATATAAATTATTAAAATATAATAAAATTACCTTTGTTATTGTACCAACTAATGTAACTCTTTTTCCAATTTTAGAACAAAGAAATTTACCATTGACTCTATGACGAGGTCCTAAATATATGTACGACATAATTTTTTAAAAATAAATTATTTAATATAAATTATGTAATTAATTATTATTTAACAAAAAAAAATATAATAATGTATATTATTGGATGATGTGTGGTGCCGGCTTTTGTTTCAAACAGAGAGAGTCGTTTATTTTTTTCTCTCTCTCAATGTATTTTTTTTTACTGAGTTTTATTTACTGCGCAATGTATAGGTATACAAAGAAATACAAAGTACATATAAAAATAAAACAATTATTATTATTATATATTTCTCTCTCTTAAAAATTTTTACAGCAATTTACAGTTTACTGTTCAATCGACAACGAACAAATCTCCAAGCTTCTTCAAGTTCTTCAAGCAAATAATTATAAACTTTTGAATTAAATCATCAAAAGTATAATTAAATTAAAATAAAAGGTAAATTATTAAAATATATTTAAAAATTAATAATTAATATAATTTGTCAATGAGCTGAATTGAAAATAAAATTTATAAAATAAGCATAGCTCAATTCGGCTTGTCACTGTCTGTCATTGTAAGAAATTTCTAGAAGGCATACTTAAGTATATGTTAATATAAAATTTGTATGCTTACTTGTAATTTAAATATATATTATCATCATCATCATCATCATCATCATTATTAATATTTAATTGATAAAATTTTTTTTATAAAATAATAAAATATAACTATACCTATTTTTTTGTAAATAATAATATTAATATTAATTAAATTTAATAGAAAATGGCTGTTGATATATCACCTGCAAAAGATGGTGGAGTTATGAAAGAAATATTAAAAGAAGGTGAAGGTGATGAAAGACCAAAACCAGGATGTAAAGTACATGTACATTATACTGGTACATTATTAGATGGAACAAAATTTGATTCAAGCAGAGATCGTAATCAACCATTTTGTTTTAATTTGGGAAAAGGTGAAGTTATTAAAGCATGGGATATTGGTGTTGCATCAATGAAAAAAGGTGAAATAGCAATATTAACATGTGCATCAGAATATGCATATGGTAAAAGAGGTTCACCACCAAAAATACCAGAAGATGCAACACTTAAATTTGAAGTTGAAGTTATTGGATGGAATTTTGAAGATATAAGCCCACATAAAGATGGTGGTATTATGAAATATGAATTAGTTAGTAGTTCAGGTGATGATAATTTAACAAGTCCATCAGATACGTCACTTGTTGATATACATTTAATTGGTAAATATAATGATAAAATATTTGAAGAACGAGATGTACAATTTAATTTGGGTGAAGGTGAAGCACATGGTATTATTGAAAGTGTTGAAAAATCATTAAAAAAATTTCATCAAGGTGAAAAATCATTATTAAAAATTAAAAGTAAATATGCATTTGGTAAAAATGGTAATGCTGAATTTAATATACCACCTGATGCTGATATTGAATATATTGTTGAATTAAAAAAATTTGAAAAAGGTATTGCTGTATGGGCACTTGAACCAATTGAAAAAATTCAACAAGCTAAAATATTTAAAGATAAATCAACAAATTATTTTAAAGATGGTAAACTTCGTCTTGCTATTAAAATGTGTAAAAAAATTATTGAATTTATTGAATCTGGTGATTATGATGATGATATTAAAGTTGAACGTGATAATACATTATTATCTGGTTATTTAAATCTTGCATTATATTATTTAAAAGCAAATAAATATCTTGAAGCTAAACAAAATTGTGATAAAGCATTAGATATTAATTCAAATAATGAAAAAGCATTATTTAGACGTGGTCTTGCTAAATTAGAGTTAGCATCACCAGAAGAAGCTATTAAAGATTTTAATAAAGTTATTGAAATTGAACCTAAAAATACTGCTGCTATTAAACAAATTGCTATTTGTAATAATCTTATTAAACAAAATTTGGCTAAAGAAAAAAAACTTTATGCAAATATGTTTGAAAAATTTGCTCAACGTGATAAACAGGTTTGTTAATATAATTATTTATTAATAATTTTTTTTTTTTTTATTTTTCATGAGTATTTTATTATGGTAAACTGTTATTTAGTAATGTCATAGAGAGAAGAAGAAATATTACGTCAACAACCTGATGTCATGAAGGGTACACTTGGTGAATGGGGACAAGAAGAAAGACCTGGTGGACGTGATGCCACTGCATTTGAAAAAGAAAATCCAAATATTCTCATGCTAAATGCCAATGGAACTGGTGAATTTAAAAACATGTAATTAAATTATTGCAGTTTATAAATTTAAATAATAATAGAACAATTTTTTTTTTTTTTTTACTTTGAAATACAATAAATCAATCATTTAATTAAATAATTATTATGTTAATCTTCATTCAATAATTACTGTGGCAAATTATAATAAAAATACATTCTTCATTGAAACCCCATAATTAATGTTTATAATTTTTTTTTAATTAATATTAAACACCTAAAAATATATTTTCTAATCCTTATATTCTTGATGAAGAAACTGAATTTTCCTCAATTTTCCTGTACTTGTCGTTCTCTCTCTCTTTTGAGTGTTATCTCTTTTCATTTTTTTTCGAGGGAAAAAAAAAATTACAACAGTTGGCGCCAGTATAGGCATCATAATATTTGAGGTTATGTTATTGTTGTTTGTTGACACTTTAATAAAATATACATAAACAAAAAATATATTATTAATATAGGATAAATAAATAAATGCAATAATAATGTATGAAGAAGATAGTAATTTTAATAATGAAAATTATAATATATCAACGAGATACAAAACAGTTAGAAAACGACTTGATAGTTTAGGCTATAAATATCCTCTTTCTGTTGATACATTACCACTTGTAGAACAACTTTTAATTGATTTTATACAAACAACTGAAAGTCTTAAACACTTTAAATTAATTGCAGAAAATAAAATTGACGTAAGTATATATATGATATTTATTTATTTTATAATAATATACATACCTACTTATATCAATTAATTTTAATTAATTATATTTCTTTTAATTTATCAAGTCAAGCAATCAACAAGATTATTTAATTGATCCATACAAGTGTGATAATACAAGACTTATAAAAGAATGTAATCAACTTCATTCAGATATAATTGAATCAAAACAAATACATTTAAAACAAACAAAAGAATTAAAAAAAAAAATAAATAAACTTGAATGTGAATGTAATGATCTACAATTGGCATCATCAAGAAATTTAAAAAGAATTAAAGATTTAGAATTAGAATCATCAAATAAATCAAAAAGAATACAAGAATTATTAGGTAAATGTTGTAAACCAACAATAAGTAATGTTGGTATATCTGTAAAAAGAAAAAATTGTTATCCATTAAGAAAGCCAATTTTTAATGGTGAATCATTACCCAGTGAATTATTAAAAGGTTCATCATCATTACCAAGTATTAGTAATATAAATTCAGAAACAATTAATATTGTTAGTATGGCTGATAGAAAAATTAATTCATTAAATCATGAAGTAACAAAATTAAGAGGAGAAATATCATTACAAGAAGAAAATAATTATACATTACAAACACAATTATCTCTTAAAGAAAAAGAAATATTACGTCTTCGTAAATTATTAGAAAATGGACGTTCATATAATGATACATCAAAAGAATGTTCATGTCGTAAAACAGAATCAACATATAAAAAAACATCTAATAATTGTTCATGTGCAAATGATTATAATGATATTAAAATACTTCAACAAGCAAAATTAAATCTTGAACAACAATTACGTGATGCACTTGATAAACAACATGATGCAATGTCAAAAGCTATGAAATTAGCTGATAAAAATGAAGAATTAGAAAAAGAATTACGTGATATTGATCATATTGCATTGGCTGTTGAGGCTGATTGTAATACAACTGTTAAAGAAAATAATAAACGTGTCAGTGAATTACAAGAAAAAATTGAAAAAATGTCTATTAAAATAAATGATCTCAAAGCAAATTTATTAGAAGAAAAACGTGCAAGTCAAGAATTAAGAGCTGAATTTGAAGCATGTAAAATGGAAAAAAGAAATATACAACGTATACTTGATTCAACTGTTGATGATAAAAAACAACTTACTGATCAAATTAATCAACTAACAATGATTGGTAAATAATTAATATATTATTTATTTATTTATTTTATTTTTTTATAATTTTAAATTTCACTGTTTATTTTCATACTGCACTTTTCATTTGGTTTTGGATATATTTATATACAAATAAATATATATTTTAGAACAAACATTAAATGGTGAAATTGATAAACTTTCAAGACAAAATGAATCACAAAAACATGAAATATTACAATTAGAATCAGCTGTAAGTTCATTAAAAATACAATTGGATGGTAAGAATACACAAAGAGTTTTCACCAATGATACAATTAATGATAATGGTAAAAATTAACACTAAAAATCAACAAACTTTTTTCTTCATTTCATTTCTTTTTATTTATTTATTTATTTATTAATATAATATATTAAACAATGATTAAATAATAATACTAATTATTTATTATATTTCAAGGACAAAAAAGACCTTTTTCTCCTGCCAATGATAAAAATATTGATGAAAAAATAAAAAAATTAATCAATGATAAAGAAGAAATAATAAAAAATCTTCAAAAAGAAAAAGATCATTTTAAAAATGAACTTGATAAATTTAAAAATCAAAAAAATAGTACTACAAATAATGCAGAATTATGGAGTCAAATTCGTGAATTAAATTATCAACTCAGTGAAAAAGAACGTCATATTACAGAATTACAAAAAGAATCACGTAATCAATCAACAAGTAGAAGTCGTAATTCATGTGATATATGTGTTAAATGTCATTCAGTTGGTACTTGTATATGTCGTTCAACTACACCTGCTGAAAATCATGGACAATCAAAGGTAAATTATAATAATAATAATAATAATAATAATAAATTAAATATAAAATAATAATAATTATTATTATTAATAATTATAATGTATTTTTGAAATAGATTGCTTTGTCTCGTCTTGAAAGAGAAAGAGATTCAGCACGTTTAGATGTTGAAAGATTAACAGAAGAACGAGATATACTGAGAGAAAGACTTAAGGTAATTTATTTTATTTTATTTTTTTTTGCAAATAAACTAAATAATTATTATATTTATTAATTAATATATTAATTATAATTATTTTAGATTGCAACTTGTACACATACAAATGAACAAAGACGTTTAAAAGATAATTTAAGTGAATTAGAATTAAGATTAGCTGAAACTGAAAGACAAAAAAATGATATATTACATTCACAAGGATCAAGAAGATCAGCAATAACTGGATTAGAAAGTGAACTTCAAGAAGCTCGAGAAGAATTGAGAAGAACTAAACAAGAATTATCAACTCAAAGAACTCAATATTTTCAATTGAGGTAATAATTAAGTTTATCATTTTATTATTAAATTATTAATTAATTATCTTGTTTAAATATAATTTCATTTACAATAGAACACTTCAAGATCAAACTGATCAAGCACTTGGTGATGTACAAAGTCAATTAAATCAAACAACATCTGAATTAACAAAATCAATTGATAAAAATCGTTGTTTAGAACAAAAACAATTACAATTTGATAATCAAATAAAAGAACTTAAACAAGAAATAAATACTTTACGTTCAAATATGACACGTTTAGATCAAGAAAAAGATGAATTATTGGTAAGATTTAATTTAATTTAAAGTTAATTTATATTTTTTTTTAATATTTATTTTTTTTTATTTAAAAAAAAGATGGAACTTGATATTAAAACTGAAAAAATTGCAACACTAGAAAGAGAAATTTCATTACAAGAAAAACAAGCAATTAATTTTGAGCAACAAATACGTGATCTACAACATAAAAATCAGTGAGTAAAAAATAAAAATAAGATAAATACATTATTTGAAAAAATTTTAAATATATTTACATAATAATGCCACAATTATTTACAAATTATTTGGGCATTGTTTAATAATAATAAATAATTATTTTCAATAGTCTCCTTTGAAAAAATAAAATAAAAATAAAAATAATAAAACACTGCTGGAGACAATTGATTTGTACTGGCAAAAAAAAAAATCACAGTTAAATGTAAATTTTGATATTATCATTTAAAAATTTAGCAAGACTAACTGTTGGTGGTTGACATTCACCAATTCCACTTAATGAATTTGTTTCAAGATCCGAATTATTACTATTAATATCAGTAATTTTTTTATAACCTGGTCTACATTGACAATGTACTTTATCATCTGTTTTTAATATATTCCAATCAATTTGTTGATTTTTATGTTGTCTTTTAGCAACAAGCCATTCACCATTACCACATGGTCCTTGTGTATATAATTTATAACATTTTTTTTGTATATAAAACATACCAGGTAATTGTTCACATGATTTATCTTCTTCATAACATTTACCAATTATTTTAAGTTCATTTGGACAACCACAAATACCATTATAACTGATACCATCAATTGATGGACGATTTGTTTGATCATATAATACAACTTGTCCATTTGGACATGGTCCTTTTGTTCCAATTCTATAGCATGTTTTTTCACGTGGAAAATATAATTTATTACGTTTACATGGTATTTTTATACAACTTGTTGAATTTATTAATAATTCACCATTTTTACATGGACCACGTGTATATAATCTATAACACAAACCATCATTATATAATACATGATTTGGTTTACATATACATTTACCATGTATTTCTTCATCTTTATCTTTTTCAATTGTTGTTGTTACTGTAAAATGATGTCCCAATGGACATGGTCCAATTTCTCCTAAACAAAAAAATATATATTTTATTATTAAATTTAAATTATTTATTTAATAATTTTTGTATATTATTTACCAAGTTGATAACACATTTTTGTATCTGAATGATAATGTGGTAAATTTTTTTGACAACCACATATTCCACCTGGTAAAAATAATTCACCAGGTTCAGTACATGGACCTTTTGTATAATGTTCATAACAGCCAATATTATCACCTGGCCAATGATACATATTTAATTCACCCTCATTTGAACATGAACAAATTGTTAAATTATCAGAATTTAATGTTAATAATTGTCCTTTTGGACATGGTCCACGTGTTAAACGTGGATAACATTTTTTATCACGTGGCCAATATACTTGACCACGTTCTGGACATTGTTCAGGAATTTTACATTCACCAAAACGTTTTGATCTAAATATATTGTATAAATTATTAATTTAATAATTAATAATATAAATAAAATAAAATAAAATAAAATATAAATAAAATTACCCATCATCAATTGGTGCAAAGTATTGTCCTTTTGAACAAGAAGCTTTTGAAAAAATTTCATAACAAAGTGAATCTTGTGATGATTGAGCTGTACCTGGTGGACATCTACATTCAGCAACAACTCCACCACCTTTTGCTGATGGTCCAAGTTCCATTGTTTCTGGGCATGGTGCTCCAATCTTTATTTAATATTTTAATATTAATACTTATAATAATACTTAAAATAAATATAAGTTTGATAAATAAATTAATTAATAAAAAGAAAAAAAAAATATTACTTGAAATATTTTGTAGCATTTTCCATCTTGAGGCCAGTATAATAATTGCCAACCTTTTGGTTGTGCAGCACATGGATTACTCAATGGATTTGCCCATGGTGGTGGAACAACTGATGTTTTAGCATCAGCCACAAATAATAGCCATAATAATGAAGCCATAAAAGTTTGCATATTTCTAAAATTATATAATTAATATTTATTTATTTATTTATATTTAGAAAACAGTGAATGAGAATTGAAAAATATAATATTTTTCTTTGAAATAAATAAAATAAATAAAATATTTTTTCAACAGATAATTTTAAAGAAAGTATGAAAAAAATATATAAGTATATTTTATTTTTATTTAAATAGTAAACACACTTTTCATTCATTATAAATATATTTTTTTCAATGACATTTATCAAAAGATCAAATGTCAAAGTAGATAGTCATTCAAAACATAATATAAAATGAGACAATTTAAATAACTTTTTTTATAATTTTATTTAAATTTATTATAATATAGAAAAATTCAGTGTCAAATTATATAAGTATTTATTTTAAATTTCAAACTCTCTTAGCTACTTAAGTATTTAATTTCATCGAAAAAAAAAAAATTTATAAAATACTAAAAGAATGGTAAAATATAATTTATCAATAATAAAAATTATCTATTATAATATTTTGCAAAATTTTAAAAAAATAATAAAGCTGACTAAAACTTTCACTATATATATTATTTTTTTCTGTGGTAATGGCATTGTCCCTGGTCTTAGTAATAAAAATAAAAAAATAAAAAAACCACAATTTTTCGATAAAAACAAATAGCCTTCTCCCGCATTATTTAAAAAATTTATATTTTATTGAAATTTTTGTTATTTAAATTTTACAATATAAATATATTAAATTAAATAATAAAAAATAAAATTAAAAAATAATTTTCTTCAACGTTACAATTAATGTGAATTTGGCCTTCGACATTTAGCTGTTGTTTCGAAGGTCGTGAGTGAAAGTGATTGCTAAATAATACCATATAAATATAAAATGCTAAATCATATAATATAAATTATAAAAAGTAAAATTAATATATATTTAAAGATGATAATTATATAATTTTGTTAATTAATTAAATAGATAAAAAATAACCACTACATTTTTATGTATTTAATTAATTTTTATATTACGTTGTGGCTTTCTCGTTATGTTATATATTTTTTTTATTTTTTCCATCAAAAAGATATGGATCGGAATAATTGTCGAGTTCCTTTGTTTATATTTGACAGATAAATACATTTTTTTTTTTTTTTTTATTAATAAAAATAACCATGAGTTTAACCTAGTTTTCCGGTAAAAAATTAAATAAATATGCGAGAATAAATTCAAATAAAATTATCTATAAATTTTTGTCTATTTTTTCGAAAAAAAAAAATCAAGAAAATTACTATTTTTTTAATTTTTTAAAAAAAATTATAAAAAATATAAATTAGTTAGTTTTAAATTAAAATGGTGAATAGATAATTAATTGAAAAAAAAAAAAACAAAAAAAATCAAAATTTTTTATTGATAAATTTACAAGTTATGGATCCATGTCGTTCAGTATGTCACTATTGCCGTTTACCTTGTCAAGATGTTGCTAGAAACAGGTAAAAATTTTATCGAACATATAAAATTCTTAAATTTGTATATTTTTTTATTTGAAATAAAATTTTTTTTTAACCGGTTTTATTTATTCAAAAAACAGCAATATAAATTTCGATGGAAATTTTTCTCTCAAAAATAAAAAATATAAAACTATAATTATATAAAAAAAAAAAAATTAAAATAAGCAATAATTGCTATAAATAGTTAAACTTACAATGCAGTAGTCATTTTAAAATCCAATGTCAAATTAAATAATTTATATTTTATCACATAACACAAAATAATTAATAAATACAAATTGTATCAATATAAAATTGATAATTATTATTAATTAAATAATTTATAAATAAATTTTGTGATGATGTTACTTGGTTGCAGTTTGAGAACAGACTGAATTTTATAAAACTTCTCTTCAGTTCTCTTTACTGGTTTGATACTGCTTGATACAACGCAGTTGTTACCTAACACTTCTTCTCACACTCCACAAAATCTGAAGGACTTTATTCTTTTATATTTTTTTATTCAAATTTTTATTTGTATATTAATCTCTTGGTATTTCCATCAGTGTAAATTCCATAATGATTAAGTGTTACAATTATTTTTTATTCAATCAACTTTTATTTTTCTTTGAGTCGTTTTTATATTATAATTTTTTTTTTTTTTTTCGATTCTTTGTATCATTATTGTTGTCAAGCTTACATTTGCATTATCATTATTTTCTACAAGTTTTCTATATAGAAAAAATAAATTAACAAATCTCATATCGATCAAACAAATGTGTTTAAAATCTCTAGAAAATAAAATGAATATATAAATAAATAACTACATTTACTTGTATAAAAATTGATAAAACTTTTATGTAAATGAAATGTATTTTTTTTGATATTAACAAAAGAAATAAAATAATAAAAATAATTGAAATTCAAAAATGATACTTGAATGATTTAAAAAATTCATAAAGTTATCAAAATAATAATTTATATTCAAAATGACATTTGAATAATATTAAAAAATATATTTAAAAAAAAAACCAGTTTTATTTAAAAATTGAAAAATTCATTATATTATTTTCAAAGGATTTTCTATTGTTCAAATGGATGTCATAGCCCTTAACGGTATGATGCAGAGAAGTTTGTTGAGGTCCTCTACCTCATTTATGGCACGAGATAATATTTATTGAGAGAGGAACCAAACAAAATCTATTGAGAGATCAACTGGGTGATGATTCATTCAAGGCAACACCCTATTTATATCTAAATTTTTAAATAATATCAATAAAAAACGATTTTTTTTTTTTTTCAATTTCAAATAAAATTTAAAATTAATTAATTAATTAATAATTACGTAAAAAATTATAATACAATCAGGAAGAATTTTAAATTAAACATGCAATGTATACATATAACACTTGTATATAATTTTTATAATATTTTCTAATTTTTTTTATTTTTTTTTTATAGTTAATCATGATGAATGACATTTGTTGATTTCACGTTGCGTGCATAAAACTGTTATTGTTTTCACTTTTCTTTGGCTACATCTTGTACGAGTGAATGGCAAAACATATATTTATATTTAAAATAAAATATATAACTATATTTTATAACACTTGGTCTATCCTGTTGACTCAACATCAACATTGCTAGAAGCCATAAAAAAATATACATCATAATAATAATTGTAGATTTATAGTGATGCATTGGAAGATGTGGTGAAAGTATTTTTTGTGCCTCAGGGTTTTTTTTTTTTTTTACCCATTTTTAAATTTATTTATATTTTTTCTTTATTTTAATCTTACTCTCTTTCATCTCTTTTTCTGGATCCTGTTACAGTAATTTACTATTACGTAACAATCGACGTAACTGTTTTAAAATTGACCGAATAATCATGCAATCGATTAACTTTTTTTTTTTTTTATATATATATATATTTTTTAAATAATAATTTAATTTGAAAAATAATTCTATTTAAATGAGATAAAAATTAACAATTAACAATTGTTTTAAATAATTTTTTTTTTGTTTCTTTGTAAATAACTAATAGTTTTTTTATTTTTATTTTTATTTCGATTTTTTGGTAGCTTAGGAAAATAATATTTAGTTGGCTGGAGTATGACTGGATACTTCCTCTTCCGCAATGAATTTAAACTTTCCACTAATTTTTTTTTTATCTAAATAAAATCATCGACAATTGTGTCATTGACCCTTTTTTTTATATATTTATTTCGGTCATCGATGAGTTAATATAATAATTTATTGATATAAACACGTTTTGAATTGGTTTTATATGAATTAAGCAATCATCAACGTAATTTTATATATATAAGTATATATATGTATATTTATAAATCTAAGTCACGTAAAATCCCATTGAGAAATTATATTATTATTAAGTTCTTGGTAATGCGGATAGAAATTTAATTTTTAATGATGTTATTTTGCCCTTGTCCTCTTTATTATTATAATTATTTTGTATTTAATACTTTAAATTGTATTTATTTATTTATTTATTTATTTTTCAGATCATGTATAAGTGCAAGTGCTGATCAAGAACGACAACTTCGTTCAATGCAATTAGAAGTTGAAAATAATCAAAGACAATTAGCAGCAGCTTCAGCAGATCGTGATAATGCAGCACAAGAAAATCGTAGATTACAAGATGATATGGCTGCAGTTACATGTGAAATTAAAACATTACAAAGAGAACTTGAAGCATCAAGAATTGAATCACATGATTTAAAAAGACAATTACAAACTTATGTTAGTGAAGTTAGACGTGCTGAAGATTTATTAAATCGTAAAGTTAGTAAATTAAATTATTATTTATTTAAAATATAATGATGATGATGATGATGATATTATTTATTAATTTTTAGGAAAATGAAAGAACAGAAATGCTTAATCATTTTCGTAGTTTGAGTCTTGAAGCAACTGTACTTGAAAATAATAATCATAGTCTCGAATCCGAAGCATGTGAAGCAAGAACAGCATTACAAACAACAAAAGAACGTTTACAAGATATTGAAAGACAATCAGCAGATAAAGACTGTTTAATACGTGGTTATGAATCACAAATACATGAATTAACACAAACAGTTGCTAGTTTAGAGTTACAAGTACGTCAACAATGTGAACAAAAAATAAGAACAGAAGCTGATTTAAATGCTGTACGTAATCTTAGTGTACAACTTGATCAACAAAAAGAAAATTTAATAAAAGAAATTAATGAAAAAGATATATTATGTGCACGTTATGAAACTGAAATATCACATTTAAAAACAGAACAAAATATGATACAAGATCAAATAACAAGAGATAATGCTGCTGTTAATAGATTAGAAAAAATGTTGGAACAATCAAGACATGAATGTATGGAATCACAAACAATTAATCAAGAATTACAAAATGAATTATCAAGATTAAAAGAAAGATTATGTGAATTACAAAATAAATTATCATCTGAATCAGCTGAATTAAGAAGATATCAAAATCAATCAGCTGAATATAGTAAACAAATAAGTGAACTTAGAAGACAAGTTACAAATGAACGTTTTGATAGAGCACGTAAAGAAGAAGAACATAGAAGGTAAATTATTTATAATAATTATAACATTAATATACCTAATTAATTATTTAATTTATATATATTAAATTAATGTACAAGAAATTATACTGGTATAACTGGTGAAACTGGTAATTGTCCTGATGATTGTGGTTCTCCTCCACCAATACCATCCCTTTCCACAAATCCTACTGTTCGTTTTGAATCATCAAGCACAAATCCAACAACATCACACAGGTAAATAATAAATATCCTATATATTTTCTTTATTTTTTTTTTTTTTTTTTCAGATCATTCAACTCAACACCTGATAGTTACAATGTTGATCTCAATGTTATCATATAAATACAAAAACATATTATTAAATTATAATTAATTTAATTTAATTTATAATAATTAAATTTAAAATATTAGATACAATCAAACAATTGGAATGGATAAATTAAGATCAATGCCAGGACAACATCATAGTACATTAGATCCAAAAAATACAAATAGATTTTCAACAACTAGTGATACGTACAAAGGTTCGCAGTCTTGCAAGTGTTCGAGTTACAACAGTAAAATGTATAATAAATTAATAAATTGATAAATTAATTAAACTGAATCTCTCTATGTCTAAAAAAAAAAAAAAATAATTAGATACACAAATGATGAGACAACAGCTAGAGAATATTCCCGAGATGATAACCCATCAAGATGTACATAATATGAGCCTCAAAAGTATGTCAATCAACAGTTGTAATCCACTTTGTGTCAAGGCAATTCTACAAGAGGATGATAAATATAAAGATATTAAACTTAAAATTGATACTTGTATTGATGATAAAAACCAAAAATCATTTGGTAATTTAAAAATATGTAATCGTAATATTTGTCATGCATTTATTGAAAATTCAACAATAATTAATACATTAAATGATCAAAATGATAAACACATTTATGATGATGTTGTTGTTGATGTTGTTGATAATAATAATATTAATGTTAAAAAAAAAATAAATGAAAATACAAAAGATAATAATAATAAAAAAAAACAAAAAAATATTAATTATGAAAAAAAATTAGGTGATTATAAAAAATGTGGTTGTAGTAAAAATGAAAAATTAAATAAATGTCCAGATGATGATAATAATAATAATAATAAAGATATAAATTATAGTAATAAAAAAAATAATGATAATTATAAATTATCACGTATATATAATACAAGTACAAATGATGGTGATGATACAATTGGCAATGAAATAACAACATCAACATATTCAGATAATGAATCAATTGATCCACTTAATATGACACATCCAAATTTTGTTAATATACTTGTTAATATTAGAGATGATGCACAATCATTAGATAAAAGTTTATCAACAATGAATCAAATAATGTTACATGATTTACTAGGTCAAGATATTGAATCAGATAATGAAGAAAGATTTGATAAAGTAACATATGAAAGAACAGAAGAAATTTCAAGTATAACAGATATTAATAATTCATCATTAAATAATAAAAATAAATTATCATCATCAACATCAATTAAAACAACAAATGATGATAATAAAATAATTTATGAAAAAATTAAACCAAAAAAAACATTAAATTGTTTTCAAAGTAAATTACAAAAACCAAGAGTTATATTAACTAAAGAAAAAGTATATACTGTTAATGATAATACAAATAATACTGATGATATTATTCATGAAAAATCAGTTATTAATATTGATGATTCAAAACGTGGAAAATTAAAAATAACATCAACTCCTAAAAATAAATTACAAGATAATAATAATAAACAACGTATTTTAAAAAAAAAATCTTCATTAACAAATGATACATCAATGAGCCATGATGAACCAAATAAAAAAAAGCAAAAAATTGGAAATTTATTAAATAAAAATGATAAAAAAAAATTATCATCAAATGATTGTAATAAATATATTGATCAACAAACATTTTATGATATTCCAGAAGACAATGAAATAACTGGTTTTTCAACAACACAAAGAACACTTGGTTCATATCGTTGTAGAGATTTATCTGAATCTAGTAGTACATCAAAAAAACAAACATCATTGATTCATAAAAATTGTCAATCACCTTGTTCAAAGAATAAAAAAAAATAATAATTAAGTAAATTTTTTTAATACATTTTATAATAAGAGATTAACTGTTTTTTTTTTTTTTTTTTTATACTTTTGATACTGATAATTAAATAAACCACAAAGCCAACTTTATTTAATGTTTTTGTCATGAATAAAATCTTTTTTTTTTTCTTTCTTTTTAAGCAACTTATATTACAACATTTTAAGAATATATATCCAAAATTTATCATTGCAAATTTACCCAATTCAATGTTAGATTTAATATTAATTTTTTTTAAAATTTATTTCATCAATTTTTAGCTTTAATTAACTGTTAATTTATAATTTATAATTTAAAAAAAAAAAAAAATAATATATTTATAAAAAAATTAAAACTTAAATATATTTATATTTATATATCAATTATATATCGAAGTTTGAATATTTTTAATTTTTATCACAATGACATATTTAACTAAACATGCACAAAAATTTCTACGGGATTATTTTTGTTTTTTGTTTGTTTGCTTTTTTTTTTACTATAAAATATGAAAATTAATTTGTTAATTTTACTATTTTTAATTATTTTTTTTCATCATTTTATTCATACTTTTTAATATAACAGGAATGCTCCTGTTTATTTCATTTTTTTTTTGTGTTATATATTTATTTATTTTCTCACATATTCTCATTTCTCATTCTTGAAATCTTTGTTTATCGACTTATAATTAAAATAATTACAAAAACATTATTTCACATTTGCAACTAAAGTTTTGTCATTAAAGTCTATTATAATACAGACACTTTAACAGTATATTTTAATTTTTTTTTTTTAGCTTTTAAATGTTTTTACTTTTTTTTTTTTTATTTAAGTTTTATTTATATTTTATTATAATATTAAATTCAGAGATATAGAAATTAAAACAATATCAACGATCTCTTTTTAAACAAAAAGAAAAAAATATATATATTTAGAAAAGAAAAATGTCATTTTTTTTTTTTCCTTATATTTTTAAGTGTACATGTATAATATATTTTTTTATTTACAAAATATGTATAGAACATTTATCAGTAGCTATACTTTTTTTTTATTTTTTATAATTTTTATTAACAAAACTTGCATCTTTTTATTTAAAAATCTTAATTGTTAATCTTTTTTTTTTTTTTAATTGTAAATGCATTTCAAGTTGAACAAAATGAATTTTTTTTTATTTTTTTTACTATCAAAGTTGTACCATTTTATGGACAACATAGACACATACTCATTACTCATTATCGAGTTATGAAATTGAAATATTTTGACAATAATAATTACATTTAAAAATACACTCAAATATTAATCAAAAAATTCTTTTGGCTCATTATTAATCATAATTACAAAAACAAAAATAATAATTTGTTTTTTATCATAAATTTTCTTGATTATTTCTATTTTTTTTTTTTTTTTCATTTTATATAAAAAAAAATTATACAATAGTTTTTTCTTTTTTTATATATAATATTCCAATTTTATTTATAATACATTATCAAATTAAAAAAAAAAAATATATATATATATATTTATATAATATAAAAAATGATATGAATTTTAACAATTAAAATTCGTAATTTTTTTATTTTATTTTTTTTTTTTATTGACAAATATATTTATTATAAAAAAAAAAAAATAATAATAATCTGAGTATAAATTAGAACAAAAATTACATAAATAATTGTAATCATGACTAATGACTTTTTCTTTTTTTTAAAAAAAAAAAAAATGATTATAATCAAAAATCATTAATTTTATTTTTACACATTTACTAAAATCATTTTCAACATTTTCATAATTTTTTATTTTTTTTTAAATCAATTTTTATCTTTCATTTGTTATTTATATTTTTTGATTTTTTTTTTTTTCGTTTTTTATTTCAAAAAAATAAATATTAATATTAAATTTCAAATATTTCAACTCTCTCGTTTATCATTTTATCACTGTCAATGCATACTTAATTTTGTTTGCACATTTTTTTTTTTTTTTTTTGTTAATTTTTTATATTTTTTTAAATAATTACTATCAACTATAACATACATACTTTTTTTTTTTTTTATAACTATATACGATTGTTCATTGTTGCAATTTATTTTTGTTTTAGTTATTTAATTTTGGACACTATGGACACTAATAATAATAATTTTTATTTTTATTAAAAACTAAATTGGCAAATACCTTTTTAATGCCCAGTAAGTTAATAGGCCTCATTATTTTTCAAATATTATATCAAGATATAATAATTATTTAGTCAATTGTCATCTTGATATTTGTTGATCATTGTTGCTTTTTTTTGTTTTGTTTTTTTTTTGTATTTTCATTGGGACAATTATTACACTTGGCAGATTATGTATTTATTTTATAATTTGTTAATAAATTGAATTTATTATTAATTATTATAAATATTGATCGTAGCTCAGTTAAAAAATTAATTAAAATTTTATTCAAAAGGTCATCTGGAGTTGCAATTATTTGTCTGTTCATTCATATCATAAAGAACTTGTGCAATTGTTCTTGAAGATTCAACATTACTCAATGCAACACCAGCTAAATGAGGCTCATATGCTTTAAGATGTCTGAAAAATTTAATTATTTTAATTTATTAATATATTTATTAATATTTATTCAAGTTATAATTATTATTTTATAACATACCTTCTTCCATGGGCAGAATATATGACTAGATTTCTAAGAATCAAAGCTGCCGTTAAACGAATACTTTTTGTAACAGGACCCTCATTATCATCCTGAAAATATTATTAATATTATTAAAATATCTATAAATATAAAATTTGTAATTTTTTATCTCATTACAAAATTATAAAAAAAAACTAAAACTAAATCAATTATAAAACATCAACTAAACTGAAAAATAAATTTTTAAATTATCAAATTAAATTGACATGCAAAATAATTTTTTATACCAGAAATAATTAACAATCAAGATTTAAATTAGAAAATAAATATAAATTGGAAATAAGTATATCATGCACAGTAGGTAATTAAAATGAGAAAAATTAAAAAAAAAAAACAGGGTAATTGGCTCAAAAAAAAATACGATAAAACAATATACAAAAAAAATTACTAAACACACAAAAAAAATAAAATAAAAATAAAAAAAATGAATAATGAAAAATTTTTCTATCATTGGTTATTTATTTTTTTTTCATCGCCATGATTTTTACCTGTTCTGGTGGAGGATTTTGCCCAGGTCGGGGGGAAGAGGAACTTGCGATAGTTGCAGCCGGCTTGCTTGGCCTTTGCTGCATTATCAAAGAGACAAGAAATCCAGTGTTAAAAGTATTTTGACAGTAGAAAATAATGAATTAAAATAAAAGAAATAATATAAATTTTGTTCCTTTTTTAATTAAATTTTAATGTAGATTTGTTAGTTTTATTTGTTGATTTATATGTATAGTTGAAGAATAAAATTAATAGATATAACTTACCATTAATTCTTTTGGATTAACAAAATCTAATGCGTGTCTTTTAATAGCATGAAATGCTGCATTTGGAGCATAACCAGGATGATTTGGTGTTGCTGGTGTTGAATTTGTAATTATTTCAGTTTTTCCAGTTGTTGTTAATTGTTTTCTTCTCATAATCATATTTTCAGCACTACAATGTTTATCCCATAAATGTGTCATTAATGAAAATCTACGTCTTTTTAAACCATCACAACTTGACCATAAACAAAGTGTTTCATCATTACCATTTGGACAATGTACTTCACAAACATGCATATAAACTTGTTGTGGTGTTTTAAATTGTTTTAAACAACCTCTCCATTCACAAAGAAATGAATTTGGATCAATTTTAATTGTAAAAGTTTTATTATTATTATCTGTTGTTGTATTTATTTGGCTTGTTGATGGTTTATTATTATCTCTTTCATCTGTTGATGTTGATGTCGATGTCGATGTTGATGTTGATGCTGATATTACATTTTTAACAATTTTACCAACAGCAATTTGTTGTACTTGTTGTTGCTGCTGCTGCTGCTGTTGTTGTTGTTGTTGTACTTGTACTTGTAATTGTTGTTGCTGAACATGCACTTGTTTTTGTATTTGCACTTGTTTAACACCAATACCAATTGTTGAAGCAGCTTGATGAGGTGTTGATGGTCTTGTTGGTGGTGGTGTTGATGCTGGTGTTGGTGTTACAACTCTACCAGATACACTATTAACAACACCATGTTGTAGACCTGGTATTGTAACAGTCATTGTATTACCATTATTATGTTGTTGTGTTAATACATTGTTATTATTATTATTATTATTATTATTATTATTATTATTATTATTATTATTAACAATAATTGATGTTTGTGTCATTGCTGATGATGTTGGTACAAGTGGTGGTGGAATACTACTTAGTGCCGAGTTTTGTAATAATGGTCTTGGTACTTGTGTTACAACAACCTGTTGTCCTTGTGGTGTTACAGCAACAACTTTATGTTGTTGCTGCTGCTGCTGTTGTTGTTGTTGAAGATGTTGTTGTTGTTGTGGTGTTTGTGGTTGTAATATTATAATTGTTTTAGCACCAGTACCTTGTTGTTGTGTTGTTTGTGCAACAAGTACTGTTTGTGGTTGTCCTTGTACAAGAGCTGTTTGTGATTGTGCTAATACATAATTTTGTCCTGGTACACCACCAGATACAACATATTGATATTGTCCACTTGGTTGTTGTTGAAGTAATACTTGTGGTTGTGATTGTGGTCTTTGTTGTTTTATTTGTGAATTTGATATTATCATTTGATTATTCATTGCTTGTTGTACAACAATTTGACGTGGTGCTGTTGTTACTATTAATTGTTGTTGTTGTGGCTGCTGTTGTTGTTGTTGCTGTTGTTGTTGTGGTTGAGTTTGTACTGCTGTTTCAATTTGATTATTTTGAAATTGATTAATAATACGTGTTGGTAATTCTTCTTTTTTAATTTGTGTTGGAATTACTTGTCGTTGTTGCTGTTGCTGTTGTTGTTCTTTAATTGGTTCATCAATATCAAGTTCATCTTCAATACAATCAGCAGCTAATGCCGCATATAAATTTGCTGCTGTTGATGATACTGTTACTTTTTCGTTATCTTTATCATCATCTTGTATGTCTTCAGTTTTAATTGTTAATTTATTTGAATCAGTTGAATTTGTTTGTATATTTGGCGATGATGTACCATTTGAATATTTAATTTTTTTAATTATTTGATTATCATTATCATTTTTATTTCTTTTAATACAACGTGGTGTTGTTTTAATAACTGTATTATCAATTAATTCTTGTTTAACAATAATATTATTTGAATTACATTCATTTTTTATTTCTTGTTTAATAACTTTTTTCAAATTATTATCAGATATATCTAATTTATCAATTTTATCATTATTAATTGAATTTTTTGTTAATACACCATTTATTATTGGTTCTTTATCTAATTTTTTTTCAAGTAAATCTGTGAGTATTAATGATTGCATATGAGATTCTTTTTTAATAATATTTGTTGAATCTTTTGATAAACTATCATCTTGTCCATCAATATTTAAATTACTTGGTGCTCCATTTAATAAAATACCTTCAAAACTTGTTAATGAATTATCTTCTTCAACACCAGTACCAGAACAATCACGACTTCCACCAATACCAACACCACCACTACTTGATGCTAATGAATTATTTGTTGAGTTTGAATCTTCAGTAATTATTGGGGCTAATATTATTCGTTGATTAATTTTATTTGTAACTTGTTGGCTTATTACTGTTGATGGACGTATTATTTTTTGATTTAATGTATGATTTTCAGTCATTGTTGATACTGTTGATACTAGTGGTGGTGGAGGTAATGTTTGTGGCTGTGTTGAATTTGAATTATCGTTCACTTCAGTCTAAAAAGAAAAAAAAAAATTAAATAAATATTATTAAATTAATTCAATAGATGATAATATATTTAAATGTATTTTAATAATATTAAATACCTTTTCATTGTTATTTGTGACAACAACTTTAGCTCCATTTAGCCTTTGTATTTTTCTTGCTGGTGTATTTTTTTGCTTTGAATTAACTGGTGTTTTTGGAGTATTTGCCAAAGTTGCGGATGGTGCTGCTGGCTGAATACCACCTGATAATTGTTGTTGAAGTAATCTCTGTTGTTGTTGACGTTGTGCAACCTAAACATAAAATCAAAATTAATAAAAATGTTTTTTTTTTTATTTAAAAACTAATTGAATTATTTTTTTTTTTCTGGTTTGACTTCCTGATCATGCTTTATTTATTTATTGTTAGTAATCAAAATATTATTGATCAGTGCCGATTTTATATATTATATTATGTAAAAACAACAAAAAAATAAAATATTTATTTTTTCAATCAAAAAAAAAAAAAAACAAAAACGTCACAATGAAAACAAAAATTTTTCATTTTTATTTTTCTTAAATTATTTAAATGCTAATTTAATTATTTAATAAAGATGGAATTGGTAAATGTGGTTGGGAAGAGGATAGGAAGTTTTATGATGAGACAATTAATGAAATTATAGAAAAAAAAAAAAAAAAAAAAAAAAAACAAAACAACACACACACACTAAGAAAAAGAGAGAGTAGTATTGAACACAAAACCATAAAAAAAAAATATATAAATTACAAATTAACTATATGAAAAGTAAAAACAAAAACAAACAAAATGAAAATAGAAAATCAATAAATACAAAGCTTCAAAGAGATGATAGAAAAAAAAATACACAATCCAAAGAAATAAAAAAGAAGTTTTTTTTTTAAATTAAAAAACTAGCAAATATATTTTTAATACTTATAAATTTATAGATAAGATTTTTTTTTTTAATTTAATTCAATGAACTATGATATATCTGTCTTCACTGCCCCATGTCACCATGTCCAAAAATAACAAAAAAAATAAAATCTTTGATAAAAACAAATTACGAAATTAATAATACACAAATAAATTGATCCAATAAATTTATCACTATTTTAAAAATCTCATTATCTTGAAGACAAAACAATTATCCTTTATGATACAAAAAAAAATTGATTAAATAAAAAATAATTTAACGAATGAATTTAGAATGAAATAGAAATAATTATTCATTTATTTTTTTTTTTTTCTACTAATTAAAATATTGTTTCTTTCTGTTATTTCACAACAACGATACCTGGTTGCTGGTTATTTGTTGATTGGCACTGATGCTAGATGCGATGCTAGTAGTAGTAGTAGTAGTATTTGTTACGTAGGCATTCAGGGTAGAAACACAAGTGGCAACAGCGGCACTTGGCATGCAGTCACCGCTGATTGTTACCTTGGTTGCCAATAGGCTTTTTATAATTGAACTTGATGTTGTCCCAGTACGATTATCCTCCTGCTTTACTACCTGAGTCTGTCCTACTTGTTGTTGTTGTTGTTGTTGTTGCTGCTGTTGTTGTTGTTGATGTAGTTGAGCTTGTGTAGCTGATGCTAGAAGAGCCTGACTCAAGTGCGGATGCGCCACTGACACCTGATCCATACATTAACCACAAAACGAATACTCAAACGAAATTCTAACGATACAAATTCACTAATATACGACTAAAGCCTTTACCCAAAAATATTAACTAATAAATAGATATATAAATACATATTTCATTGTTTAAAATAAAATATATAAATATATACAAAAAAAGAAAGTAATAAAGAAGAGAAAATAAACGAATAATAATTATGTGTGTAATAGATGAAATAAATAAATAAATAAAATACAAATAATAATAAATCACCCACAACCTTTAGGATTAAATGAGGAATTACAGTCTTTTTTTTTAAAGAAAATAATTAAATGAAATGTTGATGATTAAGAAAAGTGAGACCGAGCCAACGTTGATGCGCCCTAAGCATTTTTTGTTTTTTTTTTTTTTTTTTTTTTCTTTAAATGAAAAAATTAATTTATCTTACTTTTTTTGTTGCATGCATAATAATAATAAATAATCAAAATATTATAAAAATTAATTTTCATCATATTTTCATGATAATAGTAGTGGTGGTGGTGATGATGATGATAATGATGATAAAATTAATTAAAAATGTTAAAGAATTTTTGTGTTAAAAAATAATAATGAAAATAATGTATTAAAAAAAAAATAAAAAAAAAAAAAAAAAAATAACAAATAACAAAGGGCATTTGAAATATTCAAGAGCGACGTACAACAGTGATCGAAGGACTCGGACCCACCTGACTTTTAGAGTCAACCTTGGTGACTGGATTCTGGGGTTGTATTGAAATATTTGTGGTTGGTTTTGGTGGAGCTGATAAGTGGGCTTTTAATATTGGTGAGGCAGGTGTTGTTGTTATTATAATTTTTGATGAATTATCATAGGATGTGCTATCAGGTAATGGATTTGTGGGTGTGATTTTACGTTGTGGTACGGGATGCACCTTTAATGGCGTTGTTGTTGTTGTTGTTGCTGCTGCTGCTGCTGTTGATGATGTCGATGTTGTTGATGTATTGTTGACACTTGAAAATGTTCCAATCGTTATATTTTGATTTGGATATGTTATTATTCCTGGATTAGTACGTACACGTATTCCTTCATAATATTGAGCACCAGATGTTTCACCTTTTATTGGATTTGGTCCAATTGTACCACCAAAAACAGATCTAAAAAAAAAAAATAATAATAATTATTATTATTAAATATAATAATATAATAATTTAGAATATATTTTTAAAAAAAAATCTCACCTAACACAACGTGGAAAATGAAGTGGTGCAATAACTCCTCTTCGTCCAATTTTAGTACAACATCCAAGATATTTTTTATATAATTCTTCTTGTTCAATTTTAACACCTGGTACAAGTTCAAATGTTGCTCTTAACCAACCAAGTGCAAATTGTTCATTTTCTTGTATTATTTGTTGATGTGCATGTTGTTGTTGTAATGAATTTGCAATTTCATTAGCTTTAGCAGCAGCTTTTAACATTGATGGTGTTGCTGGTGTTGTTGGTCTAGATGGTGCTGGACTAGTAACAGGTGTTGCTGCTATTGATACAGCTGATATAGATGGTATTGATGCAGTTGATGATACAGAAATAATTGGTGTTGTTGATGATGTATTTAATGAAATAATTGATTTTTGTTGATTTGTTATTGTTGATGTCGTTATTGATGATGATGATGATGATGATGATAAAGACGATGACGATGTTAACAATGTATTATTATTATTAATATTACTAGTATTATTATTATTATTATTGTTACTATTGTTACTATTATTATTACTAGTATTATTAATATTGTTGGTATTGGTAGTAGTATTGTTGGTAATATTATTATTTGGAACAGTTGATACTGTTTCAACAACTCTCATAAGTATACAAGCTTTTGGACCATAACTTTGTGCTTCAACTGTAACAAGAGCAACTAATGTATCAATTGCTCCGCGAACCCGCGCGATACTTGTACATGGTCTTTCACCAAGTGATGTTAATGCATATAAACATTCAAGTGTATATACAAGTAATGCAATATCACTTAATGTTAAAAATCTACATATTATATCATAAATATTATCTGTTAATCCAAATGTAACAAATTCTTCATTACAATCTTGTTGGCTTAATTTATTAAGAATTTCAAGACATGATATTACAACAAATCTATCTGTTGAATTAATACCATCAGTAATACATGATAATATAACATCTGTTATTCTTTGACCAGCATCTTTTAAAATTATTTCATTAGCAATATTACCAAGTATATCAAAACCAAGTTGATGTAAATTACTCCATCTTGCTCTAACACAAAGTAATACAAATCTTAAAAAACAACGATTTTTACCAAGTACAACAGCATTTTCATTAGTAAAACTTAAATTTCTTAATATTGATGCTATTTGTAATACTCTTTGTCCATATGGATCTTGTGTACCAAGTGTTCTACCCATACAAAATAAATCCATATCATCATCTTCAACTTTTATTGAATTTTGATTATTATCATCTAAATTTTTTTTATTTATTATTCTTGAATTATCATTATCTTGTTTATTTTCAATGACAGAAGCAGCAGTAGAATTATTATTATTATTATTATTATTAGTAGTAGTAGTAGTAGTAGTAGAAGTAGCAACAACAACTGGTGTATTATTATTATCAACTTCCATTTGTATATTTTCACTATTTCGTTGTTGACTATTATTATTATTATTATTATTATTACTATTATTACTACTAGAACTATTATTACTATGATTAATTTTAAATTTTTTATAACTATTTTTTTTTAATTTATCTTTTTCTTTTTCTAATATTTTTCTTCTTGAAAATGTATTTAAATTTTCTGTTGGTTTTTTCATAAATATTCGTTCATTTGTTAAATCCAATATATCATGTGAATCAATAACATCTGACCAAAATGAATTAATTGAATAATTTCTAACTTTTGTATATACTTCAATAAATAGTTGACGTGTACCAGGTGAATCAAATACACCAGCATGTGCAAGTAATGTATTAACTAGTCTTGGATATTTATCAAATCTTAATGTATGTTTACCTTCATTTGATAATAATGTACATACATTTATTGCAAAATCTTGTTCATTTGGAAGTGGTGATAATAATGATAATGCTAATTTATCATAATTTGATGGTTTATATAAATTTGTTGATAAACCATTATAATCACGTAATGCTTCAGCAACATTATGTTGATGATGATTATATGTTAATGGTACTGAATGTAATGATCTTGCTGACCATTTACGATGACGTGAATCTTCATCATCATCATCAGCTTGTTGTCCATCTTCACCAAGAAAATGTACTTTTTCATATCTATCCAAATACCTAAAATTATAATTAAAAAATTGTAATATTAATTCATTCATTATATAGTAAATCATTATCAATAAATTCATTGAAAAGTTATTCATGCTAAACAAGTGTTTGATATTACTCAATAATGCATAGACATATTTCAATGTTTAGTAAACAATTTTTTGAACTTCACACGACTTCATCATCAGTACCACGTGACTGGCGTTTGTCGCGATGCTGTTTTGATAGCATGAATGAATACAGGGTCGTAGTAGTAACGTACGTGGACGTGCTGTGAAGGTGTAGAGAGTACGATAAAGAGAAGTAGGCGGAGGAGGAGGAGGAGAAATAAAGACAAATATATATATATATTTAAAAAAAAAAGGGAGATGTATAGTGAACAGGGGGGAAAAAGCCTAAAAAAGGTGGCAAGAGAGAGAAAAAGAGAGAGTGGGTAGGAAGGAAGGAAGTAACCCACCACCATACCAACAACTGCGACGATTTCTGCACTTGCTTTTCTGTCCATTTGGGATCATTCACCCCATGCAATCTCTGTAACACTAACATCTCTTTACTCCCCTTAACCCCCTTTTCATTTTTCTCTGCACTCTCTCTCTCTCTCTTATGACATCGCAATCTCAATAATTTTCAAGGTCACGCAGTCAAGACAATGGACCAATAATGATCAAGTATATATTTATGATATCATCATCATAATCATTATTTACAATCAAAATTATCAATGAAATATTTAAGAAATTCAAGTATTCAATATGTAATAAACTTACCTCAAATATATTTGTTTGAGACCAACACCACTATTGACACAACCAACTGGAAGATGAAATTGTTCACAAAGTAGTGACCATTCATTTCTTGTATTTACCTAAAAAAAAAAAAGATTAAATTTTAATTAAAAAACAATATCAATCAAACAACTGACTTATACTAACCCCTACAGAAAAAAAAAAAAAAAACCTGATCATTGTTTTAAAATAATAATTATATAATAAATTTTTTTTGATAAGTAAAAAAACAAAAAAAAAAAATTATGACATTAGACATTGAAAAGCACGTGGTAGATTGAATAAGGTCCATGCTGCTTCTACTGACAGTTTTGAGTCAGCTGATCGTTTGTAATGAGGGGGGTATGCTTACGGAAAAAAAAGAGAGATGAATTGAGTGAAAATAAAGACACAACACAATAATGACGATGACGATGACGACAACAATGATAATAATGACGATGACGTTGTTGTTGTTGTTGTTGTTTTTGATGATGATGATGATGATGATGATAGTAAACATTGCCTGGCATTATCATCATCAAGCATGTCTTGATTTGTAATATGATTTTTGACATGACAGAAGGGTAGTAGAGAAGGGGAAAATATTTACGCATTAAAGGGGGTGTGTAAAGAAAAATTGAAATGAAATATTTTCTGAGGAAGTGAAGAGAAGAAGATTAAGGGGGGCGTTTAACCGGTGAAGGCCAAGTCAGAGGCTATGCTAAGATAGAGACCGAAAGTAAGTTGATAGGTGCAACCTAAGCAAACGGGAAAAGATGAAGGGTAAGGGGATAACAACGCGAGCGACACGCGGTCTACTGTCGTTGTTGGAAGATCAGCTGATTACTGTTTAGTGCAGTTCAGTGGTGGTATTATTACACTTCTTCTTCTATTTATCTGCCATTCACCAAACATCTCTCTATTATTCATCATCATCATCATCATCACATTGATCTATATTCAAATATGGAATTAGCCATTTTAGTGGGGCTGGCTCTCTCATTATTTATTGCAGTTGTTTATACAATTTGCGGTTATATAATTTTTTTAAGTAAATTTATTTATATGTATTTTATTATTTTACATTGAGGCCAGTTGAGATCATAATTATTATTAAAAAAAAAAAATTAAATTTTATGATCCATCAAACTATTCATATATATTTTATAAATATATTATGTATTTGAAGGTTTTTTAAATCATATAATAAATTTAATACTTAATTTGGTAAATTTTATTTTATGACTCAGTAAGTTTATTGGTAAGCTCCAAAAGACTTGGCAACATTGCGTAATAATTTTATTATATTTTTATGATTGTTAATAAAATTTAGCTAAAAATATTGATATACTTGAGATTAATATTTCTAAAAGATTTCATGATATACATTTCTTATATAATTTAAAATGAATCGAAAAAAAAAAATTAAATAAATTTAAATAAAATAATTAATGGTGAGAGAAAAGTCAAAAGCAGACGAACAAGTTAAAGTAAAAAAATAATAATAATAATAATAATAAATAAATAAATAAAAAAAAGAGAAAGATACGTGATCTTATGTAGTTTACTTTGCTTTTAACTCTTGTGTATATATACAACAAAAGTATGTATAACTTTTCCAATGTTGCCAAGTCAATAATAATAATAATGACAAAGTGATATAAAAAAATAGTAAAAAATAACACAACTGCAACGTTGCTCCGGGCGTCTCTGCGGGTACCGGTATGTGAATGCGACGACTGGGCGCGGCGGTGTTGCCGTATCGACCGCACTCATAAAACGACCGCGACCGAAGTGAGCCCCAGGAGCCGATTGCAACTAGCACCAGGCTAAAGCCGTCGACCCTCTCCCCACTTTTCTATTAAAATCTTACTCAAAAGCTATTTAATTTTTGATATACTTATAGAAAAAATTCTTTCATCTATAATCAAAATATACTTGTATAATTTTTTTTGTACAATTAGCTAAATAAAAATATAATTAAGTCATAATTTCATCTACTCAATTGATAATTAACATTATTATTTACAATTAATTTTATTTTCTTTGTTGAGCTCTTTTTTTGATGATGATGATGATGATGATGATGATGATGATGATGATGATGAGTAGTTTTGTTGTTGGCAATATAACAAATTATGTATTGCTCAATGAAATTTGAACAGTATAATTATGTTTTTGCTACTAATAATCATCATCAGTACATGTTGGTTGTTTTAATAATATTATTATTATTTATATATTTTTTTATAAATAATAAAATGTAATGTGCTAAATAATAATTGGACAAATTAAAGTAAATAGATTATAGATTATATGTATAATACAAAATGAATTTTATGAATTCTATGAAATTTTACTATCTTGGAGTTTCATTATAATGTTTTGCCTTCAACGTTCAATGCTCAACTGCAAATGTTTTCTATAAACTCCCTTTCCCTCCAATTTTCTCTTGGTTCTATGTCTATGTGTGTGGGCCAAAGGCTAACCGCGGATCCCTACTCGCGAATAGGTAACTTCAATCGAGTGACCCTGACCTTGCACCACTTCCGTATTCTCTCCCTACGTTATCTATTAATATTTATTATTATAAATTTTATCAATTTTATTATAAACACTATTTTCTCATCACAATGACAAATATTTAACATACAACTATTTTATTTTTTTTTGAATAAATATGTTAATACATATTTCAATTTTTGGTACAGTAAATTGAAGTTTTTATTTTTAATTCTCTTAACGCTTTTTTTTATCTTTTGGCTAATTACATACTTTGATCAGGTTTATTTAAATGATATTTAAAATTCATACCTTGATCCATCCTCCATGATCAGTAACAAGTACATAAAGTAAATAAAGATCAATATTTTGTCCACTTATTTTTGGTGATTTTTTAAAAGGTGTTCTAAAATAAAAAATATATAATAATATTATTAATATATTGACAAAAAATAAAATAAAATAATATGTAGGTATATTAGATATATTTGATGTTAATTTACCCTCTTGTTTCATGAAAATGATGTAATTCTTTGAGAAAGCTGTCACGTTCTTTTTCATATGTTATTGGGTCCTTATCAAGGATTTTTGCCATTTTAATATTAATGCCAATATATATGGCAATTATATTTGAGCACTTATGGCTCTAATTAACCAAATAATCCAATAATACACAAACATGAATTTATATCACATATGCACACATTAACTAACACTCAACACTTGTCATGAATAAATTTTTAAAAAAATTATAGCTATATTTTATACCTATTCATCTGTCAGATGTACTTGTTACTTTTAAAAATTTTCACAAAATAGAACAAAAAAACAATACCAAAAACAAACTTGGATAATTATTATAAACAACCAATATTTATTTGTTTGTTAATTTTTTTTTTAAATAATAATAATAATAATAACAACAATTATTTGAATATTTAAAAAAATTTTGTAGATAAATTTCAAACAAAAATAATAATTTAATTTTTAATTAATTAATAAAAAAAAAAAAAAAAAATTATTAAAATTAATAAAATTGAGTAAATATATAATATTATTTAAAAAAAAAAAAAAAAAAAAAAAATGAAATATACAGATATTTAGTTGTAAATGCTGGCTAAAACAGAGACCCACGCGAGAGTAACACTCGCAACATCAACTGTAGCACCAATAACGACCGGTCTTTGACGTTAATAATAACAAATATTGACATTTATAAAATAAATAAATAAATAATATATAATATATATTATAATATAATATATTTTTCACATAAAAAAAATAATTTCACTACGGCGTTACTTGACGTCCAACACACACAGTATATCAAAATGGCGTCTATCACCGACTGGCATCCATTCTTATTTAAAAAAATTTTATTATTAATTATTATATTATTAAACACTTATTATTAATATCAATATTATAATATTAAATTTATAATATTATGATTTTTTTTTCAAAACAACAATTATTTGTTTGAGGGGAGAGGAGAATGGCCAAGCGCCCGTTGTATATATTGCCCCCGTTTGTTTCGGAGTCTATAACACGTCTCTCGCGTCCCGTGCACTTCTCTTGGCTCACTCTCACAATCAACCGTTTTATCAAGAGTGGGGAGAGAATAAAATTCCTTTTTTTTTTTTTTTTTTTTAATTTCTAAAACATCCCTATACACACACACACACACATGTATTTATAAGCGCGAAGAGAGAGAAAGAGAGAAAATTTGTATCAATTTACTTTTAAAATTCCCGCGCAGATAAATTATTTTAATATATTTTTAGGATTTTTTTATGCTTTATGCAATTTTAATAATATTATTTATTTAGTTTATTTATTATGTAATTAATAATGTTAATAAATAATTATTTTTTTTAGTCTGTGTGTGTGGGTAAATTATTCAAAATGGCTGACATTTTTTATTTTTACAAATATTACCGATAGAGGCGCAATTTCTCAGCAATCATCCTGGCGCCATCTTGAATTTATTTTTCAAATTATTTATGACATTTTTTTTTTTTATTTATTTATTATTATTTATATTTTTTACTCTCTCTTTCCCTGTATTTCTCTCTCACTCTTTGAGTATTTTTTATATTTTTTTTCCAAAGAAACAAAAATAAATTATTTATTTTTTAATAATATAATTATTGTTGATATTATTTTTTTTCATTAATTTTAATAATTTTTTTTTTTTTAATATATCTTGTATTAAAAATTTATTAATTTATATTTTTTTTTTTATATAAAAAATTTAAGGGATGTTTTGTAGAAATTCGTGAAAATATTATTTAAATAACTCAAAAAATACACTTATTTTTTTTTTTTTTTTCTCTTCTCACTGACACGATTTTTTTATTAAAAAATATACAACAAAAAAACAAGAAATATTATTCAATAATTTTCACTTTTAAAAATTAATTAAAAACAATATAACTTGGCACATTGACTGTTTATTAAAATCTTTGACACTTTAACTTTTTTTAAAATACTTTTAATTATAAGTATATGTTGTCACTCACTCAAGAAATTATTAGTTCTGCTTGTGTTTTTTTTTTTTTTTATTTATTCTTTTCTGTGTATACAACCAAAATGGTATAGGTAAACAAGTGTATATGTACATACGACCTATACATTCTTCAAAATGTACAGTCTGGCAAACTTTTTTAACACATCTTTATTATATATTTTTAACTCTTTTTTCTAATAAATAAAATTAATTGTTTTATTAATTAAGTATTTATTTATAAAAATCATCACAACTTCAATGACAAGAGTCCTCGTGTCTGGATATCTTGAGATTTTACGCGCGAAATTTTTAGTAAACAAACAAAAAAAAAAAGAGCTTTAATAAATTAACACAAGATGGCAGGACAGCATTTTTCTAAACACACAACGCCATCTGTAATTACCAAGTCGCCATTTTGAAATTTTCACACACATACACATTATTGTAAAAATAATAATTATTTTTTTTTTTATATTTTCATTTTTTTTTATTATTATCAAGTGAAACAATACATCTAATTGTTTATTTATTATAATATTTGTAATAAAAAATATATAAAATATGGTAAGATATGCAAGAAAAAAAACTGTTCAAAGTCATGGAATGAAAAAAGGATTTAAAACAAAAAGAAAATCAAAAGATCTTGATCAGGTAAAAAAAATATTATATTTTATTTGTTAAATATACTTATATATTTATTTCACGTGAAAATAACCACGTGTATCAAATCACTATATCGTATAAATTTTCTATTATTGACACTTGTATAATTATAATTAATTATATTGTTGTGTTTTATTTTTAATTTGATTAGATTGATGTTGATATTAAAGAAGAAAATGTTGATAAATTATTAAATCAAAAAGTTGATCTTGATTTACCTGGTGCTGCACAATTTTATTGTCTTCATTGCGCGTAAGTTAATTATAACCTATAAATTATTAATTATTAATAGTTAATTTATAAATATACCAATTTTTGTATTATTATGTTTTATTTTCTAGACGTTATTTTATAAATGACAGAGCATTGAATGATCATTTCAAGACAAAAGTACATAAAAGACGTCTTAAAGCACTTGAAGACGAACCATATACAATTGCTGAATCAGAACGTGCTGCTGGTCATGGTAACTGGGTAGATGCTAAAAAAAGAATAATTGAAACAATAAAACCTGATCCAAATAAAAAAAGAAATATATTTGAAGAAGATAAAGAATCAAATACTATGCAAGTTGAAGTATAATTAATATAATAATATAAAAATAATGGCAAATTTAATATTTAATTTGTCAAAAAAAAATTTCAATTCAATAAATAAATATAAATTTATAAAAAATTATTCATCTGCTTTATATATACCTGGTAATAAAGCAACAGAAACATTTTCTTATTTAACACCTTATTTTGATTATGATAAACGTTTTTCTGATATTGAAAATTTAAAAAAAAATATAATATCACGTAAATTAAATAATATTAATATTGATGAATTAAAAAAATCATGGGATTTTTATAAAAATATTGATAATAATCGTAAATGTATTGAAGAAAAAAGAGAAAATATTGGTCAACAAATGAAAAAAATTGTTAAAAATAAAATATTAAATGATGATGATAAAAAAATTATTGAAAGTTTACGTTTACAAGGTAAAGTGTTACGTCAAGAACTTAAAAATATTAAAGAAATTATTTGGGATCTTGAAGAAACAGTTATTACAAAACTTTTAAATTTACCAAATGAAATTGATGAAAAAACACCAGAAAATTTAGAAATAATATTAAAAAATTCTGGTAAAGTTTTAATTGATAATAATACAAATAAAAGTCACTTAGAAATTGGTAAAAAACTTGGTTTAATTGAATATATAAATCCTTTATATGTTTATCTTTGTAATGATGCTGCACATTTTGAAATAGCTACTATAAAATGGGCAAGTAAAATATTAAATGATTCAAACATGTTAAGATTAACTGGTACAGATTTTGCTAAAAGTTTAGTTGTTGAAGCAGCATGTTTTAATCATGAAAATCCATATGATACATTTCATTTAAAAAATAATGAAGATAATAAAAATAAAATATTAAATCAAAAACTTCATTTAATTGGTAGTGCAAGTCTTTTATCATTTTTATCAATGCATACTAAACAATTAATAAATCCAAAAAATTTTCCACTTAAATATTATTCAACTGGTAGACAATATATTCCAATTGAACAAAAATCATCATGTATTGGTTTATTTGAAAGTTGTCAAACATCAGCAATACAAAGTTTAATAATGGTTCAAAAAAAAACATCACCACAACATCAAGATGAATTTGAAAATATAATTAATATTGTTACAAATATTTATGAACAATTAGAAATTCCATATCGTATTGTATTAAGATCAGCAGATCAATTAAAAAATTGGGAATCATTAAGAGTATCATTTGAATTATGGTCAAATTATTATAATAATTATATTGAAACTGGACATGTATCAATATGTGGTGATTTTTTTTCAAAACGTTTATTAATTGCTTATCAAACACCAAATGGACGTGATTATCCAGCAATTATAACTGGTACTGTATTATCTGTTAATAGATTATTAGCATGTTTAATTGAACAAAGTAAAGATGAACTTTTTATTCCAAAATGTATAAAACAACATATGATAATTTAATTAAATATCATCATTTAATAAATAAATTAAAAAAAAAAAAACTTGAAAATTTCTTATTTATTTATTTTACTATTAATTTTATTTTTTTTTTAATAATCAAGAGCACAAATTAGAGCAACACCTCTTTTAATCCAAAATGATTGTAATTTAGTACTTGGTAGTTTCATAGATAATACAAAATTTGTTGAATGTCCAGTTGTACTTAATGTTCCTGATCTTGTAAGAGTTTTATAAACTGGACAATCATAATATCCTTGTTTATCAAAAGTTGAATTTATAACAGGTAATTTTCAGGCTTCATTTCTAAAATATAAATTTATATAAAAATATTAATTGTAGTAACAAGCAAGCTTAAAATAAAGTTAAATTTTAAAATTATTTTTAACGAAGCAACTTTACATGTATTTTAATTAAAAAAAAATTTTGCATAGAAGCTTTATATTAAATTTTTTTTTATTCAACAAAAGTTTTTTATACAATGAAAACATTGTTATTATAATTTTAATTACCTGTATGTAATTCTTTTGGTCGAGATACATCCAAACTCATACCATTCCATCGACATCCTTCTAAAAATAATCCATAAACAACACAACCGTCTGCTGGTTTTGATGTTGGAATATCTTTTAAAACCTTTGTGTAATTAAAACAAAAATAACATTATATAATATAAATTTTTAATAAATAAATTAAATAAATAATTTACTTGAAATGAAAAATCAATTTGATCAATTGATACTAGATGTTTTCTTGCATAATTTTGTAATGTTCCAGTGAGAAATGCTTGAGGAAAATAAAAACCTGATATCCAAAATGCTGCTGGAATACCAGAAGTTATCCAACTTTTTATAAAATTTATTCTTTCAACAAAATCAATTATCCATGCACCTTAAAAAAATAATATTAAATATTATTTTTAATCATTTTTTTATTTTTTTCTTTGAATAATTTAATAAAACATATATTATTTAAATTAAAAAATAATATTATTATTAAATTGAATATTAAAATAAATTTTTTAACATATTATTATAAGATATAGGATATTTTCTACATTTAATTAATAATAATTTTTGAAAATCATCAAATTTAAATTTATCATAATATATATTATTATTTTCTGGTTCATTATCATCATAAATTAATTTAAATATATTTATATTATTTTTAAATAATAATGTAAAATTTTTAAATCTTTTTAATTTTATTTCTAATGATTGTAATTCTTTCCAGGCACGTTCACTTAACCATGTCTTTGCTGGATTTTCTTTTTCCTTTATTATTATTTATAATAATGATTATTGATTAAATAGAATAGAAAAACAAAAAAAATAAAATAAAATAAAAACAAGACAAATTGATTAATTACTTTTGAGGGTGTTTCACCAGCAAGAAAATGTCTCCACTCACTTGATTCAATTGCATTTGAATTAATTTTTATTCTAGCACATATTAAAAGTGCTAAATGTAATTTATGTTTTTCATAAAGACTACGACAAACATTTGTAAATAAAAAATATGTTAAATTATCATTTATTAAATTAACACGTTTTTCAATATCATCTGTATAAAATATAAATAAATAAATATGATATAATATTAAATATAATATTAATATATATTTAAATTTAATTACCAGTTTTTTCAGTATTTAAAACACTTGTTATAAATATATTGATAAACCATTCAAGTGAATATTGATACATATAATCAATTATTCGTAAATCATTAATTGAAAAAAATAATAATTGTGCACGATTAGCAACTGGTAAATAAAATAATCTTGTATTATCAATATCAATTTGTGTTTTTTCAGAAATATCAACTTTTATTTTAATTTCTTCACTTTTAAATTTTGATGCTTCAAGGGTATTTATTAAATCAATATCATCAATTGCCGAGCCCACTGATGTTGTCAATTTATCTAATATTCTATTTTCAATATTTTTTAAATCATTTTTCATTTGTGCGCATGATATTATTAATTCACTACGTGTTGCTTCAAGGTCAGGACGTTCTTCCATAACAACTATTGATAACATTTGATCAACAAGACCACTAAAAGAAAAAAAATTATATATAATTATTATTTTAATTAAATTTTAATTATATTATACTTATTATAATTTTAATATATTTATTTTTGTTTTATATAAAATATGTAATTTTTTTTATATAAATTTTATTAAATTCAACATTTATTTATTATATTGTTTTTACTTTAGTAATATGATAGCAATGATATTAATTTTCCATTTTATAATAAATATAAATAAAATTCTCTTTGATAAATTTATACTGTAAATTTATAATGTTCATTTCAATTTATTATTCAAGTAAAAAATTAAATGTATAAATTTGTTTTTATATAATAAATATTCCATTTGAAATTAATTAATTGGTATTAAATAAATATTATATTTAAAATATAAAATACCTTTCTGTTAATGAAAAATTAACAATCAATACTTTTGCAAATATTTCTGGTGAATAATGAGGATTTGCTAATTGTGTTGTAATATAAAGACGAAATCTTTCATCATAAACAACAATATTATCACCAATTTTAATACTTAATTTACCACCATGATAAAAATAATTTCTTGTTAAAATACTATCAAGTGTATTATCAAGTTCATTATTAATATTTTCAATCAAACAAGCTCTTCCAAATCTTACACAATTTTCAATAATACGAATAAGATCTTTGTCATTTAGTCTGACAATAGAAAGTCCTGTTATTTTTTTCTATATAAATATAAATAAATAAATAAATAAATAAATTTGTTCATTTTATTATGTAAAAGCTTATAATATACAAAAGAATAAAAAAAAATAAATAAATAAATAAATAAAATACTATAAAATTGAAAAAATACCAGCTTTAAAACCTACACTTTTTTTTATCCATTTGTTTGCTTGACTTTGTGGATCAATAAAAAGAGGCCAACGTCTAGAATTTTCAACAAGTACAGCATTTTCAATAGAATATATATCACGTGGTAATCCATCAATTTGCCAGTTACGAATTTTAACTAAATCACCAAGTATTGATATTGGATTACAGTCAAAACTATGTGGTACTTAATCACTTAAATTATTATTCCAATAATTTAATAAACGTATACGATAAGAATCAATAAATGGTGATAAATATGCAATTGCACCAGATGCTATTAAACAATCACCAATACAATTATTATAATTAATTTTAATATCTTTAACATTTTTAATCCAACGTTTTTTTTCATCATCAAGACCATCAATAAGACGTACTGCTCTTGACATTCTATCTTCACATAATTTTTTATCATTTTTTAATTTATTTAATTTAATTTCTTCATTATTTAATTGTTTTTTAAGATTATTAATATTATCTTCAACTTCATGTAATTTATTCATAGCAATTAATAAATTTTTTTTAGTATCAGCTAATGTTAATTCAGCATTTTTTAATGCTAACATTTTTGGTATTATTTTTTTATTAACAAAATAATAATTAAACATTGCATGTAACCATAAACACAATGAATAACATGCTTTTGATACAAACATAATTTTTTTTGGTTCAAATAATGAATTATCAATATAAATTTTTAATTTATTTATTATATCTTCTGTTATTTTATTTTTATCATAATTTGTAAGTTCATTTAAAAAATGTCCAGCATCTGATAATAATTGACTTCCAGGTGTCCAATAATCAAGAATTTTTTCACCAGGTATTTTTCCAGGTATCTGAAAATAATAAATAATTATAAAAAAAAATATTGTTAAGTATATACCTATATTAAATTTATTATATACCTTTTATTATTAGGTTTAATATCTTTAACAATACATACGTTTCATTGTTTTAAGTTCAATAATATCATTTTTATTTAATGATTTTAAACTTGCTTCAGCTGCTTGTAACATTGGTTTAACTTGACTTAAATCATTTTCAGCTTCATTTTTAATTTTTTCATTTTGTATTTTTAATAAAGTTGCATCATTTTCTTGTTTTTCAACTATTGTTTTTGTTAATTCAGCTTCAATTGTTTCATTTTTAATTTTTTCAATCATAATTGCAGTTGTTTTTTCACTATTTTCTAATTGTGGTTTCATTTTAATAAGCATTAATTGCATTTGTTTAACTTCAATTTCTGTTGTTGATAATTTTCCAAGACCTGCGTTTTTTCATTTTTTAAAACAATATAATATTTTCAATTAAATTTATGAATTAAAATCATATTACATATAATATTATTTAAAAACCATTATTGTAGTATTCGATAATAACGAATTTAGCAAATTTAATTTTAATATTTAAAGGTTTCTTTGCAATTAACTATTAATTATTTGAACTTTTGTTCACCTATAGCTAATTAATACAGTCAAAACACCAAATTACTTTAATTTAAATGGACAATAAAATTGAACAAGTCCAGCTTCACGACAAAAAACAAAATAAAATAAAAGAAAAACTTTTTAAATACATTTATATAATTCAAACTAAAAAATAGTATTAATTAATTATTATTTGAATTTATCATTTAAATATGTTGCTTTTTTTTATTTTTATATTATTATTTTTTATACAAAAAAAAAAAAACAACATAAAAAAAAAAAGTTACTAATGATTAGCTGTATTTTTTTTTTTTTTTTTTTTTGTAGAAAATATTTCACGCAAAAGCTCTATTATCTCACTTGGTAAGATGAAATATGGATTAAATAAAAAAAATTAAAAAAAAAAAAAAAAATGTTTTATTTACTTTCATTTAATCATTGTGTATTATTAAAAAAAAAAAATAAATAAACATATATTATTATTAATTCAAAACTCTTAATAATATTTTAGTTAAAAAAAAAATAAAAAAGAAAAAACAACAAAGAAATTTTAAAGACGACCTTGAAGAATAAAGTAAGCAACATACATTGACCTAGTACAAGTAAAAGCAATCATAATAAAGTATAAGTATTTTTTGATGTAAGTATTTCGTTATTATATTTTTTTTTTCATTTTTTATTTTGTTTGTTGTCTATTTTTTTTAATATTCAATATTTATACAATATAACAAATAGTAATTATATTTTTGATATTATTTATAAATTATAATATTATATTACCTCCAGACAAACGAGCTATTCCAGATGAAAGTTCTTTTTTTCTTGAACATAAAAGTTTTCCATAGTTTGATAGCATCTCTAGATAACTTGCTGGAGTGACATAATTTCGACGATTCAACAACTACAAATAACAAATATAAAATAATAATTAAAAACTTTTTGTTGGTTTATATATATTTTATATGTTTTTAACTTCAAATATAATAAGTTTTAAACATCTGAATAATAATAAAAGTATTCAGCCAATAATATTTCAGGTCAAATTAAATTTTTTTTTTATACATATACCTGATAAAATTCTTCACAAATATTTATTGTACTAGAATGCATAAATTGACAAGTATTAACTATTTGTTCAAGTGTATCATTGGAAATTTGTACATCATCAATATCATTTATAAAACGAAGTGCAACACTCTAAAAATAATATTGATAGTTAAAAATAATTATTATATTTTATTATTAAATAATTATTAAATACCTGCAATGCTTTATCAGACCATGGATGAAACCAATCAATAACACAACAATTTATTAATGCAGGAAATTGACGTATATATCCACGAAATGCATCACCAATTGGACTTTAATTAATAATTATAATAAATAAATTAATTATACAAATATTAATTAAAATAAATTATTATTAATTGATAATACCTCATTGCAAGAACAGTATGTAAATTATTTTGTACATTTTTTAAATAAAATCTATAAAGATTTGTTTTATTTATTTGTAATCCAGCTTCTTGTACATTTATTCTCATTGATTGATATATTTTATCTAATTCATCAGGCTGATAAATATTTGGAACATCACCACTATTAAGTATATTGTGAATATCTTCCAAATACGATTCTTCTTTAATCTAAATAACAAATAATATAAATTAAGTTAACATGGTGCTTTATATTATAATGACAATGAATAAAAGAAATAAACTGTCAAATGTTTTGTTATGATAATTTTTATTTAATAATAATTAAACTTACTTGTGTATCTGAAAATAAAAATACAATTGAATTATTTGTTACACCAGCTTTAAGCATAATATTTTTTATATCATCATGCCAATCATTTATAGTATAAGAACGACGACATTCAATTTGAAAAAAAGTTTTATTGCATAAAAATGATGAAAGTTTAGCTAAACTTTGTCTTCCTGTAATTTTTTATATAAGTATTATATTAATATTTAATTATTTATTTTTTATAAAACATACCAGAACCTCCAACACCAAGAAGAAGAGCATTACCTCTTGGTTGTCTTAATATTCTACTGATTCTACAAACATGACTCATTGCATCATCAAATAATACAAGTTTCATTGGTTCATTTGATGAATTATTGTATTCTTCCATAAAATTAAATAAAATTGTTTCCATCTAAAATGTCAAAAGAAAAAATAAAATAAATAAATAAATAATATAAAGAGAAAAAAAAAAATTAATATAGAATATCAGCTTCAACTTGAATGAATTAGGATATAATAAATTTATTATATATGTATCATATACTTTTTGAGTATCAGTGATCCTCTGATATTGTCTAAAACTATTGCAAAAATCCCCATAGAAAAGTTGTCCTTCTCCCAAAACACTATCTTTTCTTATATGATCCATTAAACAAGACCAGAGTGTATTATCAAACAAACTCAGGTCACTTGTATTCACCAAACGATCTCCCATTATTCTTGTATTTTCATGATACCACAATGCCAAAAGATCTCCCTTTTCCTTAGCTACCTCTATATCTATATGAATATCTATGATTATGATAAAGATAATATAAAAATAAAATATAAATAGTGTAATACATAATATAATAATAAATAATGGCATGTGTTAACTAAATAATTTTATATATTTTATTTTTTCAAAATTTTATTATAATATTAAAACTTACATTAATTTTTTCAGGATCAGCCATAAGTATACCTTGAAATATACGTGATAAATCTCGAAGATTAAATGTATAATGTGATTTATTTGGAGTTGGTAAAAATTCATTTGTTATTTTATTAAAAAATTTAATTGTTGCATTTAAAAAAATTTCACAATATACATGACAATTTGGTGTTTTAATAATCCATGAATTTAATATTGCACCAAATATAATTTCCTACAAAAATAAAATTGTAAATTTATATAATATTTTGTTAAATAATAACAAACAAATTATGTAAGAAAAATTGAAAATATTTTCTTAGAAAACAAATAAGTTAAAACTAAAATTTTAAAATTTCATAAAGATAATAAATTATTATTGGAAAATTTATATACAACATCAAACAAACAAACAAGTGATCAAACAAAGTTAAATTTATGTTAAAAATTGTTTAAATAACAGAGACTTTAATATTCTCTTTTTTTCTTAAGAACTTTTTTTAGTCAAAATGAAATACCTCAATCAATTTCATATGTAATTTTATATAATAAAGATGTTGATGATAATTTTAATAAAAATAACAATAATAATATGTTTGTAATATAGGCAACGACGACACTATATATTAAGTCAAATATATTTCAAGATCATAATATATGAGTATATAATATATAAATGTATAAATGTATATAGATTTCATTGAATGTTAAATATGTGGTTGGCTATTATTGTGTGAGGGTTCCAAGGTAGTTATGGAAAATTGTGGGCTATTGAGTCACAAGTTATGAGCTATAATTATTAAACTGAATATTTAAAGAGGTAAAATACACACTGGCCTTTTTTTTTTTTTTTTCTTTCATTCGACAATTCAATTATTTTAAAAAAAAAAAAAAAAAAAAAAAAATTATAATTTCTTTTTATTCTAAAAATGAATATATTTATATATTTTTTCTTTTTTTTTTTTACCTTTGTATTATTTTCCATCTCGGGAAATGATATAAAATGAAAATGACGAAGTACACGATTGTCAATAAAATTTCTACCACCACCTGGTGGTCCCATTGCAGCTAATATATTAACATCAATTATTTGACGAAATGAACCAATATCTTGTGAATCATACCAACCTTTAAACAAAAATAATAATATTAATATTATTATTATAAAATAAATTTTAATTTCAATTTATTTAAATATATATTAACCTCCAGAATCAATTAATTGACGTAGTAATTCTAATGGTGGTTGTGCACCATATATTTCAACTGATGGCATATTTAAATCATCAATAAAAAAAATTTGTTTTTTTAAAACTGATGGACCATATACACCAGCTCTTTTTTTTTCTAATTTTGATTCCAATAAACTCTGTTATTTATTAAATTTTTTTTTTTTTTAATTAATTATTATATATTAAATTTTTAATTATAATATATACCTGAGTTTTACTTGCTGATGTTTTTGCAGAAAATGTTATAAAATCGCATATAAATTTTTTTGACATTCCTTTTGTTAATTTACTTGATATTGTCAGTGTTTTTCCACTACCAGTTGGCCCAACACAAAGTATATTATTATCACAATTTAACAAGTATTCAATTAAGGTAGAATTCCTTACAGTATCCATCGTAGGTATTTCAATATCTACATTAAAATATATTTATTATACACACAAAAAAAAAAATATTATAATCAATATTAACTTTTATAATAAAATTTTAATCAATACAAATTTTTTTAAATTTAATATACCTGCATATTTTGTGCTTGGTGATATATCAATGGGTAAATTTTCATCAAGCCATTTGATCCATTGAGGAGAATTAAAAGAGTCTCCTTCATCAAATCTATTATGTTTATTCATGTTTATTTAATTATTTAAATATTATACTTATTATTATTATTATTATATTTTATACCTGTAATCATAAACAAGTCCTTTATTTGGAATTTTTAATTTATAATTATATTTTATTTGCATTATTCTCAGCCATTGATCAAATTTTTGACGACTTGTATTATCACATGATCCACCAATACTCCATATTATTGCAAATAATATCCATCCTTCTAAAATTTCAACTAAAATTAATTTAAAAAAAAAAAAATCAATTTTATTAAAATAAATAATAATATTTATTATCAAAAAAAAAAATATATATTTATATTTATACAATAAAATGTATTATATTACATATTTTTTCAGAAGATTCTTTTGACAATGATATTCCCTTTGATGTCATTGATGAAGAAAACTGATAGTCAACAAGTTTGATATAACTATGAACCATTGTAATATTTACTGTCATCACAATTTCAGTTAAATTACGTCTTAGTAATTCCAAACCAGCAGGTAATAATTGATATGTCAATTCTGTTAACTTTGATGAAAATATTTTTCCTTAAAAAAAAAAAAAAACATAATTATTAATAATATTATATAATATATGTATATATATATTAAAAATAATAAATGAAAATGAATTATTATTTTTTCATTAAAATGAGTGTCAAAATATATACAATAATTAAAATCAAATAATAATAATAATAATAATATAATATATAATTAAAATATAATTATTATGTCGATTGTTTGTATGAATATATTCATTATATTCTTGTTTAAACTCTATAGAAATTAATTAATACAAAAATATTTTTTATATAAATAATAAAATAATAACCTCAGGCATTGATGATATCCATGAATCAATTAACGTGTCAAATTCAATAAGTTTATCATCCAAATAAACCATACCACATCTATAAAAAATATATTAAAAATTATTATTTTTTTATGTATACCTATAATGTATGTATATATATATAATTTATTAACAAACCTTGATACTGTAGCTGGTGATGCAACTTTTAAATCACCAACTTCAAATATAATTGTTTGTGTTGTTTGAAGTTTTATTATTTCACCAGATGTTAAACATAATTTTTTATTATCATCAAGTACAGTATTCATATTTTCAATCCAAAGTGCATCAACTGGTCCATCAAATATATACCATTTTTTTTCATTATTATTTTTTGATATATCATTTCTAATAATATATGGAAGTATACCATCAGTCCATTCATGTGTATTCAAATCAAATTCACCAAATAAACATCCTAATGTTATTGATTTTGGATTAATTTTAAATTTATTTATTTTAACAAATGGTAAACCATCTGATTGTGAATTTCCTTCTAAATTTGTACATGATTTTTCAAGAATTTCATAACACTGCAATTCAAATTATGTAAAAAAAGATTATTAGAAAATAAAAAAAAAAATAAATTTAAAAAAATAAATAAAATTAATTTAATTAATTTAAATTAATTTTAAATTTTTTTAATTTTTTAATTTAGATTATTTTTAGTTAATAAAAAATTGCATTTTTATATTTTTATTATTATTACATTGTTAAAACATTTCATAAAAGATTATTTCAATTTGTAGAAAAATTTTTTCAATTTAATGGATTATAATAAATATGATTAAATGTATTTTATATTATAAAAATAAGTATGAAATGAATAAGTATTTCATGTAAATTCATTAAAAAAATATCAACTTTTTTATATATAAATATTTTAATTTGAAAATTTTTTTAATTAATATAGTTACATACATTATTAAAAAATCTTAAAAAAAAATACCAAAAGCTTTAATTTTTTTTTTTATAAAATAATTTAATAAAATAATAAACAAAAATATTTTAAAAATTCATTTAAAAAGTTTATTTGCTTGACATATTATTGCTGTACAAATAAAATATATTTTTTATTAAATTTACTTAAAAAAATATCAATCTACATCAACATTTATCTTTGAAATATATATTTTTTTATATTAAAATTATTTATTTACATAAATAGTATAAATATTTGTCATGTTTTTGCTGTATAAAAACTAAAAAATATTTTTTACTAAATATATTTTACCTGGTAAAATTTTTTCATTTAATTTTTAATAATAAATCATTCATTTGAAAAAAATAATTCCAATCGTATAATAATTTTTTTTTATTAAATAAACAATAATAATTTTTTGTAAAAATTTATAAAAAACAAATATATATATTTAGCATTATTATTATTATTATTTTTTTTTTACGATTGCATGTTAACTGTAGATAATTTTTTTATGAAAAAAAATATCTTGACAGATCTTGTATTCATAATTAATTCAAATCAATTATCATAATCAATATTAAAAATTTAATTTAACAATAAAAATCCATCAAATTCAAATGTCAAAATTTATATATTTTAATTTATAACTTTTAAATTCCAAAAATTGTATATTAATTTCGTTTATAGACTGCAAATATATATATGCTAATATATGACACATATATACCTATATATCATATATCCCCCCAAGGAATTATTATGATTAGATTTATATACTTATATTTATTTATTTTTTGTATATAAATTGATGCGCATGCGACTATAAAATTGTGCTACGTTATATTTTTTTTCTCGTGGTCTAAAGATGAATTTCGAAATCTAGTTTTCAGTTTAACTCACGCACTCGTTTTGTATAAATCATTGAAAAAAAAAAATAAAAATATACTATTAAAATTATCTACTTATTAACAATAAAATTAAAAAATATATTAAATTGAAAATTTATTAATAATATTAATTTGCAAATCAATATGTTGAAAAAAAAAAAAAAAATACCATTTCGAAATTAAAAATTTAGAAAAAAATTTACAAGTGATGTAGTAAAGTGTATATTTTGATTAAAAATAATTAATTTAAAATTATATATTATGTTACAGTGATAAAAGTCTACAGGTGGTTTTGAAATTGAAATTGAAAAATAAAAAAATAAAAAAAAAAAAAACATGATTAGTTTTAATGAACATTGTGGTGTTGGTGGTGTTGGTGGTAACAGAATGAGATATCGTCGTTCAATTGAATTGACAAATTCATCATTATATAATAATAATAATAATACAACAACAATTGAATATTATGATGAAGAAGCAACAGCATGTAGTCCAGTTTATTTTATACTTGATATATTTCATTTATATTTTATACCAGTTATAATATCAATTGGTTTAGTTGGTAATTTATTATCATGTATTGTATTTTTAAAAACTCATTTAAAAATGCGTAGTTCATCATATTATTTAGCAGCATTAGCAATTGCTGATTTTGGTTTTTTAGTGGCATTATTATTTGTATGGTTAAATAGTCAAATTGGTTGGCAAGTATTTAATGAAGATGGATGGTGTGAAATATTAGTATATATATCAGCAGTATGTAGTTCATTAAGTGTATGGTTAATTGTTGCATTTACTGTTGAACGTTTTATTGCTGTACAATATCCATTACATAGACCACATATGTGTACAACTAAAAGAGCTAAAACAATTGTATTTGTACTTATTGGTTTATCACTTATTTGTCATTCATATGCATTTTTTACTGCTGGTGTTGTACATCATCAAGATGGTAATACATGTGAACTTAAATTAGAACATCTTGAAACAATGAGAATTATTAGTATTATTGATACAATTGTCAGTCTTATATTACCATTAATATTAATTGTTGTTATGAATACAATGATAACAAGAAATTTATTTAAATTTAGTAGAAAATTTAAATCAACAACTGATAATAATGGTGTTACTATTTCAAATCAATTTCCATCAAGAGATAGATCTGATATTAATCTCAATCAAATACCGGTATGTATATATATTATAATATATAACTTATATTTTATCTTATTTTTATAGCATTTATATATTATTACAATTTTATCTTGAATCATTTTTTTTTTTTTTTTTTTTTTTTTATATTTTAAGTGTAAATTGAAAAATTTATTATATATTCAATAAAAGCTTTGAAATAATTTTAAATTATTTTTTTCATTTAATAATAATATTTTATTATTATTTAAATTTTTAAATATAAATATAAAAAAATAATTAAAATTTTAAGATTTTAGTAAATAAAAATTTCGAAATGTTTTACTGTCATTTACTAAATTTCGATATTTATATATTTTATAAAAAATTGTTTCAATTTATTTTTTTTAATAGCCAGTAAATTAAATAACATATATAGTTGCAAAAAAAAATAATATTACAAGAAACCCTATACTTTTTAGAGATATATTTATAAAAAAAAAAACAAAAAAATTCAATCAACAAAAAAAAAATTGAAAATAAATTGAATCTAAATTTTTTTCTTTTAAAATAAAACCAATCAATAATGAATTTTATATAATATCCATTTATAAATATAAAAAAAAATGAAAAATTAAATTTTATCATGGAAAATAAATTTCAATATGTCTCAATAATTCAATTTTATCATGGAAAGTTTACACAGATGGATAATTCAAATATTTAATTTTAAATTCATATGTAAATTTAAAATAAAAAAATAAATCTTTTAAATCAAAATATCAAGTTATAAAAATAGAATATAATATTTTAATTATAACTCTGTATTTATATATTTAGATTTTCATATTTTATTCATACAAAATACTAAATATAAATTATTATTAAATTAAAATACATATATATATATATATTGAGACACAATAAAGTCAAAGATTGATCTTATTTTTTTGTCAACAAGGAAATAATTAATGAAACGTTAACGAAAAAAACAAACATGTTACAAGCAACGCCCACTAAATCGATGAACCCTGTAGTTTATCAATCGAATACAACAGTTATTTTACTATTATTATCATTTTTTTTTTATATTTTTTGTTGTTTTATCCCACATAGAATAATTTATTTTTATTATATATCAATATCAACAAATTGTCTACTCTCTAAGTATATATATAATTTCAGTTGATGTTTATTTATTCAATGTAAAATTTAATTATTTTTATGTTGAGGTATTTAACCCCTTAATTAATTAATAATTAATAATACTGTACAAAATATTTGTTTGTATTGAAAAAATAAATTAAATTAATTATTACTTTTTTTTTAATTAAAAAAAAAAGCTTATTAGCAACAAAAATAAAAAGTAATTTTTATTAAATTTATTAAAGTTATTATCAAGTTTTTAAATTTAATCAAAAATATATAAATCAAATTTTTTTTATTAAGATTTAATAATATTTTGTTGAAAATGTAAATAAATTGATTGAGAGAAAGAAAAAATAAATAAATAATTTGTATTGATTACTTTGTTAAAGTTTATAAACTTTTTTTGATATTTTTAATTTTTTTTTTTTTTTTTTTTTTTAGAGTGGAAGTAGTAGTAATAATGGAATAAAATTAGGATCAATAGCAGGTGGTCGTAGAGCTGGTTCACAACAATCATTTCATTCATCAAAAAATAATCACAGTTCACATAATTCATCTGGTAGTGTTGCTCCAATACCAGCAATAACAGTAACACCAACTGTTCCAGTTATAGCATCATCATCATCAGCAGCACCAAGAAATATTGCATATCAAATACCAGAATCAACTTCAAGATGTATTCGTATGTTTATATTATTTCTATAAACTTTGAGATTTATTTTTTTATTATTTTTATTTTATTATTTTTATTAGATATCAGATCATCATCAAGAAATCCTGTATCAACAAGAAATCAACAGAGTATAACTAAAATGCTTTTACTTATTAGTACAGTATTTATTCTTTTGAATCTTCCCAGGTAAACTTTTCTCATAATATTTGTTTTATACTAATAATAATAAATAATTGAATTGTATTGTATTTATTTTATTTTATTTTTTTTTTATTTATTTTTTCAGTTATGTCATAAGATTGTGGGTTTTTTTTTTTACTCTTGCTAGAAAAGATAGACCAGCTTTACTTTGGTGTCTTCAACAATTTTTTATGTTACTTTATTATACAAATTTTAGTATTAATTTTCTTTTATATGCAATGTGTGGAATAACATTTCGTCGTTGTCTTCAACAACTTGTTAGAAAAAATCTCAAAAAAGTTACGAGGTATAATTTTATTATCAAAAATTTATTGATATATATATATATATTTTTTTTTTCTATTATTATTATTATTTTATTTTTTATTTTTTAGATATATTGGCAGACGACGAAGGGATTCACAAAGTTCGTAAACACCCATTTACAAAAAGACATCTCAATTTATTTTCCCATTTTATCCAACTAAAATTGATGTAAATCGTTTAACTGTAGATCGATAAGCAAAAAACTGAATGTAAAAAAAAAAAAATAAAATTTTATTTTCATTTCCAACACGGTTAAATCAACTTTTTTTTTTTTTTTTTTTTGAATATCCATATTCAAATAAAACATATGAGCTTAAATTTTTTTTTATATCTTTAGTAAAAAAAAAAAAAAAAAAAAAAGCTTGAAGTATCAGTGCTCAGGGTCTAAGAGACAATTGAGAAAAGTTTCACAGACAATTTACCCATGTACCTGTAATAATTTATAATTTTTCTACTTTTATTTATTTTTTTTTTCTTTTCTTTTATTTTATTTTTTTTTTTTAAGGTGTTATTTAATAGTATATAAATATATTGTTATTGTATCCCATTCAGTTACAAATGAAAGTATATAGACCATAATAAAAATGAGACAAAAAACAAAACCAATTTTTATGTTTAAAGTTTAAAAAAAAATAAATAGAGATCCTAATAATAATTATACAAAAATATATATGTATAAATGTGTAAATAATAAGAAATTATTTGTAGTTTTAAAATTTAAAGACTTAAAAAAAAAAAAACGAAATGATATGTGTTAAATGGTAGATTAATAATTTATTTATTTAAATGAAAATAAATAATATATTTATTATTAGTTTTTAATTATTTAAATTGTAAATTACAATTTAATTTAACAAATTTTATTTTTATAAATTATGAATGTTTTGTATTATTTAAATGTGAAATTAAATTATTTTGATTTTAAAATTAATAATAATGAAATGTGTAATGAAAATAAATGTTTAAAATTTTAATATTTAATTGATAATTTAATTTTTATAATTTTAAATAAATTTTGTATAAAATAAATTTATCTCAAAGTAATGTAATCTCGAATAATAATGTATAATTGTGAATTTAATTAATAATAATAATTTGTATAAAAAAAAAAGAAAAAGAAACTAAATCAAAAAAAATATCTAAAAGTTTTATTGATATAATAATAATAAAAATATATGTCATGTTATATGTCTAACAACTGAAATAATCTCAGTGTATTGTTGTTATTTTTAAACTTGATTGTAAAAAAAAATAAATAAATAAATAAAATAATTGTTTTTTCTTTCACACTAAGAAAGAAAAAAAAGGAAAAAAAAAGAATTTTTTTACTTGATAATATAAGTTAAGAATAAAAGGGGAAATAAAAAAATATTGTAAATTGCTTTGATAGTTGGAATAAATAATATTTTGAAGATAACAAAGGATCAATGTATTTTCTAAAAATGAAAATGCATGAGAAAATTTTTTGAATTATTTTGGTAAGTACTATTCAAGTCACGTATTGCATCACGAAAGTTTTTTTTTTTTTATTTTTATCTCGTCAATAACACATTCATTTATTTTATTTCATTCTACTTGTTGTATCATAAGTATTATTATTTTTTATATTTTATTTGTTAATATTATTGCTATGTAGTAAATAGTTTTTTATTCATAAATATTTTAAAAATAAATATAACATGAACTTTTTTCAAAATAGCATTGAAAAAAAAATTTTTTATTCTTTTAAAAAATTTGCATACTGCATTCTATTTAAGAACAAAGAAAATAAAAAAAAAAGTATAAATAATAAAAATGTATTCATTTTATTTGAATTAAATAATTAATAATTGAATTATAGAAAAAAAAAAAAAAAAAAAACAATGATTGCATTGAAATTTTACTCTCGAGAGGTTTTTCATAAATAATTTTCTTTTTTTTTAAATTTATTTTTAATTAGTTTTTAATAAAAAAATATAAAATAAAAAAATATTACCTTTGTTTTGCCTGATCCAGTTGTACCAACCAGCATAAGTCCATGTCTGACTGTTGTTGTCTCATAAAGTTGTATAATTTTATGCACATAATCTGTGAATAAAAAATAAAAGACAAATAAATCATCTTGTTTTATTTATTTTATCCATTTTTTTGTTATTTCATTTTTATTATTTATCTAAAAACAAGTTTATTTTTAGATGTCTCAAGTGTTTTGGACAAGTTAATGGATCATGTCAGTTTGAAAGAAAATTACAGATGTTTTATACATATATAGTAGAAAAAATAATAAAAAAATTAAGTTTTTTTTTTTTAAAAAAAACAACAAATTAGCTAAAAGTATAAGAAAAAGTTTGACATTGATATGAAAATAAATATTTGATAATAAAAAAAAAAAAAAAAAAAAACTTGATATATTTAAAAAAAAGTTTCTATTAATTTTGTATAGAAAAAATATTTGACAAGTGAAATTTACTCGTTAAAATCATTAAAAAATATAATAAATGAATAAAAAATAAAATAAATAAATTTAATAATATAGTGTAAGATAAATTAAATTGTCAATCAAATTATAATTAAAATACCTGGTACAATTTTTAATTTCATTTTTGTTATTGTTTCGTGAATACTTTTTATTAATAAATTATTATTAGCTTCAACTTCTGTAACACCTGGAAATAAATCAGAAAGAATTCCTAAAAAATTAAAAACAAATAAATAAATTAATAATCATAAATATATTTTATAAAATTTAAAATTTTTATATTTACCTTTAAATAGTAATAAATCATCACGTAAAAATTTTGGTACATTAACATCCATTAATGCTCTTAAACAAATTTGATTTTCATCTAAATTATTATTTTCACGATTTAATTTACCAGCAAATGCTATTACACTTTTTACAGCACGCATACCTATTTTATTTTTATTAAAAACAAATTTAATAATATTTATATGATAACGTATTTAAACTAATTAAACAAGGATTATTATTGTTTAACTAAACTAAGCTTTTTAAAAAAGTAAATACAAAGCTTATAGCTTAAGTAGCAGTAAGTATTATAATTTTACCAAAATCATAATGATCCTGTGAACTCAATTGTTCTGAGCTTAATTTAAAAGTTGCTGTTATTTTAATTGCAAGATTTTTGCATTTATAAAACCATATGAAAATAATGATATTTCAGCAATTAATGAATAATTTGGTACCATCATTGCAACTGGACGAAATAAAGCTTTTAAATTATCAGGTAATTCAGTACGACCAGCATAACCAGGATTCATTGTAATAAAAATTGAACACATAAATTTTAATGGTATATCGTAACCCTCAAATAAAAAACTAAAATAATTATGAAATAAGAAAAAAAAATGATATTCAATTTGTTGTGTATTTAGTATATGTTCATCAAGCATTATTAATATTTCTTCATTAATTTTCATAATATATGTTCCAGTATTTTTATAATCAATAATATCCATTTTAATATTTGACCATTCTTGTATCATTTTATTAAGGGTAGATTCAATTGTATATTCTTTTTGTGCTATGTCTGCTACATCACTAATATCGTCCTTGAAATCCATAATACCAAGGGTAAGTAGACCCTCGAGAGTTAATGCTGGTGTAAATGATATTTCTATGCCTGTACGTGTGCTAAGATCTTGAAAATGTTTTGCTTTTATTCCTTGATGCCTAAGGGATTTTAGAAGATTCATGTGTGGTTTGAATTTATCAATTTCATCACACATATTGACAGCTATTGATAATAATTCTGAAATATTTTAAAATAATAATTTTATTTTACATCAAAAGTTATCAAAAAAAAGATAATAATAATAATAATAATAATAAATAAATTAGTTGAATGAAATAAAAATTTAAAATAATATTAAATTTCTTGAAAAGTTTTTATGTTTTTTTTTTTTAAATTTACTAAAAAACTTTTTCAAGTAAAATATTAACATAAAAAAGTATAATACTTTATTTTTTTTTTTAAATTTTCAAGTTAATTAAAATTGATAAATAAAATTAAAAAATATATAATAATATTAATATAAATAATTAAAGAAAAACTAATTAATAATAATAATAATAATAATAATAATAACATACCTGGTTGACCCTCAAATATTTTGATACATCTTCCAGCATCTTTGTACATTTCATTAACAAATGTTTCAATTTGTTCAGCATCAATATCTTGTAATGGATTTTTTAACCAAGTTTCATGAGATTTTTTCCAATCTGTAAAATGACATTGAAATTTTATTAAACTAATGGTATCCAATATATAGGTATATATATTTAAAATGTATTATAATTACCAGAAGCAGTGCACCATAAAATTTTATACATTTCCAATTGATGTTCAATTGAATTTATGTGTTGGCATATTAAATAGACGACGTCTTTCATTAAAAATAAATGATTGTTCTTTACAAATTTTAAGTTCTTCCCATGCTTTTTTAACATCACTTGCAATATTGTGAATTTTTTTAACATCAGTTTGTCGACTTATTTCAATTAAATATCTTGAATCAAAGTTATTTCATCAATAAGTTGAGTTTTTAAATAATTTTCTGATAATTCTATTAACCTTTCACTTGTTTTTATAAGCTAAATAAAAAAAAAAAAATTTTAAAATATTTATTAAAAATATAATTGTCTTATTTTTATTAATTTTTTAATTTAATTTTTTTTTTTATAATTATTAATGCTTGATTATTTCACTGTATAGAACAAAGCTTTGTGATCCTCTTTTATAAAGATTATAGAAATCATAAAGCTCTAAAAGAAAAATTACCTGTTGTTCAATTTTAAGAGGATATCCAACACAAATCCACTTCAAATAAAAATCTTCATCCGGAATATTCCATTTAAATGCATCTAAAACATCATATTCTCTTTTAAGTTGTTCAAAAGTTTCATTAATTTCACCAACATGAGCTGGTACTAGATACATGTATTCACGAATTTCAACAATTCCTTCAACATCAGGAGGATCATCTCTCAAACGTTGGTATATACAATCATATTTAAAAATAATTTCATTCATTCTATTTTTAAAATTTTCAGTCAACATATTTAATAGACAAATTGCTATAAAATTTCTTTTATCAATTAAATTATTTTTCAATATATTAGTATAAACTTCAAAAGGACCAATTATAATTTTACATGGAATATTTAATTTAATTTCTTGTATTGAAGCATATTGAAATTTTATTTCTTCTTGTACTTTAACTGTTGAAATACCTTCTTGTTTCATGTTAGCAATATACTCAGTGACATCAAGAATGTACAAATCTAAATATTTATTGTACTCGTAAGCATATGCTTGAAGAGGAATCAATGATTTTTCATAGGCAACTTTTAAACGATCTTTTGCTTGACATACTTCTTGACTCAAAAGACCAATTGAACTGAGATAAAGTTGAGGAGAAAATTTTAAACCAGGTAATAAAAATGGTTGTGCTTGTTTAATATAATGACTTTCAATAATACAATTATCCAAACGTTCAATAATTATTTTCTAAAATTATAAATAAATATTTTCATAATATATTTTGATAATTAAAATAAATGATGATATGACTGTCAAAGTAAAGAGAATTAGTGATATTATTTACCTGAAAATTACACAAATCAGTACTATAAAATCCTCCAAGTGAATTAATTTGTAATTCAATTCTGAACACTGGATTTCCAGATGAAGAAAATTGTGTATCTACTAAATTATTTCCCCAAACAAAATCTGGATGTACATTCATTATTGATATTGCTGGAGTTTCAAGTAAATTTAAATATTTATTCAACGATTCAAGCACCAAGTTTCTCAATATATTCTACAATAAAATGATATTATAATTTTTATTTACTCTTCAAATAACAATACACATAAATATTTAAATATTATTTAACAAACCTGCATTATAAATATTTTTAATGATATAAATCTTTTTAATTTTATAACATCATAAACATATGGTATTTTTTGATTGAGATCAAAACAACCTTTGCCAATTTTATTGAATGATGTTTTTATTATTTCAACAACATTATTCAACCAATTAATTTTTAAATATTTGATTATCATGTTTAAAGCTCTTTTTTGTTGACATTCAAAATCATTCAAGCTTACTGTTAAATTTGCATAGTTTATCTCAAAAAAACATTTGTTTGTCAGCTCTTGGCTATTTCCAATAATTTGACATACTGCATGATAAACTTCTGGGTGAATATATATTATGCTCCAATGAATATTTTTATTGATTTCCTGAATAAAATAAAACATAGAGATATTTTCAACACAGAAAGTTAATATTTATTGTAAACAATTTAAATTTAATTAATATTAGTGAAAAATATAATTAGGGAATTATTATTTTGATTTTTTTGATTAAAATATAAAATATATTAACCTGAAAATTAAGCATTCCTGTTTTAATTTGATTGTATTGTTTATTAAAAACTTGTTCAATATTAAGTTTAGGAAATAAATTGTACAAAGAAAGAAGACCCATGATTCGTGAATAACTTGTATCAACTTCATCAAAAATCTATAAATAAAAATTAAATTTTTATAAATTGACAATTTTAATAAATTTTTTTTATAAATACCTTTGTCATTTTTTCATCTGAAAATTTAAGTCTTCCATGTCTTGTTACAAGTAACCGTATAATATTTTTATCATAATCACTTAAAACTGGTAAACCATCAAGTGGCATACAATCCAAATATAAATTTAATTTTAATATTTTATCTAATTTTTCATCTTCATTCAATGTATCTTCAATTTCATCAGAAAAACTTTGATAAAATGAAAATACATTATTTTTTTTATTCTTTAACATTTTATTTTTTTATTCAATAAAAATATTATGATTTGATGGAATCAAACAGTTGTGTTTTATTTATGTAAACAAACAAAAAAAAAAAAAAAAAAAAAATAAAAAAAAAAAAAAAAAAAAAAAATTCAAAAAACAACAACAACAAAACCTACAGTCGGTAAGTTAGTTTTTAAATTATTGAATCGATAAAAAAGTCACCTACTCTATTGACTAAACAAGAGCAGACAATCAAAAGAAAAAAAAAAAAAAAGATAAAGAACTCATCAGCTGAGTGATATTCATAACAAAATTATAAACTTTTTAATCCAAAATAAATAATAAAAAATATAAATAATAAAAGTGTATATAGTTTAACCAAATAATCAACAATACAATTATCATAAATAATATAAACAAAAAAAGAAAAATTAGTGATTAAAATTTGGATCGAAGATTTGTGTTATTGCGCGTCAACCAAAAAATATAATAAAATAAATAAATAATTAATTCATCAATTAATTAACAAATATATTCCTATATTATTGTGTGTTTAAAAAATATATAATTTAATTATTGTTATTAATTGTTGTTAAAATTAATATTTATTAAACAAAATTAATATAAAATATATTTAAATATTTATTGGTAAGTTTTTTTAAAAAAAATTATTTAAATAGTATATAAACAATTAAATATTCATAATATTTTTACATTTTTTTTTTCAGGATTTTTAGAAAATATTAGAAAAAAATTAGATAAACTTTTAGGCACTTTTTGGCTGTGTTTAAGTTCGGTTGTAATCGTAAATAATACCGAGTATTGACGAGGTGAACAGGTGACAATAGCCAATAGGCCACTTCGCCATGTTAGATTATTTCGTGAGATCGGTCATCACGAAGCCCTGATTCGTGGTGAACCATTGAAATAATAAAATTAAAAAAAATATAATAATATTACAACATTATTATAAATAATTTGATAATTTAATATTCAAATTTAATTTTATAATTATACATGTGTGTTGTGACATCTTAAAATATAGATTTTTTTTTTTTTTGTTTTTTTTTTTTTTTTTTTTTTTTTTTTATATTATTTTGTTTCGTTGATTTTTATTTTTTACAAGTATAAATATTTATTATATTGATAAATTAAACTTTATAGCTGTTCATAGTCCAATTTTTTTTACAAAAAAAAAAAAAAAACAACAAAATAATAATAAAATAATTTAAAAATCGTATCGTTGTTACACTTGTGCCTACGTTTGTATTGTGTATGTGTGTGTGTGTTTTTATTTTTAATAATTTATTTTTATTTAATTTAAAAAATTAAAATCAGCTGTTAAATATTATTGTGTTATTTATGAATAATAATTAAAAATTGAGCTTAACCGGCGAACAACGTATTTGAAATTGTAAATCATCCAAGCTGGATAGGTTACCCGAGTACCTCCGCGATACCGTGGACTGGTTTATGGGGTAAGTTTTAATTATTATTAAAATATAAATAATTAAAATAAAATATTATTTAATTAAAAATATATTTATATTAACATTTTCATTTTTTAATTATTAAAATAACTCAATTTTATCATTTTAATTCAAATTATTTCATCAATATTTCTTACTGTCAAAAATTGTCTCAAATTTTATTGAGAAAATTTTTTGTTTTATTTTTTTAATTGTTATTAATTTTTTTTAACAATAAAATTATAATTTTTTTTTTTTACTGTTATATATACTGTTTATAAAAGAAAGTTAATGTTTACAGTATTTTTTTTTTTTTTTTAAATAACTTGAATTTATTATCTTAAAAATTTTTACATTTGTTTTCTTGAAATTACGTCATCCTGATAGAAATAAATTGTCGATTTTATTTATTTTATTTTTTTTTACTTTTCATGATGAAAAAAATAAATAAAAATGTCTCGTTTGTTGGCCTATTTTTTTTTTTATTTTTTAAAATTTTTTTTGTACATTTAGTGCCTCAGTTATCGATCGTTAAAGAAAGTGTTACGAATGACTTGAAACATGATACACTTGTATATTTAATAAAAAAAAATAATTAAAATTGTATGTTTTAAAAATAGAGATAATAAAATTTTGGATAAAAAATAATCAAGTATGTATGTATATATGATAATAAAAAAATGTAAAAGATTATTTTTGGAGTAAATTAGATTGTATGTCGTAAAAAATGACAAAAAAAAAAAAAAAAAAAAGTACCTGGTTATTTCTGGATTCAACCGGTACACGTGTCAACATTTGCTCCAATTTAAAAAAATAAAAATGTATTTATCTTGATAAATTATTATTAATGAAAAGATAAGAAAAGATAGGTAACAAGTTGGTTGGCTTCAACATATTGCATGTTGTTAATTGCATTATAGTCTTGCTACGTAACAAACACACACTTGTGATTACAAAAAAAAAATAAGAATAGAAACTTTACAATTGAAAAATATATACTCATTTTATTCTTCACACTATTTTATTGAAATAGAAAAAAAAATGAATAATACATAAAAATTCAGTTGTTATTTCTTTAGTTAATAATTTATTTGTTACATAAATAATAATGTTTGGCCTTGGTGGAAAAAAATTTTTTAAATATTCATCAATTAATAATACACTACCTCTTGATGTTGAAGATACTGTAACTTGTTTTTGCAGGTCAGTTTAGTTTTTTTTTTTTTTTTTTTATATTATTTTAATTATTTTTTAGATATATATATTTTTTTTTTCAAAGAGAAATCATTGTTTATGCTTCATTTTAACTGCGAAATACCATTATCATAAAAAACATTTTATCCTAGATCATTTATCGAAAAAAAATATATAATAAATAAAATAAACCAAGGCCATAAAATTGTTTTTTTTTTTTTTTATGAAAGTAATAAATTATTTTATGATTTTCTTGGATATACTTATATGTATTTTCTTTTAAATAATCAAGTATATGATTTATTATAAAAATTTTTTTACATAAAAAATAGAAAAGAAATAAATAAAAAAAAATTTGTATCGATTGTCGCAGAGGGAATGGGAAAAACCTAGTGCGTCGTAGTCAGCTGACTCGATTCATTTTAACAGCTGATTTCAAATAATAATATTTTTAAGTTAAAAATAAAACAGCTGAAATATAAATTTAATTAAAAAGTATTATTAATTATATATATATATATTTTTTTTTTATTTTAGAAAAGCCCGAAGAAAGGAGAAAGATGCAGGAACAACAGAAGATCCAAAATTATATTTGGAGGAAGCAGCACTTGAACGACAATTGCCAGAATTGGATTTGAGAATGCTTGTTGATTTACCACCAGGTCTTGATTATAATGAATGGCTTGCATCACATACACTTTCGTTATTTGATCATACTAATCTTATTTATGGTACAATATCTGAATTTTGTACACCAACAGGATGTCCTGATATGACAGGACCTGGTTTAAGGTAATAATTAAATTCAATATTAAAAAAAAAAAAAAAAACAATCTATTTTTATATATTTATAAATATTTTACAGAACTTATTTGTGGTTTGATGAAAAAGGAAAAAAAACAAGAGTTGCTGCACCTCAATATATTGACTATGTTATGACATTTACTCAACGTACTGTTAGTGATGAAACAATATTTCCAACAAAATATGGTAAATTTGTAATTATATTTATTTATTTATTATATATTATTAATTTAATTAATTAATATTATTTCAGCAAATGAATTTCCAAGTTCATTTGAATCAATTGTACGTAAAATTTTACGATTACTTTATCATGTTGTGGCACATATTTATCATTGTCATTTTCGTGAAATTGCATTATTGGGTTTACATGCTCATTTAAATTGTGTATTTGCTCATCTTACACTTCTTAATCAACGTTTCAATCTTATTGATACTAAAGAAACTGAAATTCTTGGTGATCTTGAAGCAGCACTTTTAGGTAAATATTATTAATATTATTTATTTATTTATTTATTTAATTTTTTTTAATTTTATTCAGGTGATTCATCACAAGCCTCATCATCTAGCTCTGTGCCAACTACAACAATTCAAGATCCATCAAGTACAACAACGTAGAATAATAATATAAATTTTAAAATTAAATAATTATTTAAATTTGATGCAAATCAAATTGATATAGCTAAACAAAAAAAAAAAAAAAAATTATGAAATACTTAAATTATTGTTTCTTCCTGTTTTCTCAACTGTCGTTGTCCATTTTCGATAGTTTAAGTTTATAAAAATCACAAATAATTTCAAAATTAAATAATAATTATTAATGAGAAATCAGGTCAATTGAAATAATATTATTTAAAAAAAAATTAATTCATGTAGTACCTGTAAATAACACAACACAAGGTGATGAAAAATAGAAAAAAAAAAAAAAAAAAAAGAATAACAAATTATTATAAAATAATCATGTAAATTAATTAATTAATTTTTTCTTTTTTTGTTTGCTGTTTGTGAGATTGTAAATAATTTATTGACTAGATAAAAAAATAAAATGAAAAAGAAAAAAAAAAAAAACAAATAATAAACTGAAAGAATTGAAAAGAGATGATAAAAAAAAAAAAAAAAAAAAAATAGGAAAATTAATTTATCGCATGAAAGAAAAATAATGAGTGATTGAATGAACGATGATAGAATAAATTATTGATCAATTAATGATGTTAAAAATAAATAAATAAATAAAACGCTGTAATAAAATTTTAAATATGATTGTTCTGTAAAAATTAAATAACAAAAATATTGTAAACATAAATAGCGATAATAAAAAAAAATATATACTTGGCGTTAAATATTGATGTTTTTTTTTTTTTTTTTTTATATAAAAATTTAATTAACTAAAATCATCAAGTTGGTAAACTTGTATAATTATTATTTATCTCAACAAGTCTAATAGCACGAAAAAATATTGCAATTTCATGAATAAAAAATCCAATTGTTTGAGCAATTGGTTGACATAAATCTCTAAATGATGTTGCAATATTATAAAAAAATATTAATATTGGTTGTATTATACCATTAAATATAATAGTTAATAATGGTTTTATAAAATAATCAGCAAACATTTGTATAACACCAATAGTCAATGGTCTAACAATACTGTATAAAAAAAATCTTAATAATTGTAAGATAAATGCAGTTATAAATGTTATTCCAATATGAATTGTTCCAAATATTTCAGCCCAAAATCTTGTTGCTGCTTGATCTATTTTTTCAGCATATTTTTCTGTTGTTAAAATTGGTGATGCATCTGTTGTTTTATAATATCTACATATTAAATATATTTAAATTTATTTATTTTATTTTTTTTTTTGTAAATTTATTATAACTAAAAATATTTTAAATTATTTTATACCTACGCTGAATTACCGTGATCAAAATAATATATGTCAATTCTTTGAGTTATTCTTTCAATATTTTTAATGTCAATTGATTGATTGTTATTTAAATTATTTGAACCCAAAAATATTCCACTTTTTCCATGAATACCAGTTGTTTTTTCACATCTTGATGATTTATCATAATTTTTTAATTTTTTTTTATCTTTTTTATTATTATTTATTAAATTTATATCATCAATTTGTGATGTACATGGATTTCTAAATGATTTTTAAATTTATTTTATTATTAATTTTATAATATTTATATGTAAATTTGAATAATTTTTATTTACACTTTGTAGCCATGAAAAGGTGATTCTACAGGTTCAAATTCAGCCATTGCATAAAATTTATTTGTTCGTTGAGTTTTTGATGTTGATTTAATAATTTTTTGTTTAATTGAAACTTCAGATTCATTCTGTTTTTATAAATAAAAAAACATTATATAAAATTATTATTTGTAATTATATATATTATATTTAAATTTAATTTTGTTTTTTTTTTACATGGTAATCTGTTTCAGTTGATGATGAATCTGAAACAGCTAATTTCTGATGATTATCTTCAGTAGTCATGTTGAAAAATTAATTGTATATTTATAATAAAATATCAACAAATAAACTTGCAATGCTGTCTGTCTAAATTAACAGGTTAAATAAATTATAATTTTCGTTATTCTACTTTTTTTTTTTTTAAATTATATAATGATGAAGTTGGCTTGAAAAAATAATTATTAATTTAATTTAAATAATAATTAATTTTAGATATATTATCATTGATTTTTATTCAAAATTTTATAATGACAATTATTTTTAAATTTCTCGTTGCAACACAATTTTTATTATTTGTTATTTATTTAAAATAATTAAGCATAATTAAAATTAATAATTTCTCACACAATTAGAATACAGACAATTTGAATATTAATATTTAATCACAGTTCTTGATAAATATTTTCAAGAAAAAGAAAAAAAAAATTCTAGTAAATACATTTTCATCTCATTTTGTTTTTTATTAATTTATTAATTAATTAATTAATTTTTTTTACTAAAATTAAATACTATTTAATAAATAAATATGAGTCAAATTGTTAATCATATTGAGAATTATTTTAGTCAATTGATTATACACTAACTTTTTTATTATCAAATAATTTTCTTTGCCTGTTTTGTATACTAAAAATTAATTATCCAACAAATTATTATATTTGAATTCACAATAGAGAGATACAGAGAGCATTTTTTTTTATTTTGTGTTATTATATTTTTATTGCTGGCACTTATTTTTCGGTGCTTAAACATATATTTATTTATTTCTTTTTTTATTGTTTTAATATATATTAAGTTTATTATTTTCTAAACGTCAAGAATATTTATAATTAATTAAGGAATGTTTCATAGCTTATTTTGTACATAAACAATTATTTTAAAATTGTTTTTCTATACTTAAAGACAAAAAACAAAAAAAAAAACATCAAAAACAAAGAGAAAATAAAAAACAATATGGCATTTTATTCTTTGACATTATTACCATATAATAAACAAAAAAAAATAAAAAAAAAATTATTTACAAATTATAAAGACATATAAATTTAGAGTATATTAGACGTGACTTTTTTTTTTTTTTTTTTTTTTTTTTTTTTTATGTACAGGTAAGAAATTTTTTTTACAAACAAAATTCTTTCTGCTATTTTTATTAACAATATGCTTGTTATTAATTTTTAAACAACTCAATTCTTTGGTAAGGAAAAAAAAATAAAAAAAAAAAAGACAAATTACAAAACAACTATTTTAATATTTAATAATTATTATACGATATGGCTTTGAAAAGTGCAAAAAAAATTGATTAATTAAGTTATAAATTATATGCATGTTTAAAATGCATTGTCAGATAAAAAAAAAATACAAAGATGTATGAATAATTTATTTAATGTATAAAGTATTACCTGAATAAATTTAAACATACTGAAAATTATCGTTATTTGTTAATAATGGTAATTTTTCAATACCATCTTTAACATCAAAACTATGAAGCCAATCACTACTTGGTTTAGCTTTTATACCACAAAAATTAAAATTACAAAAATCAGCAAAATTTTGTAATGCACCACGATGAAATGGATTACCATTTTTAAAATGTTTATATCTACCAATATTCATACGTTCATTTGTTGTCATACCAAGTATCATTATTTGATATAATTGACATGCTAAAAGTACACCAACCCAAAGTACATGAAGAGCAATATTAAGTGTTATCCACATAACCCATGGATCACATTTTGCTGCAGCAATTAAATAACTATCTGGATTTTCTCTATTTGTTAAATTTGTCCAACATTCAAATTGCCAATATTGTACACTTGCTGATATAACAACAATACATAAACCAAGTAAACATACCAAAAAACCCAAAAAATATTTATGATTATGTGCACCTGAAAAATAATAAATTAATAAAAAATTTTTTATATTTTTATGTAATTTAAATTGTTAAATTAAAAAAAAAAAATTACTAACCAATGCAATTATTAATCCATGGACAATGATGATCAAAACGTGCAACACATCTGTCACAAGTTGAACAATGTTTTGATCTAATTGGTTTTCTGACTAAACAACTTGTACAAAATGTATGTGCTTCAAAACCATCAGATTCAGCTAATTCAACAATTGTATTTAATTTTTCTTCATGAATACCAGAAACAATACCTGGATCACCACGCCATGATTGTATAAAACATATCCAAAGTGGTACTGAACCAGTAAATAACATTAACCAAAGATACCATGAAGCATGTACACCCAGCCAAAATATCCAGGTTATATATATCCATGTTTTAGTTGATATATAAATTGACATTGGTAATATATTACATAATCTTTCATCAAATAATAAACTTTTAGCAATATAAACACCAATATATAATAATATAAAGGCACCAAGTTTTATTAAATAATCAACATTTGTTTTTAATATCATGCCAATTAAATAAAATACAATAAATGGTGTTATTGCCATACAATAATATCTTATTCTTTTATCACGACACCATACACGTGATTTACCTTGTTTTTCTTTAATATCATGACTTATTTTATGTCCAAGCCATGCAGCTCCAATATGTGGTCCTAATAATGTCATTGGTGTTTCATTTTGAAAATTTGGTACATCTAAATCAGCACCATGACGTACAAGTGTTGATATTGCTGTATTATTTTTTGATATAATTGCCCAATGAAGTGCTGTATTACCATGAAGATTATCAGTTAATGAATGACTTGCACCAAGAACTAATAATAATCTTGTTGGATCTAAATTATTTATTTTATATGCAGACCACATTAATGGTGTCATTGCTGATCTATCTGATGAATTTGGATTAATTCCTTTAGCAACAAGATATGCAACAATACTAGTAAAACCAGATTGTGCTGCAAGATGAATACATGCAAAACCTGTAGCATCACGTAATGTTGGATCAGCACCAGCTTTAACTAATAATGTTACTGTTGCTAAATGACCTTGTCTTGTTGCCCAATGTAATGGTGTTGATGCTAATTCACCACCAATTGCATTAACATCAGCACCTTTACCAATTAAATATTTTACAATTTCTTTTCTATTATTAATTGATGCCCAATGTAATAATGTTACTGTTTCTGAATCTGGCTCATTAACATCAGCACCAGCTTCAATTAATTCAGTAACTCTATCAATAGCACCATATTGAGTTGCTTTAACAATATCAAAATTACTACAATCTAATGATGATGCTCTTGGTATTTCTGGTCTATTTTTTGGTGATTCTTCATCTTTACTGTCATTTCCAGGACAAGCTGAACGTATTGGTAATGCATACATTATACCTATAAATAATATTAATAATAATATATTATTTTTTAATATACCTATAAGTATATTTTTTTATTTATTTATTTACATACCTTGAACTAGGATAATTAATTCTTTTTTATATTATTATAATATATATTCAAAACAAACTTTTATATTTTTTTACAACAACACTAAAAATAACTTGTTTTTCACTCATCATTTTTATTTATTTTTTCAATTACCTGTACTTGTTTTTATCAAATTGTATTGATAATTAATTTTTTTTTATTTAATATTTCTGGGAGTTTCCACTCTTGCATTACATACTCCACTCTGAAATTGTCTATATCAAGAGGCACGGTAGTGCCTCGAGTCAAGTATGAGAAAGGAAATTTATATGTGTGTGTAAGAGTAACTACCGTGACTATATTATACATCAAATATTTTGCCCCCTTCCGTCTCCAATTTTTAGAAATTTAATTAAAATATGATGGATTTAATTAAAAAATATGAGGCTTTGTAATGATCCCATAAATCGATGTCAAGCTTTTTTTTAAAAAAAAAATCAGATTTTTTAGTGGCTTATTTTTTTTTTTATTGAACAATCAAATTAACGGTTGCGATTTTTTGGCTGAAAAACCAGATTTCTGATTTTGTTAAGTTGGTAGTACGGTATAAGATTATAAAATTTTTTTTTTTTTTTTACTTTTCTCACTTGCTCATTTTTGTTGGCTGCACTGCAGAGTTGACATATGAATAGATATATGATAAATATTGCAATATTGTATATTAAAAATAATAAACATCAAATGATACACCGGTAAAATAATTATAAATAAAAATTAAAGTTGATGATATATAAATATAATATAATAATATAAATTTCAAGAAAAACTTTACAAAAAGATGTGATATCTAACAAAAAACAAAAAACAAGTATTTTGTACAAAAAAAAGAGTCAAGTACTCGAAATTGTAGTCAATTTGTAATGTAACTTGTTTTGCCATTAATTAATCTAAAATGTTAAAAAAAAAAATAATAATAAAAAAAAAAAATTGTACTTGACCCTGCGTAGTTTTTCCTAAATTAAAAATTAAATTTTAAGCCAACATTATTCAATCTTATGTTTAGCAGGGTCAAGTATAATTTTTTTTTTTTATTATTATTTTTTTTTAACATTTTAGATTAATTAATGGCAAAACAAGTTACATTACAAATTGACTACAATTTCGAGTACTTGACTCTTTTTTTTGTACAAAATACTTGTTTTTTGTTTTTTGTTAGATATATATATATATATATATGGGGAATTGAAGGGGTTTATTTTATTTTTTTTTTCTTTTTTAGATTATTGGTGATGTTGATGTTGTAGTAACAAACTATGCGCGTGTCTCAAACTCTCAATGCGTCGACTGAAAAATAATTAAAAAAAATATATATATTAAATGCCAACCAAACATTAATAATAATAATACCAAAAAAGTATTATTTTATCAATAATTTCATACACCTACTAAATAAAAATATATTTTTAATTTTTTAATAAATTTAAAATTAAATAAATAAAAATATATAAAAACTTTGTATAAAAAAAAAAAAAAAAAACACTTAATATTACTCTATTTTATATAAAAATAATAATAAAAATTAAATATTTATCTTACAATTGTCTCAAGGTTTTTATTATCAATTTTCATTTATCGATCAAACAATGACAATATTTATCACCAATAATCGGTTAATTGAGAGCAAAGATAATTGATTTTGACTGAATAACAATTGGACGACTATTTTGCCGCAGGGGAAACGGATATTTCTCGGTTTTGGTTAGGTTTATATACTTATATTGTTTTTTTTTTTTTTTTATAAAAAAAATTCTGAAACGTCATCTTTTTTTGGTTTTTGAATTCTAAAGTTGTCGTACTTACCGACTGAGCAAAATTTAGTTGATATTTTTGCCGCTAGGTTCACAGTAATCGCTTGTTCATTATTTAGCGGTAAAAAAATATTGTGTGCTCCAAGATTTTACCTGATATTACCTGTATTAATTATCAGTTAATTAATTATTTATAATAATTTGATAGACAGAATTTTTGTGAACAATTTGACTATAATATTGTTGATGTTTGTTTGATTGTTTAACATATATCAATGGATATTGAGTGTGCTATTGGTGATGACGACTGATGATACTCCAGGGGACACAAAGAGCAGACCAATTGACTGTAAATATATTACATTTTGATATTTTTATTATATTTATAATTAATTTATAGTTGTATTGATATGATTTAATGATAATTGTTTGGTTAAATTAACAACTTAATAAAATTATAATAATAAAAATATATTTTTACATGTTGGACAATGTCTTGAGTAACCACAACAATTTGTTTAATATTTTTTTCAATCTTTTATCAAAACAATAGCATAATAATTGTTTATTTATTATTAATATTAATTAACCTTACTTTTTATGTTTGTTTATTTAAAGATGCATCAACAAGTGGGCTGATGAAATTATTTGTTGTTAGATCTTGATCCAACTGGAGTTGATGATTCAAGGTAAATTAAAATTTTAATATTCAAGTTGTAATCATTAAGATGAACTATGTAATTATTTATTATTATTATTTTATCTTGTCTGTATTTATTTGTTAAAGCTATTGTGAATGATCAAAAAAATATGCTCAAATTGATGTATCATCAATGGATCCAAAGTCATGATCAAGCAATTAGTAAGTTTAACCATTTGTTAAATTATTTAAATATTTAACAATATAATTGTTTTATTTTTCTTTGTTACAGATGCTGTTAATTTAATTGTAGTGCAAAAGTGTCTTTTTGTTTTACAAGTTGTAATAGCTGAAATAAAAACAATCAACATGACATAATGACAGTGTTTTGATGTTGATGTTGATGACAATAATAAACAGTGTCACATGGTGAGTTATTTTACAAATAAATAAATTAAATAATAGTCATAGTAAATGATACAATTGAATCAATTAATAGTACAATTAAAAATTAAAAAATTAATTGATCAATTTAATTTATTTTGCACAAATTGATAATATTTAATTTAAATTAAATTAATTCAGTATTATATTTTATCAATCAACTAATGTCATTTTGTTTTAATTTTAATTACAGATTGTTGATAGTTATCAAGTTTAGTGTTAATTATTTGTTTTAATATAGTTTTATTAGTTAAAAAATAGTATTTGTGTTGTGTTTGTTGACAAATGAATTAATTACTTGGTTCTGTACTTTGATTTAACTTGGATCTACTTGGATCTACGTGGGACCACACACTAAAAGGTATGTGGCAACGTGAATCAACTAAAACTAAAACCCATTAAAACAAAAGTGCAACATGGATTTTATTTTTCTGATATACTTTTTAATTTTATATACAAAAAAGACTTTGAATTATTTTTTTTAATTCAAGACAATTAGGTATATTTTTTCTTTGGTTGCACTTTTCCACAATAATTTATAAATAATTTATATTTAAAACAATCTGCTGTTTTAATTGCAGTTAAATAAAATAAATACTTTTTTTTTATTCTCTTGCTGTTTAAAGCACAATTTAAAATATAAAATTTAAATATTTTTTTATCAAATAATTTTGATAAAAATTAAATTTTTCAACGTAAAAAATTCGGTTATTATTTATATTCATTATTACATTAATTTAAATAATAAACAAGTCAGAGTGTAGTGTGGAAAAAATAAAAAAAAATAGAAATGATAGTGAAACAAAAAAAAAAAGCTGCTGAAGATGAAGAAAGTTTGATATACGAATAGAGAGTTGATATTGGCGATATCCCAATGGGATTATGGGGACTCCCATTGGACAAGACAAAGTAAGTATATATATATATATATATATTTTGATATGGTATAACACAAGAAAGATAATCAATCGTGAAGGGTAAACTGATATCTTATCAAAGTTAGTTCATCTTAACACGAAAGTTTGAAATGGGTCTTGGTTTTGAAGGTATACCTTTTGTATATATATTCTATCTCAATTTCTGTACCACAAATACATATTTCAAGTATTTAACTTCTTTGTCTTTTGACAACTACTAACATGTCATACATGTGCACATGCAATTTCCGGTTTTACTTTAAACACAATCAATGTGTCTTATTGTCTTAAACTTTATCAATCAAAATTTCGATATTTTCTTATTTATTTATATATATATATATATTATATGATACAACTATCAAACAACATGGCATTTTTTTATAAAAAATAACAACAATATTATTTTTATGATTTTGTTGTCTTTTTTTTATTGTTTTTTAAATCAATTTTTAAATTGATTTATTTTTTTGTTTTTTAAATTGAAATTTTTTTTTTTAAATTCATGTATTTATGAAATTTATTTCAAGGTAAAAATTTGATAAAATTATTATTATTTTATTATTACAAATATGTTGGTAGAAAAATACTCAAAGAGTTAGTATTTTTTTAGAAATTTTACCTCTTGATGAAATTAGGTGTTTCAGTCAAATAGATCCTGGTGATTTGAATGAATATTTCTGGGCGAAAAGTTCATATTATTGTCATTATGATATTTAAAGAATTTATAAATATAATTATTACAAAAGTTAGAAAAATTATTTTTAGTTATTTTTATTTTTTTTATCAATGTTAGAATTTTTTAAATGATCATGAGAAAGTCCATGCTTTTTCAAGGTCATTTGATTCGTAGAAAAAATATTTCTAAGCAAGTTATTAATGATATTGTTGTTTTAATATTTAAAAAACATCTAAATATAATTATTTTAAAAATTAGATGAATTAATTTTAATTATTTATATATTTTTTTGAATTTTATAATTCTTGGGACAACACTGAAGGAATTCCAATATTTTCCATGTGTTGTCCTGTTGGTTGAAAAATATATTTCTAAGCAAAAGTTTAACAAAATTATGCTTCTAATATTTAAATAACACGTGTAAATAATTAATTAAAAAATTAGAAGTATTAATTTTGATTATTTTTATTTTTTTTATAAATTTTAAAATTTTCGAAATGACCATGAGAAATTAGGTACTTTTGCATGATCATTCGGCTCATAGGAAAATTATTTCTAGGCAAAGTATTAATGATATTATTGTTTTAGAATTTTAAATACGTGTAAAAATAATCATTCCAGTAGTTAAAAGTATTATTTTCAATTATTTTTATTTTTTTTTTAATAATTTTATAATTTCGAAATAGTCATGTAAAAGTCTAACTTTTGCATGGTCATTTAGTTCATAGAAATAATATTTCTAAGCAACCTATTTATGATATTATGCTTTTAATATTTAAAAAAAATCTAAATATAATTATTCTAAAAGTTAGATAAATTAATTTCAATTATTTATACATTTTTTTAAATTTTATAATTCTTAGGACAACACTGAACAAAGTCAACTATTTTCTATGTGTTGTCCTGTTGGTTCGAAAATATATTTCTAGACATTTAATTCATGATATTATGCTTTCATAATTATAAATACATCCAAATTAAATTACTCAAAAAGTTACAACAATTATTTTCAATTATTTTTACTTTTTTTATGAATTTTAAATTTTTCGAAATGACTTTGAGAAAGTCAGACTTTCATCAACTCATATGGTTTTTTAAAAAAATATTTCTAATCAACCTAGACATGATATTATGCTTCTAATATATAAACAAACCTTTGAAAATAATTATTTTGACACTTAAAAGTATATTTTTTAATTATTTATACATTTTTTAAAATTTTATATTTTTCAGGACAACACTCAAGAAAGTCCACTATTTTTCGTGTGTTGTCCTGTTGCTTCAAAAATATATTTTTAAGCAAAATTTTCATGAAATTATGCTTTTATAATTAAAAATACACCCAAATTTAATTACTCCAAAAGTTATAACAATTATTTTCAATTATTTTTATTTTTTTTATGAATTTTTAAATTTTCGAAATGACCATGAGAATTAGGTACTTTTGCAATGTCTTTTGGTTCATAGAAAAAATATTTCTAAGCAAACTATTAATGATATTATGATTGTAATATTCAAAAAACATCTAAATATAATCATTCTAAAAGTTAGATAAATTAGTTTCAATTATTTATACATTTTTTTTAAATTTTATATTTTTCAGGACAACACTAAAGAAAGTCCACTATTTTCTATGTGTTGTCCTGTTGGTTCAAAAATATATTTCTAGATATTGTATTCATGATATTATGCTTTTATAATTTAAAGTACACCTAAATATGATTATTCCAAAAGTTATAACAATTATTTTCAATTATTTTTACTTTTTTTATGAATTTTTAAATTTTCGAAATGACTTTGAGAAAGTCTGACTTTCATCAACTCATCTGGTTTTTAAAAAAAATATTTCTAATCAACCCAAAGATGATATTATGCTTCTAATATATAAATAAACCTTGAAAATAATTATTTTGATAATTAAAAGTATATATTTTAATTATTTGTATTTTTTTTTTTGAATTTTATATTTTTTAGGACAACACTCAAAGAGTCCAATATTTTCTATGTGTTGTCCTGTTGCTTCAAAAATATATTTTTAAGCAAAATTTTAATGAAATTATGCTTCTAATATTTAAAAAACACCCTAAAATAATTATCCTGCAAGTTTCAAGTCTTTATTTCAATTATTTCTAATTTTTTATATTTTTTTTATAATTTCCAAATGACTATGAATAAGTCTGACTTTCGTCAACTCATCTGGTTTTGAAAAAAAATATTTCTAATCAACCTAGACATGATATTTTGCTTCTAATATATAAACAAACCTTGAAAATAATTATTTTGATAATTAAAAGTATGTACTTTAATTATTTATACATTTTTTAAAATTTTATATTTTTCAGGACAACACTCAAGAAAGTCCACTATTTTTCGTGTGTTGTCCTGTTGCTTCAAAAATATATTTTTAAGCAAAATTTTAATGAAATTATGCTTCTAATATTTAAAAAACACCCATATTAAATTACTCCAAAAGTTATAACAGTTATTTTCAATTATTTTTATTTTTTTTATAAATTTTTAAATTTTCGAAATAGTCATGTAAAAGTCTAACTTTAGCAGTGTCATTTGATTCATAGAAAAAATATTTCTAAGCAAACTATTTATGATATTATGCTTTTAATATTTAAAAGAAATCTAAACATAATTATTCTGAAAGTTAGATGAATTAATTTCAATTATTTATATATTTTTTTAAATTTTATATAATTTTCAGGACATTTATAATTGAAAATTTGATGATATTTTGCTTCTAGTATTTAAAAAACACCTTGATAAACTTATATCAAAAGTTACAAAAATTAATTTCAATTATTTCAAGCTTTGTACTTTGCAGGACCTCTTGTTGAAACTTGGTATTTCAGTCAAAGATACTTTAAAATTATATTTCTACACAAAAATTTCAAAAAATTATGCTTCAATAATATTTAATTAAAATCAATAAATATAATTATCCTGAAAGTTAAAATAATTAATTAAATTTTATTTCAATTTTTTATTATTTTTTTTAATCTCCATATTTTCCAAGACACTAAAAATTAAAAATCCAATATATAAAAAAAAAAAAATTCACTCGAAAGAATTTGAATCAACTATAAAGTCCTTCAAACAGAAAAAACAAACTTTTAAAAATATATAAGTACTACAAGTACATATTAATATAATTTTTTTTATTTTTTGTTTTTCCTAATTGTCTAATATAAAACAAGACACAAGACACAAGACAAGTTTTAATTATTTTTTTTTGTTATTTTGTATTTATATTTTTGTTAAAACTAGCAAACAGGATACTTATTTTGTTTCATTAAATTCCAAGTCACGTTGCCAAGAGGAATGATAGTGTTGCTTGGCTCAGTGACAGCTTCCAATCTCCGGTTCCTTAGACTTAAACTTGAGCCAAACTAGACAATTATATTTCGTATCTATTATTTATGCAATAAAAGTAAAATTAAATTACATAATCACAATAAATAAATAAATATTTAATTAAATTCAATAAAATATATATATTTATTTAAATAAATAATTGAATAATATAAACGATAAAATATTATATTCAAAATAATCAATAAAAAAATTTTTTATTTATAAAAATAAAATATAATTTATTCATATCATAAAATATTATAGCATACGTTTATATTTTTATAGTCAATGTTTAAAAATAATATATAAAAAAAAATAAATAATCAATAATAAAGGGAGTGAGTAATTTTCGTTTGTTACTCATGGCTATTTTTATAATTTAACTTGGATTTTCTTCTGGTGGCTTTTATTATTATTTCATTCATTTTATTTTTCTTTGTTAAAACTACCCTGTATATTATATGTACACATTTAACTTTCATCCCTTATTTTTTTTCATAACGCGCACGAGCCTATATTATCAATGTTTCTGCTCACTTTTTCCCCTAGGTGTAATGGACCTGAGAAACAGATAATTACCCTTTTCCTCCCTCACATTTATTCACTTGGTATTATATTCTTTTATCATCTAAAATTTTACTCAAACATGTCTCAATTTTTACTCTTTTTTTATTTCAAATATATAAAAAGTGAATAGAAAACTTCATTTTATATTGACCCATGAGAATTCAAATAATTTTTTTTCCCCAAGGTTTACACTATTCTTCCATTTTATATTATTTATTTATATTTTTTTTTATTCAAACATAATACTTTTATATATATTTTATTTATTTTATAATATAACAAAAGAAACTTTGGTTTAATAAAAATTTTAATAATAAATTTACAAATTTGTCATATTCTTTTTGAATAAAAAAAAGATTTTTTTATTATTTATTTATATTTTTTTTTAATGGATAATTGTTATTTTTAGAATGAATTAAATATATAATTAATAAAATATAAATTTATATGAGTGTTTTGTAAGAGATATAATGATAACTCTTTGGTATATTTAAATTATTATATAAAACTTGGAAAAAAAATTAAAAAAAATTGAAATTTAATTTTAAAACTTTTTGGATACTTTTATTGAGTTGTTGTTTTAATGATAAAAGCATAGTTTTATTTAAGATTTAGTTGGATAGTATGTTTTTTTTTTTTGAAAACCAATGCTTTGGTAAAAATACCGAGTTTCTTTCAAAGCATTGTAATAATTGAAAAAAAAAATTGAAATAATTGAAATTAATTTTTGTAACTTTTGATATAAGTTTATCAAGGTGTTTTTTAGATACTAGAAGCAAAATATCATAAAATTTTTGATTACAAATGTTATTTGAAATTAATATGGAACAACACAAGAGAAATAATGAATTTCATAATAGGATGTCCTGAAAATTATATAAAATTTAAAAAAAAAATAAAAATAATTACAATTAAATTTTAAAAATTTCAGAATAATTATATTTAAATGTTTTTTGAATATTGAAACAATAATATCATTAATAGTTTGCTTAGAAATATTTTTTCTATGAACCAAATGACATTGCAAAAGTACCTACTTTTTTATGGCCATTTCGAAAATTTTAAAATTTACAAAAAAAAATAAAAATAATCAAAATTAATGCTTCCAACTTCTGAAATAATTATTTACACGTACAATTTAAATATTAGAAGCATAATTTCATTAAAACTTTGCTTAAAAATATATTTTTGAAGCAACAGGACAACACACGAAAAATAGTGGACTTTCTTGAGTGTTGTCCTGAAAAATATAAAATTTTAAAAAATGTATAATTAATTAAAGTGATTATTTTATGATTATTTTCGAGGTTTGTTTATATATTAGAAGCAAAATATCATGTCTAGGTTGATTAGAAATATTTTTTTTCAAAACCAGATGAGTTGACGAAAGTCCGACTTTCTCAAACTCATTTCGAAATTTAAAAATTCATAAAAAAAGTAAAAATAATTGAAAATAATTGTTATAACTTTTGGAATAATCATATTTAGGTGTACTTTAAATTATAAAAGCATAATATCATGAATAAAATGTCTTGAAATATATTTTTGAACCAACAGGACAACACATAGAAAATAGTGGACTTTCTTGAGTGTTGTCCTGAAAAATATAAAATTTAAAAAAAATGTATAAATAATTGAAATTAATTTATCTAATTTTTAGAATAATTATATTCTAAAGTTGTTTAGATAAAAGAAGCATAACATGATGAATAGCTTGATTAGAAATATTTTTTTTATGAACAAAATGACTTTGCAAAAGTCAGACTTCCTTAAAGTCATTTAAAAATTATAAAAAAAAATAAAAATAATCAAAATTAAATTCTAATACTATTATTAACGTATTTAAATAATATAAGCATAATCTCTAGAAATTATTGTCTATAAATATATTTTTCCACCAACAATATATTTGTCTAGAAAAAATAATCCAAATTTCTAAAAATAATAATAAAAACTAATAAAAAAAAAAAAAAATGTCAAATTATAAAAATAATGACATTTAAACAAATAATACAATAAATAATTATAAAAAAATAAAAAAATCATGTCATCATTTAGAAATGACTTTGCGAGTTTAATGATCACAGCAAAAATGATCAAATATTTTTATTTTTTTATTTTTTTTTACTATTTTTTATATGCTTCATAAAATGAAGACTAATCGACATGAGTCATGTGAATATATAAGAGAATGTTAAATTATCTTTTGGAATGAACATTATCGAGGGGTTTTATTTATACGATGACTATACTTTCATTTCTATATAATAATATCGCATGTTTTTACAACACTCCCCTGTTAACTTAATTTTTTTTTTTTTTATAATTTTTATAATTTTTATTTTCTACCCTTTGCGTGACTATTTGCACTACACATTTATTACAAAAAAAAACAAAAAAAAAAAAAAACAAAAATATCAATTGTTTATATTTTACATTTAACAGTTAATTAATTAATTAATTAATTTTTATTATTTTTAATTTAATTTACAATATAATATACAAATGGTATTTAAAATTAATTTTAAATATTTATTTCTTCTTTTTTTTTTTTTTTTTTTATATATAAAATTGATTAATTATATTTATATATATATTAATTATGTTGTTTATATTTTCATTACATATTGTCGTGTGTGTGTTTAGCTTAAAATTTTTCAAAGCTTTTATTGTTGATTTTGAATTCCATAGGAAATTAAACCCAAAGGGGATTTATATTGTTTGTTACTTGGGGGAGAATCTTGCACGACTTTGACGCTTGACCAATCAACAGAAAGATAAATTATTATATATGTACAATATATATAATATTAACCATTGAGTTATGTATATAAAAAGTATATATGTATATATATAATTTTTTTTTGACAGCTATTTCTCTTGCCCTTGGGATTTTATGATCTTATGACACGCAAAATATCTGATCAGAACCACATGCCAAAATAATTTTCTTCAATAAATTATTATTATTTTTTATTTTTCTCAAAAATATAGGATCAATCTTTAATCATTTATTTTAAAAATACTTTTTTTTTTTTTTTTTTATCTATATATCTACTTGGTTTATTATTTTTTTTTGGGATTTATTATATGAAAAGACTAAAAATTATCACAAGAAAATATATATTTTATTAAATAATTTGAGGATTTAATTTTTATTAAAAAATTTATATTTTAAGAAGATTATTCAGTAATATTAATCTCAAATAAAATGATAATTAACAAGTAATAATTAATAGACAAAAAAATAAGAAATAAATTGTAGAAATTAATTATTTATTTATTTTAATTTTCATTATACAATTATTTAAATGTAAAATATATATATTTTGTTTTTTTTTTTTTTTTATTTTTAATTTAAATAAAAATTTATAAATTGCGTGTGTCAAATATAATTTTACTGTGGTTAATTTTTAAATTATTCTTATTGTCTGGACACTGTAATTTGTTGATTCATCAAATTTATATATTAATTTAAAACCATTTATATTTATTTTTCTATGATATTTAAAGTACTATTTTTAAAATTTTTTTTATATATATATCATCAAACTTTCAAATACATAACTTTTTTTTAAAAAAAAAAAGCCCATTCAATTTTATTTTACCACAATTATGAAAAAAAAAAATTAAAAAAAACACTAAAAAGTACATTTTATTTAAATTTTTTTTTTAAATATAAAAAAACATATTTTTAAAAAAAAATTTAATTTTTAATTAATAATCAATAAATAGAGCTTTTTTTTATTTTTAACATAAAAAATATATACAATTTTTTTACAAACAAATTTTAAATATTTAAAACTTTTAAACAATATAAATATTGACATAAATCATTTTCATAAAAAAAAAAAAAAATTATAAATAATAAATTTTAAATTTACAAAATAACAATAAACATTTAAAAAAAATTTTTTATTTAATTTATTTTTCATTCTTTTGTTGCATTTATAATATTATTTATTATTTTTTTAATCATTTTTAAAATTTATCAATTGATAATAGAAATTTCTTTGAAACGCATATACAGGTATATATATTATATATATTATAAAATATAACATGAAAGTAGCACTATAGTATGCACCATCAAATGGGGTAGTTTATACATACATATATTTATTTATTAAGTACACGTGGAACGACTAAGAGGTTGCTTTTAAGGATATAAAATACGTTTATGTATTTTTTTTTTTTTTTTACTCGTGGACTTCCCCAAAGTCATCGTAACTTGACACAGGCTTTTTTTAAAAAATAAAAAAAACAATTTCATGACCTATTTTATTTATTTTATATAAATAAATTATATATAATTTTAATAAAATTTATAAAAAATTATATCAATTTAAATTTAATTTATTTACTGGAAAAAATTTTCAATATTTTTTTCATTTTGACTGTAAAATATATATATTTTAATAGTTTTATATAAAAATTTTGTATATTGTTGATTTATATTGTTGTAATAAATATAAAATGACGTATTTTTCAATAAAAAAACTTTTTTTTTTTTTTTTTATTAAATTTTTTATTCAAGTTTGATCTTTATACCGATGATAATGTATATATATCTTTATTTTTTTTTTTTTTTTCCAATATAAAACTTGTGTTTTATGTACTGTATTTACTCGATGCAAAAAATAGTCATGGTGTGTTGTAAAAGTGATGGTACTAAGTGAAGAAAGTAGAGGGTTCTTACGATCTGTTGAATATTTAAATTTAGACAAAAAACAAGTATATATAGGTAAAAAAAAAAAAAAGCAGTTTTCTTATTTTCATTTATTTTTTATTGTAAAATTTCAACATATCAATTATTTTTCACAACTAATAAATCTGACAAAAAAAATATATAAAAATATCAATTACACTGGAGCATATATTCAAAAGAAAAATTAAGCGGTAAAGTTAAAACGTGGCAAAGTTACAAATAAAAATTACTTTCTTTTGGTAAAAAAAATAATAAAGACTTGGTAAACATATTCTAAATGAGCTTCATCATAAATGGATACATATGAATTCAAAAAAAAAAAATAAATAAATACTTTAATAAAAATCTTTTGTTTTTAACTAAATTTTTTAATATTTAAAATTATTATTTATTTTATTTATTTTACTTTGATTATTATTATTATTTTTTTTTTTTAAAAAGCGTATATATTATTATTATTATTTTATACATGTAATTATTATGAGCATGCGCTAAATTATTTTACCCGCGTATATGTATGTACAATAGTGATCTTCCATGTGGTTCAATTCAGTTCAATTCTATCGTTCTCCAACCTTTGGAGACAAAACATACTTTAATTATTATAAATTTTTTTTATTGTTTAATTTTTATCAAAAATATATCAATATTCTCAATGAAATTTATTGGCAAAAGTGAAATTATTAAATTATTTTTTTTTATTTTTTTTTATTAAAATTTAAAAAAAAAGAATGGAAAAAAAGTTTTGATGATACTGTGGTTATTTTAATATTAAATATTATAAATTAATATATTTAATGATTTTTTTGTTATTAAATTATAAAAATTTTTAATTATAAAACTTTTTAAATTTTGATTTTAAATTTTTTAATTTTTATTGTAATTAAAAAAGTATATTTTTAAGTGATTATTTAAATTTTTTTTTTTTTTTTTTAATAAAATACAATGAAAATTTTTAAATAATATTAAAATAGTTTAATAATAATAAAAAAAAAAAAAAAAAATTAATTGAAGAAGATTGTCAACAGTCGTCAGTAAACCTTGAGTGAAACTTGACAAACGAAATTAATTAACTCTTACGAATTATTTTCTGGAATAATTTTACTTTTTGTGTCTGTGTATATAAAATTTAATATTATTTATTATTTAAATATTATAAATATAGAAAATTTATATTTAATGTTTATTGAGTGCAAATATATCAAAAAACAAATCTGATCAAAATGCGACTTCGACTACTAATATTTTTGATAATTTTCATTGAAAATTATCAAAAAGGTAATTAAATTTTTTATTAATATTCAAATAACAATTTAATAATATTAAAATAGAATTAAAAAATTAATTCATAAACACAAAATTTTTATTTATTTTACAAAAAAAAAAAAAATTTCAATTAAAATAAACAAAAATAGATAAAATTAATTAAATTAATTATTTATTCAAATCAATGATAATAATTTTGTTTATATAATTAAAAAAAAAAAATAGGTCAAATAGACATTATTATCTTTTGCATAATATAAATTTGAAAATATAAAAAAATAATCATTAAATAATGCGATTTTTAATTTTCATCGAATATATTAATTTAAAATTCAAAATTCAAAATTCAAAACAGCAATAATACCAGCTTTGTTTGTATATCAATATTAAAATCCACTCTAGTATAAACATACACCAAAAATGATCAATTACAAATCAGCATATACACAGTACTTATTAAATATAAACAAGCCAATCGAAAATTTTAAGTACACACTCATTAATATACTAGCACATTGAATAGAAACTAAAAAATAATAAGCTTTAAAATAATAACAATACAATACCCAAATTAACAAATAAAAATAATTAAATTTGATTAAAAAAAAAAAATGTATAAAAAGAATAAGTGGTCTCTTGATGACAAAACAATGAAAACCCATACTCAGTGTTCAACAATAATTAACAATGGAATTCAATGTTGGTTTTATTATATAAATTGTATGTATATTGAATTAATACGTCAATTTTTATTTTGGTATTGTTATTAAAAATATACAGAAAAATTATTTATTTATGTTTTTTTTAATTTTAAAATTTCATCTAGTTTATATAATTATTTTATTTTATTTTATTTCATTTTTTTTTTTTTCATTTAAAATATAAAATAACATGTATTGTTTTGACTGCCAAATACTTGACATGACTTTAAGTATCATTTAATTATTATTATTATAAATTCTTGTTAATTATTATTTTTATATTTTTTTTTTTTTTTAAATTTATATAAATGTGAATGCAGTGGTCATGCAATATGTATATATAGGGACGATGAGTTTTTTTTTTATTCATTTAATTTGTCATTTATTGTTGAGGCTTGTTATATATTATTATTTTATATATAATATAATATAAAAAAATAATTTAGAGAGTCTTTCATCAACAATGTTCAAACAACTGGCGACTGGCGACTTACCACTTGACTTTGTGACCCACCCACATCTTGTTTTTCAACGTTATACTCATTTATTCTACTTGACTAACCAAGATGTCTTATTAAAAATTTTATTAATATTATTATTATTATTATTATGAAAAATATATTTTATTTATACAGCAATAGTGTGAGTTTATTTGATGATTTTTTTTTATAATAATTTTTATTGATAAGCGGTTTATTAATTTTATTTTATTTTTTTTATTTTTTTTTCAATCAATTGATATATTTTTTTAAATTATTTTAAATTATTTTATTGATGAGCGTGATTAATTAATTAAACTCAAGTATTTTTTTTTTTTATAACAAAGAAAAACATTGATATTATTATTATTATTTTAATTTTATATATTTTTTAGGTAAATGTATTAAAATAGTTGAATTAAAAGTACCAGATATAATTGATCCAAGACAAGAAAAAATTAAATTATATTGTAATTATGAACTTGATGAAGGTGAAAAATTATATTCAATAAGATGGTACAAAGATTTAATTGAATTTTTTCGATTTATGCCTGATGAAAATGAATCACGTTTGGCATTTAATGTTGATGGTTTAAAAGTTAGTATCAATGATAGTTATGATAAAATAATAACTTTGATACAAAATATAAATTTATCAAATTATGGTAAATATAATTTAATTATTATTTATATATATATAAATTTAAACATGTATGACACATGTGTGGTTATAAAATTAATGATAATAATAATGTTTATTTAGAAACAAGTGGTTTAGCTGGTTCATATGGTTGTGAGGTCTCAACAGAACCAACTTTTTATACAAAATATGATGCTGCCAATATGAGTGTTGCAATATTACCACAACGTGATCCTGCCTTGGAGGGTTTACATTCATATTATGATGATGATGATATTCTTGAAGCTCAATGTACATCATCACCAAGTTTTCCACCAGCTAAACTTGAATTTTATATTAATGATAAAATGGTAATTTATTTATTTATACCTGTTGATATTTTTTTTATATATAATTTTATAAACTCACAATATTGATTTTGTATTGTTAAAATTTTATTTGTTTATTTATATTTTTTTTATATTTTTTTTATTTAATGTAAAGGTTGAGATATATAAGTTGTAAACTTTAGTCTCTCTATTCATCTTTACAATATATATATATAAATTTTCTCCTAAGCTGGCATTAAACTTTTCACAAGTAAATGAAAACAAAAAACTTTTCATTTAAAGTTACCATAAATATTATATATATTTATTTTTTCAAGCCTTATAATGAGAATAATTAATTAATACTTTTATCATATTTTATTTTTTTTTTTTTCAATATATTAATATTTATTTTTATATTTTTTTTATAAAATGCAAATTTTTAATATAAATTCGTTAAGTAAATCTGTAGAAAATTTAATCTTTATTATTAAGTTTTTGATTTTATAATTTTTTATTTAAAATTTTATAATATTATATATATTACAGATTGAAAAATCATTTACAAGAGAACTTCCTGGTTTGGGACTTGTTGGAGGAAATGTTGTATCAATGACACGTCTTGGTTTGTCATTAAAACTTGATCAAAATTATTTTAATTCATCTGGAAGTCTTCGTATAACTTGTAAATCAATTTTACCAGGAATATCTGGTGTTAAATCTCGTGAGACCAGTCAAATTATTTTACTTGAAACAAACAATGAAAGATTTGCACAAGAAGCTAAAGTCTCAATCTCATCATCATCATCATCATCTTCATCATCAACATCAACATTATCTTTAACATTAAATAAAAATTATTTTAATAATCATACATTTATTTTTACAATAATAACAATAATAATATTTTAATTAATTATAAATAAGCAATATATATATTGTAAATATTTTTTTATCATCTTCATTAATTCATTTTGTTTTTATTTTTATTTTTATTTTTTTTTTTTCTTAAAATATATAATACATATTTTGAAAATAAATATATATTTTCTTCTCATTATTATTATTATTATTAAATGAAATTATTTCTATATTGATTTACTGTCTGAATTATTTTTTTTTCTTTGTAAAAAACATTAAAAAGAAATTATCATTTAATCTCAAATATTATCATGAAAAAAAAGGTGATAAATAATTGAAATTAAATAAATTAAATAATAATAATAATAATAATAATATCAATATTAAGTGAAATTTAAAGTTATATGATTTTGTCGAGTAAAATCTAGGGATTCAACTTTAAGGGTTTCAGGATTTAGATATATATAAATTATATAGGTTTTAGCAATAGGCAACGTTAACTAAATTGAAATGGCTTGCATTCAATGTCATGCGCACTTTTTAAAATAATTTTTATTTTATCTAATTTTAATTTTTTTTTTATCATTTTTTTCGTTATAAATAAGTATATATCTTTAGTTTTTTTTTTTATCATCAGATATGTAAAATTTGCACGTGGTTAGATTAAAGCAAGATAGTGATTTTTAAAAATTTTATTTCAACTAAAATTATTAATTTTATTATTAATCCTAGACTTTTTTTTATTTATTTTTGTCGATTTGACTATAAAAGTTTTTGCTTAAATAGCAAAGGACACACTTTGAATATTCATGAGGTGTTTTAATTACGCAAAATAATCCATTGAAAATATATATATATATATTGAAGTGTGATGTATATTTTTGGGGTGTTAAAGGGTGGAAAATTTGCCTGCAAAATGAAACTTGTACAGATAGGCATATTATATATTAAATATATACTATATATATAGAAATAATAATAATAGTTAAATTTTGTATAGTTTTAAAGGCATTTGGCAACCCCCGAGAATTGTTAGCTCCAGGCTGTTTAACTTTACCCAATGTGCCACCACAATTTTACCTACAATATGTACTTGACTCAACCAAATGTAACCAGTTGCCTCTGGGCCACTAGTTTTATCATATACCTCGTGTGATTCTATTTCACTTTGTTATATATACACATTATACAAAGTCATACACACATATTGTCATTATATTCATATTAAAAATTATTATCTCACTTGACTATTTTATATATTGCTCTTCAAATATATTTTCTCTGATGCATTTAATTTTATTTAACAAAAAAATTAAAAAAAAAAAAAACTATTGTTATTTTTTTTTCATTTTTATAATTTCCCTTTTTATATACATATATAGTAACTGAAAAAAAGTTATTATTTTTATTTTATTGTAAATTGTGGAAATTGTTATTTCAAATTTTATTTTTTTTTTTTTTTTTGTCATTAAATTGTTGAGATTATATAAATTAATTGTATATACTTGAAATACATTTTATATTGGTATATTGAATATCAAATTCTTGCCAAATAATTCAAAAGGTTTTCAATGTTTTTTTAAAAGAAAACTATCTAGACCGATAAAAGCCGGATTGAGGTGACTAATACTTGTCCTAGATGTTATATCTGGACCCTCACTTTGATGATCATGACTCACTTTGGAAAGTAAATACTATTTTTATTTTTTTCTGATAAATTTGCACAGCATTTATTTTGTGTGATGACTTTTATTTTTTTTTCCATTAGTTTTCAATAGTTTTAATTTAATAGCCACATCATATATTAATATATTTCAAAAGACATAATTAATATTTTAAATTTATACAAAATTTAATATTTAATTATATATTTATTTATTTAAAATTTTTTTTATTAACAATTATTTATAAATGATAAATTTAAATTTTAAAATTGATGGCTCGACAAAATCGTTTAAATATCGGCATAAATTTTAGCATACAGAAAATTTGAATGATACTTATCAGAATGACATCAGAAAGTTCGCATTTTCGACAGTGTCTTTGAAAATTTTTCAGGTATGTACTTGAGAAAAGTTGTTCATCTTCTTATACAAAACTATGTTAATATACATATATATACATATATCGATAGATATATATACTTGATTGTTACATGATGACTATTTCTTATCGTCATCTTGCTTGAATGCTTTTCAATATATATTTGCATTCATTCGTGCATAACATTAAATCTTCAACACTTATCTATCCTCTTTTTTTTTTTTCCTTTTTTTTTTTTTTGGCTGTAATATATTATAATATTATTATTATCATCATCATATAGGTATAAAATACATTTACTCAAAATTATGAGTTTTTAATTTACTTGAAAAATATTATGTGCACATTATCACATTTATCATGTCACTCCTCCAACCACCCACAATATTATTATGCAAATTGTTAAACATTTTTGGTTTTTTTTTTTTTTTTTTTAATTTAAAAATGCATTGTCAGCAAAGTAATTATATCATTACATATTATATCTTTTTTTTTTTGGCTCTTTTTTTTTTTTTTTATATATTTGAAGAAAAAAATTTCTCTTTAATCGACTGTTGTTTCGAAATCGAAATATTGTGTGTTGATAGAAAAGGCACTACACACATAGAAATTTATAATTTATAACCTCAAAATTGCACGAAATTTTATACAGTTGATTGATTGATTTATATTTATATATTTATTTATTTGTTTGTTAATAAATAAATGGCTGTAAATTTATTTAGATTGAGTAATAGTACATTAAATATATTGTACAAAAATTCGCGATTAATCATGACAACACCATCAGCAAGAGCTAAAAATTTACTTGATTCTATAAAAGATAATCCATATTTTAATAAATATGCTAAAGCAATAACAAAATTACAAGAAACAAATCCAGAAGATTTTATTGCACGTATTGAAGCTAAACAAGCATTAGAAAAAAGTAAGTTTATTTTATATATATGTATAATAAAATTTTATTTAATTAATCAATTAATTAATTAATAATATTTGTTTTTTATAATTTTATTTAATTTAGAAAATCTTGAAGCTAAAAAATTTAAAAATGATGCATCAGCTAAACCAAAAATACCAGATAATATACAAAAAAAAAAAGCAAATTTATCAGATGTTATGAAGATTGAATTATTACAAGATAAAGGCAAGCAAGATATAACTGATATTTGGATTAATTATCATAAAAATAAAGATTGTATATCTGGTATATTAGAACCAAATGTATATGATAAATTAATGAATATGGGATCATTATATCCAACATTTATACTTCCATTACCACGTGATAATGGTTATGAATTTATACTTGTACAATTTTCTGGTAGTGAAATACATATGACACCATTATTATGGTATCAAACACACAAAGAAAATGCACCAGAATGCATGACTATTGTACATTATGAAGATTTTAAAGATTCTAAAAATATTGTATTAATGCGTGGACAATTTGATATTAAATCATTAAATGTACAAGAAGCACAATGTCTTGCTAATCAATTACAATTATATTATACAAATGATAATGATAAACGTCTTAATATACTTAAAACATTTAATCAACGTCCAGATGAATTTAAACATATGGATTTAATAAAACAATTGGAAAATATTGAATTAATTACAAATAATGATGATAATGTTAAAAAAATTGATGAAATAAAACAATAAATAAATAATTATGTAATTACTAATAATAGAAAAGAAAAAAACAAAACAAATATATCAATTTTAAAATTGTTTAATTTAGAAAAATAATAATTAATAAAAATGAAAACAATAAATTAGAATTTTATTTTATCAATTTATTTATTATTTAGTTTAATATATATTAGTTTAATTTTAATTTTTATATTTAAATATATTAATTTTAATTTATTTATTTATTTTCATAGTTAATTTAATCAAACCCTGGAATAATTATTGGAATCAAACACAATCACGAATGTATTGTCATTCAATTGATAAAAAAGCTTACATAACAACTCCAATATTTTACGTTAATGCTGGTACATATTTACTAAAATAATTAAATTATATTTTTAACTTCATATTTTTATTATAAATATAATATAATATAATTATTTATAATTATTAAATTAGGACCACATCTTGGACATCTTTACAGTGCAACATTAGCTGATGCATTTGCAAAATATCATGAAATGCATAATTATAATGTATATTTTTCAACTGGTACTGATGAACATGGTAATAAAGTACGTGATGCTGCTTTATTAAATAAATTATCACCAAATAATTATTGTGATAATATATCATTGATGTTTAAAAATATGTGTAATAATTTTGGTGTTGATTATACAAATTTTATAAGAACAACTGATGATAAACATCAACAAGGTGTACAAAAATTTTGGGTAAGTAATTAATAGATTATATTTTTTATTAATTTATTATAAAATTTTATAAATAAATTAATTTTTTTTTCGATTTTTATTTAGAAACATCTTGATGAACGTGGACATATTTATAAAAGTACATATTCAGGATGGTATTGTTTATCTGATGAAGCATATGTTTCAACAAATGAAATTGATGAAATTAAAAAATCAGATGGTAGTATACAAAAAATATCATCATTATCTGGTAATACAGTTGAATGGATGGAAGAAGAAAATTATAAATTTAAATTAAATAATTTAACTGATGATTTAAAATATTGGCTTAAAGATTTATCAGTTATTAAACCATTAAAATATCATAAAATATTATCAGCAATGATTTATGAAGGTATATGTTTAGATGATTTAAGTATATCAAGACCAACATCAAGAGTACCATGGGGTATTAATGTACCAAATGATAATACACAAACAATTTATGTTTGGCTTGATGCACTTGTTAATTATTTAACATCACTTGGTTATCCAAATGATAATTATAAAAATTATTGGCCACCTAAAATTCAAGTTAGAAAAACAACGATAAATTTATCATTATTATTATTATTATTATTATTTTTTTTTTAAATTTAATTTAAATAATTAATTTATATACCTATATATATATATATATTTTTTTTTTTTTAGATAATTGGTAAAGATATATTAAAATTTCATGGTATTTATTGGCCAGCATTTTTAATAGCTGCTGGTTTAGAACCACCAAAAACTTTATTATGTCATTCACATTGGACAGTTAATGATGAAAAAATGTCAAAATCAAAAGGAAATGTTATTATTCCTGATGATGCTGCTATTAAATATACAAATGAAGGTTTAAGATATTTTTTATTAAGAGAAGCTGTACCTCACAATGATGGAAGTAAGTTTTATATAATAATAAATTAAATATTATTAAATAAATTATTTATATATATATATTTTTTTTTTTTTTTTTTACAGATTATAATGATGATAAAGTTAAAAAAATAATAAATACTGAATTAGCAGATACACTTGGTAATTTAGTCAGCAGATGTATGGGAAAAATTGTAAATCCAAATGGTATTATACCACAATTTAATGATAAACATATAAATATATTAAAATCAAATGATGCTATTAATCTTATTGATAATTTAAAATCATTATCATCATTAACAAAAGAAGCATATGAAGATTATAATCTTCATCATGTTGTTGATTATACAATGAATAATCTTAGATTATCAAATAAAATGATTGAAACACATAAACCATGGTATCTTGTTAAAAATTTACATGATAATAATAATAAAGATGAATTAGAAGCTGTACTTGCACTTGGTTTAGAATCAGTACGTATCAGTGCATTAATTTTATATCCAATTATTCCAAAATTAACAACAAATTTATTGGATTATCTTATGATTCCAAGTACTGCTAGAAAATGGGAAAATACAAATTTTTTAACAACTGGAAAATTAAATGACAATTATTATCAAAATGATAATGTTAAAAATATGATATTTTTTAAAAGAATTAAATGATAATGATATTTTGTTTCATTGTTTCTTCATTGTCATATTTTTCATATAATATAATACAATATTGTATTGATTTTCAATATTTTGTAAAATAACATGTATTGATAAAATAATCTTATTTCCTATTTGGAAATTAAAAATATCTTTTGTTTATTGCATCAAATACAAAATAAATATAAATTGATAAAAAATATTTTTAATTATATAAATTAATCTGAATCAATATCTGAATTATTTTTTGATTGTGAAGCTAATTTTTTTTGTAAATCAGTTAAACGTAATGTTGAATTAATATCAATATTATCATCAATTTTATTATTTAATTTTTCAATTTTGTTGTGTTTTTTTGAACTATAAAGTGGATTTTCAAAACGTTTTCCTTGATGTAATTCTTCATTATTTATATTGTCATTTTGATGATTTATTTGATCATCATCATCATTAAATGCTGTACTAGCAAGTTGTATATCACCTTCAGCAATATTTTGAAATCTTGCAAAATCAAATGTTCCTCTTTCTGTTGATTGATTTGTAACTGGTTGTGTACCATCTCTAATCAATGGAATCACATCTCTCAGTATTAAATATAAACTGAAATAAAAAAAAATTGAGCTGTAATTATTGATAAATTTAAAATGTCAAAAGAATTAATTTCTTTTATTTTTTATTACATGTTAAAAATAACATGTTACTTTGCTTATGACAATTGCATTTTTTTTAATATGTGAATTAAAAAAATAAAATACAAAAAAAAAAAAAAAGTCAGTTTAAATTTAAGGCTAACAACAGGTGCTGTTTAAACTCTCACTTGTACTTTTAAATTTATCCAATTTTATATTGCCATTTAATTAACTCTGCATTGTTCTGCACTTGCAACATTTGATACATTTTTATTTTAAAAAATTTAATGACATAATTTTAAACTACAATAATGCCAATGTTAAATTTAATTTTTATTTTTAAATATCTAATAATTATATATTTTTAATAAAATTTTATACAACATCAACAGATGTTGATTATATTTTGATTTATTAATTTTTTTACTTACTCAGAATAAGTATATCCAAAGTAGGGTAAACTTAACAAAACAATAATTATTAAAATTAAAAATACAAAAATTATTATTATTAAATTTTTTGATAAAATTGAATTTCCAATTGGTGGTCCAGAAAAATTTTTATCAATTACCATAATTCCTTTAGCTAAAAAAAAAATATATATAAATTACAAATTTTTATTATTAATTTTTTTTATATAAATTTTTTTGTCAACAAATATATTGTTTACTTTACTTTATATTTTTAAATTACAAAAGTGAAAAAGTATTTATATTTTTTTAATTTAAAATAAAATATAATAGAGCAACCTGTCAATGCCTCGGCAAGTATATTCATGGCTTCTTGATTTTTTATTCCAGTATATTCATCATTTTCCATAATCAAAACCTCCAGGTTTTCATTCCACGTCATTCTTGCATGCCATGATACAGTATTTTTGTATTTATTTAATGCTATATTTGATAATTCTTCAAGTTCAACCAAAGAAACCTTATTATTGTTATCAATTAACACTCTACTTCCACAATAATCACAGCAGTGTCCTTCAACCTATTTTATTTTTAAATTATTAATTATTTATTAAAACGAAAAAAATATTTATTTTTAATTATATATTCATATACCTTTAATGGATCATCACATGAATTAATATTTTTATTACAACGTTTTGATTGAATTTTACATATTTCATTGATTAATAAATCAACACTTTCATAATCTTGACGACATAAACATTCTTCATCTGGACAATATTGTAAACCAGAAAATCTTATCGTAGTTTAAATAAATTATTAATTAATTTAGATTTTTAATTTTTTTTTTTTTTTTTTATTGTATTAAAGAAAAAAAATACTTACTTGACACTTTGATGACTGTTACGAAATTCACGTCTATTCATTATTAAATTCCAATCATTATTACCAATAAATAATGATCCAATTTTAATTTTTTTAATTTTAATATTTTCATTTGGTAATTTAATACTCAATGAATATTTATTATCTGGTAATACAATTGTATCAGTACTACATGGAATTTTTTCAAAATGTGGCATTGCTAAATTTGTATTGTTCCAATTATTTGGATCAACCCAATAAAATGGATCATTCCATTTCCATTTTGATATATTATCATTCAATTTTTCATCATTTGAATTACTAAACTGTTGATTAATTTTATTAATATAATTTATATATTAATTTAATCATATTTATTTAAAATAAAAAACAAACAAACAAACCTTGATACTACCATCATTTGGTAAAAGTAATGATCCATCTCTTGATAAATCAATACCAGAAAATATAAATTTTCCAGTTAATGGTAAACCAACAGAATGTTTAATTTCTAATGGAAATAATATTCTACTATATTGTGTTGGAATTTTATCATTTAACCAATTATTTTTAGTTGTCCATTCAAGATTTGGTAACCAGTGTAATTCTTCACCTAATCTCCAACATGTTGTGTATTTTATTAATGATAATATTAAAAAATTTATATATAATATTAAATACATTATTATTATTATTATTATTATTTTTTAAAAACAAATTATTTATGTAAATTTTTAGTGTACAACACTTGGGAATATTTAGTCTGTTCAAGTAACACGATCAAACTGTTTTATGAGAGGCGTTTCTATGATACTCATCCCAAGTGTATCATTCAACTCAAATATCACAAATTTTATCATTTATTATTATTAAATCATTATTTTTTATATACATGTGTATATTATTTTTGTTATTTAAAATTGATAGAAAATTGGTATTATCTCGTTTAGTCATTAAATTAAATTAAATATCAAAATAATTTTTTCAACTATCAAATTTTAAATAATAAAACAAATTATTTTCAAGTTTATCAATTTTAAAAGTAAATAATTATTTTGATATTTAATAAAATATATAAAATTAATTATAATAAATCAAATTATAAAATTTTAAATGAAAAACAATTTAGGAATTTTAAAATTTAAAAAAAATAAATAAAATTATTAATTTTTCTGGTATAAATGGTTATAAATTAATTAATTAAAAAAATAAATAATTACTTTTCAATGTCTTTTATTTGTGACATTAATGTGCAATATACATATAATTAATTTATTGTTTATTTATATTTTTTTTTTTTTTTTTATTTAATAATACATTAACTGTTGATAAACAATATGAATAATAATTCAATGACTCACTAATATCATTTATATATATATATTTTTTTTTTCGATACATTTATTTTATTTTAATTATTTTTTTTTTGATTATTAATTATTAATTAATTTATTAATATATATATTTTTTATTTTTTATTAATTTTAATATCAATTTGTACTGGATAAAAAAATAAACAAAAATTAAATAAAATCATGAAAATTAATTATACACTGATTGATATTGATTAAAATTTTTTTGTTTAATTTATTGTTTTTTTATTTTTATTTAATAATTTTAGTGAGCGTGCTTAATTATTGAATATTAAAATAGTAAATAAATATATTAATATTAATTTTGATCCCAAATTTGTTCATCATCATTTAAATTATTTTCAATATTATTTTGTTGTTCATCATGTATATCACGTTTTCCAACACCAAAATCATATTTTCTAAATGGTGCACGTTTTATTTGTAATTTTTCATTTTCAAATAAATTATTATCATTTGATATATCGTCAATGACATAATCGATTGGATAATGTTGATTTATTTTATCAATATTTTCACGTTTACCAACACCAAATGAATACGGTAAAGTTCTCTAAAAAAATAAAAATATAAATATAAATTTTAAAAAAAAAATCCAATTAAATATTCATTAAATATTATATCAAAAAAAAAAAAAAATTGTCATTATTTAATTTAAGAGTAGTTAAAATCATATCATCTAATAAACTTGTAACTTTTTTTATTAATTTTTTTTATAAAAATAAAATTTTTATTTTCCACGTTGCTAATAATTGACTGTTTGAAATTTCTGATTTTTATTTTATTTTTTTATTAAACTTATTTAAGGGTGGTGTGATAAAAAAAGGATAAAAATTTAACAAGGGTAAAAAAAATATGAATAGAAAGCTTATGTATACTTATAAAAAAATATTTCAAAATTCTCTGTAAATTTATTTCAGTGAAAATCCTTGTGGATTTTAAGGGACACTGCATAATTCAAATGAAATAAAAAAAAAAAAAAATAAATATACTTATAACAATATAAATAATATAAATAAATAAATAAATAAATATAGAATTTAATAAAATTTCAAAATATATTTAATAAAATTACCTTTGTGTTGTCATCTAACCATCTTTTACCAATACCAAAACTGTAACGATAATCTGGATAACGTTTATATTCAGATATAAAACGTGTTTCAGGTAAACGTTTGTATTCCGTGACAATATCATAATCTTTTTTATTATCAATAATACATCTGTGTTTATTTATTTCACGTAATGGTCTACGTAAATATTGTAATTTTTCATTATTCATTGATGATGTTATAACATCAATTAAACTCAATGAAATTATTAATATTATTATTTTTATCAACTTTTTTTTAGTCATATTGATTATTAATCTGAAAATTTAAAAAAAATATATCAATTTAAATTTAATTGTAATAATTATTAAAACCTCAAAATAAAAATTACAATTAATTAGACATAAAAAATTAATTAAATTAAATATCAATTAGCATTGGTTACAATAAATACATTAAATTAAATTAAACTATATAATAAAATTTTTTTTTATTGAAAATTAACTTAATATATTTATGATCGAATAAAATACTAATAAGGAAACTAAAAAGTGAATCACTACAGCAAAAAGCTTTTGATTGAATCACTGATGCCAATGTCAACTAATTATTATCAAAAAATCAAATAATTTATTGAAATAATTAAAATAAAAAATTAATTAATTACAGATAAAATTTAATTCAAGTTTTATGTGATACGATTTGACATTCCCTATATTTATTTTATATTATTTTTTTTTAATTCGTTAAATATTATTAATACATTTATTGGGGTGATGGAAATTCAAGGGACAATTGAATGAAAATATCTTTGATATAATAAGCCTGTTGTATATTTATACAAAAAAAAAAATATAAATTATCTTTTGAAAATGATTAAATATAAAGGGAGAAAATTTTATATATAACTTGAATATTAACTATTAACTATCAATAAAAATATACAAATTAATTTACATATTTTGTCTAGTTCTCAATTTAATTTTATAATTTAACCCTAATTAAAGCCCTTTATATACACATTAAATGTACTTAAATATGCGTCAAGTATCTTGGTTAAATTTAAAATTTAATAAACGTAAAATATATATTTAAATTTTGTTTGAATTTATGTTATTTTAACCCCTAAAATTGAGATAATACAGTTAAAAGTTTTTAATTTTTTCAAGGTTTTTTATTGTCATTTTTTTTTGGTATTTTTATTAAAATATCTCAAGTATTTAAATTCCATATAATAAAAGACTTTATAATCTTTTTTATAAAGAATTTAATTTTTTTTTGTTAAATTTATAAATAATTTTAGTGAAAAGTTTGATAATAATTAATTTTTTTTATTGGAAAATTTATTATTTTTTTTTCATTCGTTTATTTAACTTATTATTTTAGTGGTAAATTGATTAAATATTTATTCAACTCTTGAAATATAATTAATGTAAATATTTATAAAAACTATTTGAATTATAAAATTATCATAAATTATTTAATAAAAAAAAAAAAAATATAATTTGAAATAAAAAATTAATTATCCTACAACTGATTATCAATTACAAAATATAAATTTTTTCATGCATAAAATTATTCTAAATAAAAAATGAAATGGAAAAAATTTTATTTTTAAAAAAAAAAAAAAAAACATTAAAAAAGATATTTCTCATTTTCTCTGGGATATTAGATTAACGTCACTTCAATATTCTGGTTCATGTTCAAATGAGCATGATTGAACTTTTCTCAATATTTTAATAAATTTTTTTTTTTTTAATAAATTTATTAAACAGTTTTTTTAATTTTTCAACTTATTAGTTTTTTATAATTTTTTTTTATTTTTTATTTTACTCTATTATTATGTCAAATATAAAAATAAAATTTTATTATATTTTATTAAATAAGTTTATAATACAATTTTCATTTTAAAATAAAAATATTTTTTTATTATCATATAGAAAATTATGTATTCATAAAGTTGCTTATATTGTTTATGATTTCCCAAGTGTCATATTTTAATAACAATATGTATATTCAATGAATTTCTAAGATTCTTTTTCATTTCCAATTATAAATCAAAATTTATTATTATTATAACTTTTATTTGAAAAATATTTTTTTATTTATATTTAATTAACAAAAAAATTAATAATAATATATTAAAATTGAAAAAGTTATGTATCAAATTAAAATGTTATTAATTATGTTTTTGACAAGTGAAATTTACTGTTAATATCATCATTCGTCATATTAAAAATGACACATAAATATATAAAAACAAAAAATGTAGTAAATTTTTTATAAATTTTTTTAATTATTATTATTACAACTATTTAAAATAATAAAAATTAATTTACTCACCTGTTGCTTATTTATATTCAGTTAAACACCAAAAATAAATATTTTATTAATTTTTTTTTTATTATTTTTAAAAATAATAACAAGCTTTAATTAATATTTATTTATATTAATTTATTGTTGTATGTTTTTTTATTTTTTTACAAATTAATTATTCAATTTTTTATTGTTGAAATTTTAATAGAAAAAAAAACAAAAAATAACACAATGGATAGTTGAATATCTTTGTTATTTTTATTTAAATTAATTTATAATATTTTTTTTTAATTTTTGCAATTAATAAAATTATGATAATAATTGTCACAACTGGCATGAAGTTTCATATGTGAATGAAGAGATGTTGGGGTTGTTTGAGCTTTTATATTAAGGCAAAATAATACCCCTGCGACTCTTTCACGACGCATGTTATTTCTCCCTTATTTCCTGATAAAAAAAAAATTTCACCCACCATAAATTGAATTACAAAAAAAATTAATATCAAAAATATACATGTAATTAAAATTTACATTATTCATTGACTTTATTAAATTTTTTCATAAATTACATTTTATTTTAATTAATAAATTATTGAAGAAAAAAAATTTATAAAATTTTATCAAAAATATATTTAAATTTAAATTCAAAATTTAAATAATGAATTATTTTTTTTATTACAGTGAAAAATTAAAATATTTTTAAAAAATTAACCATCGTTAGTTAATTAGTAAAATATCATATTAAAAATTGTAAAAAATTTTTTAAGTTGAAATTTTTTTGTAGTAATTATTATAAATTTTTATTAGATAATATTTTTAATTTTTTATATTTTTTTATTTTTTTGTCATCATAAAAATACTTTACACGTGATAAAAAAAGAAAAAAAAAAATTTCTTTTTACGAATGAATTTGTTATAATATTTCGAATCCCAATAGTAACATTATTGACAAAAAAAAAAATTTATTTTTATATGAATAATTGACTTTAACAAAAGTTACATTTTTTTATTTTTTCTATTGAAAAATTTATTGAAACTACTTGGCATTCTTAGCAAACAGTTAAAAAAAAAAAAAAAAATTTCTTTTTTTCATTATTTATTTCTAAAAGAATAATAAATTTATTATTAAATTTTATTTTTGATTTAACTTTATTTTTACAGAGTTAAATAATTTTCTAAAATATATATTAAATTTATTTATAAAAAAAAAAATTAATTATATTATTTATTTATGTCAAAAAATAAATTAACAACTATCAAGTATAAATATTTATAAAAATCAGAAATTGTTTAATATTCTACCCTCGTTTTTAGGGTAATAATAATATTATATGCCTAAAATTTGTCGACAGTTATCAAGGGTGATTTTATATTATCAAACTTTTTAAAACTCATGAATCCTTTGGGATCATTGACAATTTGAAAATTCACTTTTCTTGTTATTCAAGTTGAGAAAAAAAAAATAAAAATAAAAAATATATATTATTATTTGAAAGAAAAACTCTTTCCTCTTGAATTTTTTTATTTTTTTATTTTTTTTCTTTATTCATTTGAAATAACAATAAAAATTTACAATGTTATTGAAACATTGTGACCTTATTTTAACAGCATCAAATATAATCAAATGAAAATGTTTAGAAAAAAAAAAATCAAACAATTAATTTACACATTGTGGGATTATCATTGACTCATTTGCTCATTAAACCACACCAAAATAAACAAATCTTAATTTTAACATTGACATAAAAAAAAAAAAAAAAAAAGAAAAAATAGTTGCATCAAATAATTGTTGTAATTAAATGCCATTAACTTGAATTATTTATTTTATTTTTTTTATTTTTTATGAATTAATTTTATTAAAAACTAAAAAATATATATAAATAATTAATAAAAGTTTATATATTATTTTAAATTTTTTTTTTTTTATCATATGACCATTCTTTAGCATTTTTATTGTAACCTTTTTTTTCATATTTTGTTTTATGTTGATGTTGCTCATCTTGACCATCAGAATTATCATGATCTTTTTCATTTTTATAATTTTCACCTTTTTTATATTCATTTTTTTTTAAATATTTATTTTCATTATTTCCATTATCATAATGACCACTATTTTTTTTATGTCCATTTGCATCTTTATATTGATGATAATATTCATCATCTTTTTCATCAACATTTTCATCATTTGATTCATCATAAAAATCAGTTTTTTTTTCATATTCATCCTGTTTAAATTAAATTTTAAAATTATAATATGAATATAAACAGTTGGATTTGACATTTTGATTAAAAAATTTGATTTGAATAATATTAAATAAATTTTTTTTTTTATGTAATATAATTTAACAAACCTTTTTATGAATTACATGATGACCTTTGGTACTGTGTCCTTTACTAAATTTATCAGATTCTTCAAAATGTGATGATTTTTCACCTTTTTCACCATTTTCATGTTCAGACCAATGTTCTTCTTCATCATGATTTTTTTTATTTTCTTTATTATCATTATTATAATTTTTATTATTATTTTCATTATCATGATGTCCATTTTTACCTTTATCATGTTTATGCCAATTTTTGTAACCCTTTTAAATTTAAATTTAAAAAAAAACAAACAAACAAATTAGAAATAAATTTAATAATTATTATTATATATTATAAATTAATATATTTTTTATTTACTTTTTTTTTTATTTCATCATTTTCTTCATGTTGATCACTGTGATTTTCAATACCACCATCTTCTTTATATTTTTTATCAATATTATCATCATTTTTTTTTTGTACATCATCATGTAAAGTATTATTTTCTTCATCATCATCTTGTCTTCTTGAAGATATCTTGTGATATTTATTTTCATTATTTGGTAAATTTAATTTTTTTTTTCTTAAAACTCTAACAACTGGTTGATATTTATTATTAAATATAATTTGTGGTTTATTTATAATTGTTTCAACAATTAATTTTGGTTTATTATCATGTTGATTTAATTTTGGTAATAAATTATTATTTTTTTTATTATCATTATGATAATTAATTCCAGTATATTTATTATTAACAATTGCTGGTTTATATTCACTCATTGATTTTGTTAATTGTTTATTTGAATTATTATTATTTATTGTTGATGGATCATAAATTTTTATTGATGATTTTAAAAATGATGATTCTTCAGCATTTATCTATAAATAAATTAAACAATGCACACTTTATAAATTATTATTATTATTATTATTGACAATTAAAAATTAAATCATTACCAAAATAAATAATTGAAATATAATAATATTTATAAACATAATTTTATTTTATTTTATTTTTTCAAGTAAAAGACATAAACTCTTTAAAAGTTGTACAAAGACTGTTTAATATTGATACTTATTTAATAAATTTAACAATAAAACTTGCTCCTTTCTCTAAAATAAAATTACTCAAGTAAAATTTTTTTTATTTTTTTAGCCTTCAAATAAATATATCTTATAAATAATTTATTGTAAGAAATGTAAAAAAAAAAAAAAGTTTTATTTCTTTTAAAATAATTATATAGAAAATCAATAATATATTTTTTTCTAAATTTCACAATTAATTGAAGGATATTATTTAAATAAATAATCATTGTATTTAATTAAATTATATTTATATTATTTATTTATTGTAAAATCATTCAAGTGTAATTAATTTAACGCCAAGTTTTCACTTTTAATTTTTATATTTTATGATTACTAAATTATTTTTTTGATATTTTATATTTACACTTGATTTATTATTATTAAAAAAAAATTATTTTAAGTCTTTTTTTTGATGACCATTTTTATTAGCTTGTTTGTGGCCAATTTTTTTATCATTATTATTTTTATAATTTTCATGATGATCATGACCTTGTTCTAATTTGTGGTTTTTGTCATCATCATTGTGTTTATTTTTTTTATATTTATTGCTATTTTTATGATTATTCTAAAAACAGAAAAAAAAACAAAAATTTATATTTTAATTATTTATATAAATATTATAAATAATAAATTAATTTTTTTACCTTATTTTTGTTGAAATCATTAAATTCTTCATGATAATCATTACCTTTTTTAGCTTGATTATTTTTATGATAAATATCATCATAATTATTTTCTTCACTTTCATCAAATTCATCATAAAAATCATGTTTTTTTTCATACTCATCTTTTTTAAATATATTATGTTGACCTTTTGTACTGTGACCTTTTTCATGTTTACCATTTTCATCAAATTCACCATCTTTTTCATCATTATCATTAATTTCATAATCATCATAATATAATTCTTTGTCATCATAATTTTTATTATCTTTATTATTATTTTTATAATTTATATTTTTATCATCATCTTTGTGTTTTTCAATATTTATTTTATCAAATTTATCGTGTTTATCGTAATTCTGTTGAAAAAAAATTATAATTATTAATTTAAATTATCAAAATTATGTTTATATATTAAATTAAAAAAATTTTTTTTTTACTTTTTCTCCTTTATCATCATCAAGATTATGATGATCAGTATTATAAATTTTTTCTCCACTTTTTTCAATATTTTTATCATCATTTTTTTTATAATTATTTGCAGCAGCAACATCCAAATCATCATTATAAAAAAATTTAATTGGTTTTCTGTAATAAATACTTTTTTTATAACTCAATGTTAATTCAATAATAATTAATATTATTAAAAATTTAATTATCATTTTTTATAATTTTATAACAAGTAAATTATTGTACAAAAGTTAATTTAAAACTGATTCATTTTTGTGAAATTACAATCTATTATATCCTCATCAATTTATCAACAATTAGTTACGATATTTAATTTTATAATCATCAAAGAAACAATGAATTTATACTCGATGAAAGTTATATTTACCACAAGAGAATTTGTGATGATTATTTCATTTCATTTTTTTTTTTTGCAAGCTTTCACGTTACTTTTTACTGAAAATAGATTAAATTTTTTATTATATTTAAATAAAAAAAAAAATGACAAAGTAATAAGGAATTAACAACAATTATTGAAGGTAGAACTTTATTACTAAAAAATATTCAAAAGATACATCAAAGAGAAAACGCAAAAAAAAAAATTAATCTTTATTATAAATATTTGATAAACTTTTGTTATATTAATAAAATAAAATAATTAATTGTATAAATTTTAAAATTTTATTTCATGACACACTTGTACTTGTATGCAGTACAAAATATATTTTCAAGCTGTGACTTTATCAAATAATTTATATATATAAATATCAAAATTAATCAAAAGTTTTGATAAGTTTCTTAAATTTTCAGATGAAAAATGAGTGACATGACCATATGACAATCTAAAACTTGAAATATATATTTTTTATTATTGCAATAATTTATAATTTCCATTAGTATTTTAATGGAATTTTAATTAATAAAATAATAATGTCTTTGTGATGATAGATCAAAGTATTATTTTGATGTTTCACTTAGATAAATTATATATAGAATTTTCATTTAACAATTAAACAATTGTATATACTTTGAAAATTAATTGAATGCTGTCAATCGATTTATTTCAAATCAAAGTCAAACAAATATATAAATACTTTTATCAAATATTTCTTTAAATTTAAAATAATAATAAATTATAATCAATTTTTGCAATACCATATAATTTTATTATAAAAAGCAAAAAAAAATTGAAAATTAAAAAAAATAAAATCCTAGATAAAAATTTATAACATGAATCTTAATTAATTAATATTAATTCCCAAAAAAAATTAACTTTACTCCAATATTCTTCAAAAAAAACACCAATTAATTAAAGTTTATTTTGATTCTATCAATTCCAGGCTAATTAGATGCAATACATATATTTTATACAGTTTAACATTTGATGATAAAAATAATTTTCAAGTTATCAACATAAAGTACATTATCATTAATTTATCAAATAATAAATTTTAAAAAATTATTTATTTTAAGATGGTGCCACTTTGTCTAAATATTTTTTTAAATATAAATAATAATATTTTTAGCTAAACTCTGTGTAATTTTTTTCGTAATGAAATACCGGAAGTTATTCAAGCTGACCGGAAGTCACCCCAAAATGGTAATATCCGCCCTGGATTAGCAAAACCTATAAATAAATTTAAAAATTTTTTTTTTTTTTTTTACCTCGAATGTATATAAGTATATAATATATATACCGGATATTAATTTATTTTTGTATACAATATCACGAGTCTCTTGTTGTATTAGTGAAAAAAAATATTAAAAAAATTGATTTTTAATTGTAAAAATTTAACAAAAATAGATCAAATTAAAATACAAAAAAAAACTATAATTAAATTAATCAATAGTATATCACATTTCATATTATAAATAGCAAAAAAAAAATTCATGAAATTTAATTTTTTAATTATAAATAAATTATGAGCTTTTTTGTTTCATTGCTATTTTTAAAAATAGTAATAATTTTTTATATTTATATATTTTAAATATTGTAAAAAATTTGTGTTAATAATGTCAGTGAATTAAACAGCGTTATGTCAGACATGTAAAATCATTGATTGTTTTTTTTTTTTTTTTTCTTTTTTGTATATACTTAGTCAAATTGTAATTAATTTTTTGTTATATTTTTATTATTTTTGGCTAGGATTGTTGTAATTTACAGTGAGTTTTTTGTATTTATATAGAAAAAAAAGTTGATGCTGTTGTTTTAAAATTTAAGACAAATTTTTATCAACAATAAATATAAAAATTAATGTAAATTACATGATATAATATAATAACGGTATTGAATTTAAATTAAATAATTTTTTTTTTTTTTTTGTAATTTTTTGGACCGGAAGTAGTACATACTTTTTGCTGACACAAAAATATATATAAACTATATATATAATGTTTGGCAATGGTGCTTGTTATGCCTTGGTTATTAATATATTTAATTTTTTAAATTAGCACATGTCTCAAAATATAAATAATATTTTTACTTGAATTACATTTGTAATTTTATATATTTAAAAATTAAAATGATAAATTTTTATTTTTTGCCATCAGCTTCAATGAAATTATTTTATTATAAAAAAAAATTAATAAATAAAAATTTATTATATACTTATACAGTTGTGGAAAATAAATTTAAAAAAAAAAAAATAGCCATACTTCCGGTCACGTGACTAAAAAAAACCACGAGAAATTCACGCGCGCGCGCTAAAATTTGCTTATTTTTTTATAAATTTTTTTTTTTTTTTTTTTTATTCTTAGCCCATAACATCTGCAACTTAATAAGTTTTTTTATTTTTTAAAAATTACAAATTTTTTTTAAATTTTTGATCAATTTTAAGCTTAAAAAAAATTTAAATAATAATAATTGCACTCATCTTTTATAAAATAATTATTCATTATAAAGTATAAATTTTTAATTCCAAAAATAAAAAAAATAATAACATATTATTATATCACAAGCAAGTGAAATTTAAAATATAATGATATTAAATTCTCAATCGTGTGGTCCATCCATATATAAAAAATTTTTACAATTTCCGGTTATAAAAATTTATAAAAAATAATAAAGAAAAATCATTAAAAATATATTTATTTATTTATTATTAATTCTTGGAAATTTAATATAATAATAACAATAATGATTGAGATCATCGAAAAAAATTATTTATAGTTAATTTTAAAAAAATAATAGTAATACAATAAATTTTCATTGTCGTTTATGTTGACTGCAGACAAATTGCACTATTGCACATTAAAAAATCAGACTCAATCATCTTGGTTATATATTCAAACAAAAAAATTTCCGCAAACTATTGCCTTATCTATACCTATTTTAATTTATTATTTATCTGTTTGTTTGATGACATGTATACAACAGCTTTAGCTTCATCATATTTTATTTAATAACAATATTATTGCTTAAAAATTTATCAATAATATTTACCTTGCAGTTAAATTGTAGCCAAAAAAAAAAAAAAGGTTATTTAAATTAAAATGATAATAAAAATATATTTTTCAACGAGTTAATAAATTGTTTTTTTTAAATAAAATGAGGGATCTCAAAGCTACATGTTGTATGGTAGTTTTAAACACAAGCAGCATTAGATTCATTCTCGTCTCGGGCGGATGCGGCCCGCTCGCCTAACTGGCATTTCCGGTGGTTCCACTTTGTCTTTTTTATTATTTTTTTTTTTTTTAAATTTTTTTTATTATATATATATCTCTTTTTAACTCATTGAAAAAAAGCACTGTATGTATTATATAGCTTTATTTTATATATCCTTTTCTATAACGAGTCAAACACACTGTATTATTTCCCCTACCATGTCTCACGGTCTGTCGCTTTTTTTATTTTTTTTTTAAATAATTTTTTATTTTTTATTTTTTTTCATTATATATATATATACATATAAAATTTTATTATTATTATTCCCCTCTTGTTTCATTTCTTCAAGCACAAGTTGAATTGTACATCGTGTAACGTCACATCCGTTCTCAGACCTGGTGTATCATTTCTCTCTTTGCCTTTATTATTTTTTGCAACTTAAATTTTAAAAAAGTATACAACATTTTTATTTAATAAATCAATCTAAAATTTGTATAATTATTATTTGATTATTTTTATATTTGTAAAATAATAAAAAAACATTTATTAATAATAATTTATTTATTTATTTAAAATTTATAAATTCGTACAATGACCCTGAACATCCTGGTGTTTATTAATCAAACAGTAAAATATTTTCCTGATGATTATAATGATTATAATGATGAAACTATTAAAATAAATAAATAAATATATATGAATAAAAAAAAAGGGGAATATAAATAAATAATAAATAATAAAAAGGGTTGAAAATATTATAATAAATTTATGAATTAATTGACTTGTTTGATATTGTAAATTACTGTGTATCCTCTCTTGTCTCAGTAAATAATTTAAAATTTTATATAAAATATTGTGGTGCCATTTGTGTGTTGTCCAGCTGAAAAAGACTAGATTCACTTGTTGATTGTCCTGTACAATATTTTGACTAGAAAAAAAATAATGATGATATTATTATTATTATTATTATTTTATAAATAAATTAAACACTGTATTATTATTTATATATTTTTTTTTTTTTTTTTTTAATTGATTATTCAAATATATATTTACAAGACATATACAGAGCGTGTAGGCTTAAACGTATACGTAAAGAGATGTGTTTTATTTATTTATTTATTTTTTATAATTTTTTTTTGTCATTAGATTTTTTCATTCAATTATTTTTAATTTAAATTAATGTAGTTTTTTTTTTTTTATTTATCTATTTCAGTTGTGTAAAATTATCTGCATGTCAAAAAAGAAAAAACGTTAGAGAAATAAAATACAATTTTTAATTTTTTTGCATTTCATTGTATACATAGAGATATTGATTCATTTATATAACAATTTTTCATTGACTCATTCATTCATATTTATATTTTGTTGAAATTTTTTAATTATTAATTATTATCATTAGATAATTATTGTATCAACATTTTTCATCATAAAGATAACATAATATTTATTTTTTAGTTTTAATTTTCAAATTGCCTATGGAAATATTTTGTTTATATTTTTTGTTAATAAATGTGTGCATGTAAATTTTAAATATACCTATTTCTGGCTCGAGGCAATTTATATATTATTTTTTAAAAATACATTAATAATCAAATGACAAAAATTAACAAATTAAACAAGTCTATTATTTTTTCGTTATTTACCCATTTTTTTTTAAATATATAAATATATTTTTTTAATTTTTTTTTAATGCACACACATACATATACACAAGCATTTATTGTTGTATTTAATTATTATAATTATATAAAAAAAAAAAAAAAAATATTTAATTAAACAAAATGGCGATACCACGTGCAAGAAGAAACGAGTTATCTTGGCTTGTCCCTCTTATTGTTTTATTGTTTTTTTTTTTTTGTTTAAAATTTAAATATATTAATGACAATAAAAGAAATAATAATATAATATATTTATTTATATTTATAATAATATTAATAATAATAACATATAATAATTATAATAATAATAATAATAATAAAATAATAATTGAAAATATAAAGCAAAGTAAAGTTCGAGAGGGACAGGCAAATATGTGTTCTCGTTTCCCCACGTCGACAAAACGTTCACAAGACTAGATAATACTGGAAAGAAAATTAATAAAGTCAAAATATCCAACACCTTTAAAAAAAAAAAAAAAAGAAAATTTACAATTTTTCCATTTGTAATCAATTGAATTTGATGATTTTTTTTTTTTTTTTAAAAGCTGTTTATTTATCGTATTTAAAATTCTAATGAATATTATTATATTTTTTTTCATTCATTTTTAATAATTTTTTACAATAATTTATTTTTTAATTCATTTCATTGGATATTTTGTATTTTATTTTACTTTTTTTTTTATTTAAATTTCATTTCTACCTCGAGCCTGCCTCGGTCTTATACAATAAATCGCAATGACGCCCACGAATAAATTAAAATGTAGAAAATTTTTTTTTTTTTTTTTTGTTTTTTTTTTGTTTCTTTATACAAATGTAATATACAATATATTTGTTTAATTTTTTTTTTTTTTTTGCAATTTTCATAAATTTGTTTTTTTTTTTTAAATAATTTTATTATTTTTTCATCAATATATTTTGTTTATATATTTTTAATATATAATATATGTATATTTATGTTGCTATTTGTATTTAATTTTTTTTTAATTAATCATGTGTATTTGTGTGTGTGTTTGTGTCATGTATTTATATGTAAAAATTTGAAAATTATAATTTGTGATTTTCTATTATACATATAACAATAAATAAATATAATATATAAGAAAAAAAAAAAAAAAAAAACCCATTTTTTGATATATTAAATGTTTCAATAAGTTCTTGTTTTAATAATTTTTTTATTTTTATTTAAATGCAATTCTTGTACTAATTGCGATGCACTTAAAATCAATCAAATATTTTATTTTTTAAATAAAAATTGTCTTTAAAATACACACATTATTTTTTTTTTTAAATATAAATATATATATTTTTGTTTTTCATTTTCTCACTCAACTCACTTTGGTACTCCTTATAAGACAACAACACTTGGAACTTTCAAAATAATAATAATAATAATAATTAGTCATGATAATATTGCTCACAACTCTGGTGTGACTGGATCAAGTAATCTTTTTTCAGTATCCCTTGAATCTCTTGATACAAGTAATGATGAATTATTAGCAATTTGATGTCTAATACTTGGATCACATCTACATCCTTGGGCAGCATGTTTAGCATAACAAGTTTCACAAAGTGTAACACAACCTTTTAATGGCCAATAACATAATAAACATGGTAATACCATTGTTAATGCTGCAAGACATGCCCATCTTGTTGTTTTACGTGAACCAGAACATGAACATGGTTCATCAACACAACTACCATCAATATCTAAATCACCAATACCAATACCATCACTATTATCATTATTAGCACTATTACTATTACTACTACTACTATTACTATTACTATTATTATTACTACCACGATTACCACTACTACTTCCACCAATACCAATACTAGTATCAGCACAATGATAAAATAAACCTTTAACACAACATAAACATGATGCATAATCAAGTGCTGTTTCAGCTGAACAAAAACATGAATTGTCACATAACCATTTACTTGGTAATGGTGGTGGTTCACGACATGATTCACATTTACATTTACCACAATAATCACACATTATTGATAGACTAGGATCATTATTTAATCTTAAACCAAGTGAACTTGAACCAATTGTATTTGCTGGTTCCTTGGTAAATGAGACTGGCTGTTTGGTTACTGGTTGACTATTTGGTAATGATGATTGTAATAATATTTGATTTCTTCTTGTATTATTTATTCTTTTATCATTGCTTGTTTGTTGTTGTTGTTGTTGTTGTTGTTGTGGAGGTTGTTGTTGTTGTTGTCGTTGTAAATTTTGTTGTTGTTGATGATGTTGATTTTGTAATTGTTGTAATTGATGATGATGATGATTATTATTGTGATGATGTAGTAATCTTCTATCATTTTTTGAACATTTTTGATTTGTTAATGGTGTTGGTTGTCTAAATGGTGTTTCAACATATTCATTAACAACTCTTTCACCATCTGGTCTTGGTACAGTTAATGTAACTTCACCAACTGTTGTTCTACTATTATTATTATTATTATTATTACTATTACTATTATTACTATTACTACTGTTATTATTATTATTATTATTATTATTATTGATATTATTGGTATTATTACTATTATTATTATTATTATTGATATTATTACTATTATTAATTATTCTTGTTGTTGTTGTTGGTGATGACAATATACTGTTGTCATTTAAAGAATTAATTGGTGTTATTCTTGAACGAAAACTACTTGATGTTGATAATGGTGTTAATGGTGCTGTTAGTGGTGCAATTGTTGATATTGTTGGTGTTATATCTGGCAATCTTGGTGGTGGTAATGGACGTGTATGATCATGTCCATGTACACGTGGAATATTTGATGATGATAATGATGATGATGATGATGAACCGTTGGAAGCCAATGATGGCGACCTTGACGGTGTTATTGTTCCATTAAATGACATTGGTGATGTACCTCTTAATTCAATACGTTCAGACCAAATTTTATTACTAATCGATGCCTGTCGATCTTGTTGATTTTGTTGATTTTGGTTACGTTGACTAAATTTTGGAGTTGTTGTAAGACCTGAGGTTTGTGTACCACTGACCATTGATGGATTTGGTGGATTTTTATGGGATAATGTTGTTGTATTATGTTCATCCCATTTTTTATCAATTGTTGTATTTGTCGATGATGATGATGATGATGATGATGATGAAGATGATGATGATGATGGTGATGAAAATTTTGATGTCGAAGAATTGTTGTTATTTGTTGATGATGATGATGATGTCGTTGTTGTTGTTGTTGTTGATGATGATGATGATGATGGTGATGGTGATGATGGTGATCGCACTGCCCATCCAGCACGAGGTGGCAATACTTTTGATTGCAACAATGATCCATTTGAGTTGTTGCGGCCGCTTCCCGCCCTCGCAATGCGCGTTTCATCCCCACCTAAAATACATTATAAAATATATATTAAACACATATAACTATACATATCTATTTTAGTAAAATTTCTACAATCTATTATTGTTCATTACAAGATAAATTATTGGCGTGTACTATTTAATATCCAAGATATATACGCATAAACCCACGCTGAATTAATTTTAAATTTAAATCTATATATTTATTTATTTATTAAATCAAGATATATAGTGATATATAAATATATATATTCAATTGATAATAATATAAAATTCAAAAGCGTTATAAAAATTTTTTTTTATTGATATAAATTCCAAGAAAGGAAGGAAGGAAGGAACTTGAATCTTTCTTCGTGTCATGCGAGGTGCTTCAGGTATGAATGTATGCTACTAGGGTGGTGTCCTTTTCAATATCCCTATTTATTTTTTATATTTTTTTATTTCTTTTTAAATCCAAGAAAACCAAAAAAAAAAAAGGCATATCAGTCCAGTGTGTATATACACATAGGTGTATATATATATATATATATATATACAGGTATATGTAGAAAAAGCCGCCCCGACAGGTAAAGTCAGAGAGAGCATCCGCCTGGCTTGAATGAGATTTCTCGGGAATTTTAGACAGATGCTTGCAAACTCCCCTCAAAAATAATATATATAAAAATGCCAAAGGATAAAGGAGGATTGAATAAAGAACAACAGATGCTTATATATATATATATCATCATAATCATAATCATAATCATAATCATCATCATCTTCATCTTCATATGTGGACAAGTTTCGATACCGTTTTAGTATTTTCTATTCTGGGGATATCCTGACAACTCATTGTATTTTTTATATAGCATACCATCACATCCACTTGAGCTAAATCAAGGCAAATATCTTAAAAAATATTTGTTTCTTTTTCAGAATTTTCCAATATTATATGCTGAATAGAATAAATAAAAGAATAGACAAAAATGTTTTTAAAAAAATGACGACGACGACGATGATGAAGAATATAGAAAAGATAAAATTGAATCAGCAATCATGAAATAATAATGAACCAAAAAAAAAAAAAAAAAAATGAAAGAAATAACGAAAAAATAAAATGGAAATAAAAGGTCGAGGAGACATACAGTTTATCTGATGGCAATCACAGTTGTACACATGTGGGTTGGGTTATACTCTGGCGTTTTTCAAATGCCTTTTATTTCTATTAACGTCGGGTCTTTATCACATTGAATATAAACGTCTTTTCTGTGTATTTATATATATATAACATACATATAGTCAGACAGTCTATCTCACTTTGTATATTTACTTCCAAGAGGTTTTTCTGTGGATGATGATGATGATGATGATGGTGGTGGGCGCCTTGATCGTGGGCGTCGCGGTGCTCCAAGGCGCCCACTCTGTTTCACCCACGCGACTTTATATAGCAACATTTATATATATGTACATTTAAACGTGTTTATAATCCAAGCATTAACTTTAAAATGAAGAAAAAAAAAAAATAAAAAATTATATATATATATTTGTAATATTTTGTGATAGTGTGTGCGCGATGAGGCCTACTTTCATCGTCAACATCACCACAAAAGTTTCAAATATTTCTTTAACTCTCCAAAGTAATGAAGCAATTTTTTAATTTTTTGTTAAATAAATATATATTTTAATTTAATTTTTTTTATAAAAAAACAGAGAAATTATTATAATATAAAATGTATTATATACAAATAGCAGCGAAGAAATTGAAAACAAGCGTACCATTCAGACTTAAAAGTTTTGTTGAACGAATGGAATGTGGCTATCGTGGCTGCGCGCATACAAGCGATTGCCACAGGTCAGAACCTTCAGTGTTCAGTCACTATATCCGACGCCAACACGATACGGCTAAATTTTCAAATTGATACGAATTATGTGAGAAATAAAATAAATTGAAAAAACAATTAACACACATACACATACACTTGGCTTTAATCATGTAAAAATATATTTTGTTGGGTTTTTTTTGCTATTTTTTTTTCTAAATTCTGAACGATCGAGTCTTAGCAACTGATTGTGGAATTTTTTTTTTTTTATTTTTGAAGAATGTCGAAAGAATCGAAATTTTAATGAGAAAATTGAAAAGAGAATAAAAAATTAATATATGACAACACAAGACTTTTCCATTATAAATATTTGAAAAAAAAATTTCATTACAATAAACAGGAAATGACAAAAAAAAAAAAAGGGGGAAAGAAATATTAAATTTTTTTTTTTTTTTGCAAAATAAATAAAATAATGTACCCGCAGGATGTTGTCTTCCCACGGAAGTATTCCCGTCTGTCTCCAGCACTGCTAGTCACCACCACCGGTTTAATCACCGGCGTAACAACACACCGATTCACCAAAAAAATCGTAACACTCAATAATTAACACACTTAAAAATAATCCTCATTACTTGAATTTTTTTTTTATAAAATTTTATATCAATTATATCCAAATTGATGAGATGTATTTTGTGAATTTGTTGATGATTAATTTTATTAAACACATAAATATAATATCAAACTTTAAATAAATATAAAAACCACTTTATTATTTATTTATTTAAAAAATTTATCAATGAAATATCACAATCAATTATTATTTGCATTAATTGCAATAATTTATAATCCTGATTCAGCAAATATTTCATACTTTTATTGCAAAATATATTTTAAATAATATATTTATTTAAATAACAAATAGATATTTTGTAATTATTATTAAAATTAATAAATTATTAATAATAATAATTTTTTTTATATAAAAAATAATAAAAAATTAACTTTTTTTTTTTTAAACTTTTCAAGTGATGCGCGCGCATCGGCCGTCGGCAAACGACTGAATCGTCAAGATACGACGTTCATTGGATGCCGGATGCTTGGATCAAGACAAAGTGGGAGATAAAAAAAATTTTTTTTTTTTTTTAAAAGTGGGAGTTAAATAATAAAAAAAAATTAAAAAAAATTAATAAAAAAAAAGGGGAAACTGCTTCTATATAGTCAAATACACTGACAAACACAAACACTCATACATAAAATAAACCTCCATGGTTTCTCCTACCATAAAATAATATATATTTTTTTCTACTGAATCTAGTTAACGTGGGAACGAGAGATGCGACTAGTTGTAGAACAAATACGACATCTGGTGGTATTATTAAAGCATTACTGACTTTTTGCCTCGGGCTTTTTATGAATGGATGGAAGCTATCATTGAAGTTTCGATTGAATGGAAACATCACGCGCTCTCTATTCGTTAAAACGACAATAACCGCCATCATTTTTAAGCGGCAAATTTAAATAATTTAAATTTTTTGCTATATATAAATAAGTAATCAAAAAAAAAATATGTATTTAATTATTTTTCAACATATTTTAACTCAATTTTTTAGCAAAATTATACCTTTTTTTTTTTTTTTTTTTCATTGATTATATTGGCTTGTTAATTTTATCATTTTTATTATTTAAATTAATCATTACATTTAATCGTAAGATAAGTAATATAAACAATTCTATTTAATTTCCTCATTTATTTAAATATGTATATATAATTAAACTTTTAATTTAATTTTAATTAAGTAAAAAAAAAAATAAAATAACTATATTTTGACTGGCAATGTCATTATATCAATGCTTCCGTATCACATTATAGATTTACGAAATCGATGGAAGATAACCCGTCGATAAAAATAACACTCCAAGTGTTGAATGTGATAATTTTTTTATTTATTTTATTTTATTTTTTCCACTTAATACATATATAGGATATGATATGTGTAAATATATTTCTCATTTTTTTATTTTTTCTTTTTATTCATTTTATATATCCACACACACACACATATATGTATTAATGTTTTTCATTTAAAATACAAAAATAACAACTCAGCAATGCAATGTAATTTTTAATTATATTAGAATTCTTATCACTCGATTAAATTTAAATATTGACGTAATTTTTTTATATTTATTCAAAATGAATTACATCAAATAAAAGCTAATAAAAAAATAAAATATACATCAACTAAAAGGTGCATATAAATAAATCAAATGAATAATAAAAATAATAAAATGTTTTAGTTTAAAAAAAAACATATATATATATATTCAAGATGGGACAGTTGTAGAATCAAGTTAAATACACTTGAACAAAGTTTATATATATAAACATATAAGGTATATTATTATTTATAATCAAAAAAACAGTAAAATAAATGTAAAGAGTCAATGTTTTTAGGTCTGTTTAATGTAACAAGGCCCCCAGGAAGGTCGACTGCCTTTACTTCTACTTCTACTTCTTTTTCTACTTGTATAATTCTTTGGTTTTCTTGATGATGGTCTTCTTCTGGCTGGTACTTTTTTTCCTTTTTTATTCTGGGACCAATAATATACAGCACAGTGTTAATAATATACCTACTTCAAACCCAGGTAAAATACATTTATCTCTCTCAATTTTTTTTTTTTACCCTTCTATTTTATTTTATTTTTCCTTAGCTACCTCTCTCCTCTTCACTCTCCTTACCCTAAATTACTGTGATCGTGTCAATATACTTTGCGCACTTACTCAAATATATACTAATATACAAATTTATATTACAAATTATATTTATTTTTTTATGTTTTATATGTTAAAAATTAATTTTGTGTGTACTTGATTTTTTTAAATAAATAAATTTTATTTTTTAATTCTACTTTTAGGTAAAATGAGAAAACACATTTTTGTATATTTTTTTTAAATTTATTAATTTCATTCATAAATTTATTAAAATTATTGATGAATAAATTTATTTTTTTGTTTATATATAAATAAATAAATATGACTTGATGATTTGAGGTTATAATAACAAGTAAAACAGCTAAAGTCATCATCATCATCACATCTATATATCGAGTTGATATATGAATATTATATCCCGTAAATTAATATGATACAAAAATAGTAATTTGAGTAGAGAAAAATAAAGGTAAAACGTATGCATATTTTTTTTTTAAATTTATATTTTTATATTTGTATTTGTGGTATCAAATTATTTAATTATAAATCAATTTATTTATTTATTATTTTAATCCAATATTTTATACTTTACTTGTATTTAAAAATTACTTTTCTATATAAATGATATTTTTTTTTTTTTAATTTTATTATTTTTTGTTACTTCCAGGATTCAACAAGGGATCTTTGCCAAGAAATAACATTATAAAAAAATATATATATATATTTGTAAAGAACATTGTGAAAACGTTGACCTCACTTGAACAAGTATCAAGTATATATATGATATTTTATCTTTGTCTTTCACTTGAAGTATCACAATTACTATTTCATTTTATCATTCGTCTGATACTAACAACAACAACTGCAACTGCAACTGCAACTGCAACTGCAACTGCAACTATTACTACTGACTGCTACTATTTGATACTACTGTTTATAAAAACAACTAGAATTTTCCAACAGCAGAAAATATATAAATAAAATTATATATTTTTTATAACAATTAACATTTGCAATTATAAAAAAATATATATATATATATATTACTTAAACATCTGGTACCCAAGATTCATTGCGTGGGGGATTTTTACCCTTTAAAGCAAAAAAATAATTAAATAAAAAAAATTCTCTTTTATCTCAACAATCTCAATATATATCATATATATTTTTAAAAATATTTTTATTTTTCAAGACAGATGTTATGTATATACATATACGACAGACGATCTCTTGAGATCGTTAACACCAAGTTTCTCACTCATTTTAACATATTGACCAAACTTTTAATGCAAACATCATAAATATATGATAATAATAATAATAATAATAACAATAATTTTGATGTAATTTTTTCATAAATAAATAATATACTTTTTATGATAAAAAAAAATGAGTAAATGTCAATTGATGGGGATAACTTTTGTGATGCATCAAAGAATGCATTTAAATTTACGAAATATATAAATAAATTTATAAATTTATATATATATGAATAAACTGCAAATAATAATAATAATAACAATAAAGTAAAAAAATAAAAAAATAAAAAAATTTAGAGGAATGATACCCTGCTGTTTTACGGGTTGACCACGAGAGCTCAGCTGGTTTCTTTATATTACCTCGAGTGCCATGTCCAATATACAAGTGGAGCCAGAGTGAAGATAGAAAGGAATATAATAAAAAAAAAAAAAAAAAAAATTAAATATATATAAAAATAAGAAAAAGGTTAGGGCCCCCGCGATCCCAAAGAAATAAAAAGATAGAAGGTGAAGAAGCTGCGAGCAGAGAAACTAAAGATTTTAAATAAAAAAAATTAATTTTATCTCGCTCTTGTCTTTTTGGTTGTGAAGAAGGTTCATTTTAAATTTTAAAACTTTTTTTTTTTTTTTTTTTTATCATATATATTTTCTTCATCATGTACGCAATGTGACAGCGTGATTCCAGTCAGTGGCGACCTGTTGGTGGTTGTTGCTTGCTTGGCTCCCGCAGTTACGCGTTTTCTATCCGACAACTTTTATATATTCACAAACACACTCATATGAAAAATATATTATGAGTGAACGTGAATGAACATTGCATACATACAAACACACACAAATTCTTTTTTATTTTTTTTTATGTTATATCCACTCACAACTTTGATATACTCCAAAAAAAAAAAAAAAAAAAAAAGAGTTAAACGAAACACAAAATAAAATAACAATAATAATAATAAATAAATAAAATGTAAAAAAAAAGAAAAAAAAATTCCAGTAAATATACTGAACATGTTAAGGCAAACTTGCCACGATACTTGATTTTTTTTAAAATTTTTATTTTATTTACTTATTTACTTGCGGATTTGTGCAGAGTGCAAGTACGTTATAGAAAATAAAAAAAATTTATAAAAAGAGATTGCAAAAGTACGACGTCAACCATGTATATATAGCAGTAAAATAAAAAACATAAAAAAGATGAAAAAAAGACTTGTGCAAATGCATATATATTCGTTGTGTTGATGAAGAATTGAAGACATTGAATCAACAAATATTTATATCTATTTATTTGTACCAAAATCAACAAGAGTATTTTTTGTGATTATTTGTGAATTTTTAGGGTGGCTCACTCAAGTATAATATATAAACTTGGGTATTGAATGATCATGATGATGATGATGATGATAATGCACTTGAGGGTATGCAAAAGTGGACAGGAAATTTTGAGATATATATACAGTATTGAAAAGGGATTGAGGTGATGATGATGATGATGATAATGATGAAGAGAAGGAAGATGATGATGATGTTGGGGTGAGGGACACGCAACACCGGATATCCTCCAGACACTATTCATACGACGACGTGTTTGTGTGGCTACTAATAATTTTTTTTTTTTTTTGCCATTATTTTATGCATATATTTTCTATTTATTGACTCATCATTTTGATAACCAATGACTAAAAATGTTTCGATAATTTCATTGAATTTTTTATTTTAAAAAAAATTGAGCTAATTTATTTCAAAGAAAAAATAAATTTCGAAATAATAATTTATCATTTTATTTCAACACTTTAATACTATTGTATTATATGAGTTTATTTATTTATAAATAATTTATAAATAAATACAAAAATATATAATTGAAATAAATAATGTTAAAATATGTTTATTGAAATTTTAAAAGTTGGCAAAGACATCAGGTAACTGACTCTTGGTCATAGTGTATATTTAAATAGATTTTTTTTTTCTTGTTAAACTAACCTATATATCTTAATCTTGATAATCTTGATAATCTTGATACATACAATATTTAAACATCTTTATTTCTAATATTTTTTATATAAGATTTTTCAACTGACCCTCAGTTAGTTAGTTAGTATATACAAGTTGTTTTATTATAATATGGAATGTGTATGCCATATGGCAAAGACTCTGTCGTCGTCCACCCACTTAATATCAACCCACCCACCCACCAGGTCGTCCATTCTTTTAATCCCACACAAAAATTCAACCATTAAAAAAGAAAGGTGTATATATCATACACAAGACACGCAGCATCAGCAATAATAACCAATATGTGTAGAAAACAAAATAAAATTATATTCACAAGCAGAAGAGGAGTAGTACATCTAGAAGAAGAGACACATAAAATTGCTAAAACTTGGCGGTCTTGTCACACCACTTGGCACGCATACCATAAAAAAAAAAAATCTATTTTAGGATGCAACCAAGAAAATGTATCGTGTGAGAAACAAGAACAAAAAATTTTTTATATATTTTATATTTATTTGCACATTTATGCTAAATTACCACACGGTTATAATGTTGTTTCAGTTTTTTTGTTTAAATATTATATACATCATAACAAATAATCATTATTATAATTAAATATAAAATTTAAAAATTATATATTTTAATTTTAATTTAAAAAAAAAAACAATATTGCGTATCAAAAAAATTGATAGACCGGATATGACGTGACAAGACATAATGATGAATGTAGATTGTGCTCTTTGGGTGTTGGCAGTTGTAAAATAAATAAAAAATTTTTAAATTAAAAAATTATAAAAATTCAAAATAACATATATTTATGGAAGGGGCAATGAGATAACGGACTTGGCAAACAAAGATAGCAAAAACTTGTCTCTCATATTTTTAATTGATGTTGTTATTATAAATAATATTTTTTATTTAATAAATTATGAATGTAATAATAATAATAATAATAATTAATAAATTTATTTATATTTTTTTATGTTTTAAATTAAATATTAAGTATATTTATTATTAAATTAGGCGCATGCGTTTAAATGTGTAAAAACAAGTATCTTGTTGGAGTTTCATTCATGCGACCGACACGTTTTTTTTTTTTTTTTTTTCTTTTT